>CM076672.1:14760000-15102500 GCA_038501925.1 Xenopus petersii
AGTCAAAAATAAGCACCTGCTTTGAGACCACTGGGAGCAACATCCAAGTGGTCCAAGGGGTTGGTGAGTAACATGTTGCTCCTTAACCATTGGTTGGGGAAAACTGGTCTAGAGAAACCCACAAATGCTCTAAATATATTTGCGGTAAAGGTGTTGACAATACAAAGGAAAAGAGCCATTACAAATACCGTTTATAAGGATGGCAACCCAGACTAAGCTCCTTCTTATGTCTTATGATTATTTTTTCTCAGGAAGGAATATTTTCTTCCTCTAAGGCAAATTGGAGAGGCTTCAAATGTTTTTTTTTTCCTTCCTCTGGATCAACTGGCTGTTAGGCAGGTTATATATAGACTTGAAAGTTTGAACTTGATGGACATGTGTCTTTTTTCAACCTAACTTGCTATGTGTTTTAGAATCATTTTAGGCATCTTCCAGGCTAGATACTTCAGCGAGGAAATACATGAAATCCACCTCAAGCAAGTGGATAAAAAGTTAGAATATTCCCCAAAGCTGTCATGTTTGACAGTCATTAGCCATAAGGTGTTTTTACTATGTCAGCGTGCCACCATAACAGGGAGTTCAGATCTCTGGCAGTAACAATATAGGATCTCCTTGACATGCCGTGTCAAAACTATTTTCAGTGAGAGCTCGCATTACAGGAACCTGTGAATCTGACCTACAACGTAAGGGTTTGCAATGAAAAATCTACTGTTCAACCTGGTGAATTATCATCAAAATAGGAGATATTGTATCAGGAAAATATAAACCAAAAATGAAAAGAAAAAACTTAAATGAGCCAATGTATGAGGTTTTTTTTTATCAATTGAACATTGATTGTTGGTTGTTTTTGAATTATTTATAAAAATCAACACAATAGAGAATATATGCTCTCATATTTTGTAATTTTTTTCTTGTTTCCAAGTATTTATTTATTATTTATGATGCAATGAACAAGCAATTTTTGCATTTTTACAAACTGCCTGAAACTACCATTAGGGGGCAGATTTATCAAGGGTCGAATTTAGAAGTACAAAAAACTTCAAAATTTGACCATCGAATTAAAAAACTTCGAATTCGAATATCAAATTCAAAGTTTTTTCAGCAAATTTGGCAATCCTGCGGTCAAATAAAAATAGTTCCATCGAACTTTTAAATCGTTCGGATCGAACAATTTTTATTCGAGGTGTAAAGACTAAATGTTGTAGAAGGTCCCCATAGGCTAACATAGCACTTCGGCAGGTTAAATTTGGCGAAGTCTACGGTTTTTTTAAAGAGACAGCACTTCGATTATCGGATGGTCGAATATTCTAATGATTTTTACTTCGAATTGAAGTCGAAGTAAATTCAAAGTTGTAGTATCCTATTGGATGGTCGAAGTATCCAAAAAATTACTTTGAAATTCAAACTTTTTGTTCTTCAAAAATTCACTCGAACCTTAGTAAATCTGCCCCTAATTGTAATACAAGTATAGGATCTGTTATCCAGAAACCCAGTATCCACAAAGCTCCGAATTATGGGGAGGCTGTCTCCTATAGACTTCATTTTATCCTTATAATCCAAATTTAAATCATTTCCTTTTTCTGTGTAATAATAAAACAGTAGCTTGTACTTGATCCCAACTAAGATATAATTAATCCTTATTGGAAGCAAAACCAGCCTATTGGGTTTATTTAATGTTTAAATTATTTTTTAGTAGATGGGAGGTATGTAGATCCAAATTACAGAACGATCCGGTATCCAGAAAACCCCAGGTCCTGAGCATTCTGCATAATAGGTCCCATACCTGTAGTGTGTTTTACAATTCACTTTTCTCATAGTCTTGTCGATGGTTTTTTACGGGTTACTTTACTTAAAGGGGTTGTTCACCTTTGAATTAACTTTTATTATGATGTAGAGAGAGTGATATTCTGAGACTTTTTGCAATTGGTTTAATTTTTTTTATTATTTGTGTTTTTTGAGTTATTTAGCTTTTTATTCAGCAGCTCTCCAGTTTGTAATTTCAGCAATCTGGTTGATAAGGTCCAAATGACCCTAGCAACCATGCATTGATCTGAATCAGACACTGGAATATGAATAGGAGAGGCCTGAATAGAAAGATGAGTAACAACAAGAAGCATTAACAATAAATGTGTAGCCTTACAGAGCTGGAAAAAAATTCAGAAGGCAAATAATCCAAAACCAGTTGAAAAGTTGCTTAAAATTAGCCATTCTGTAACATACTAAACGTTAAAAGGTGAACTACTTTAAGGGATAATTAATCAATTATCAAAACTGTATAACAATTTTACTTCTCAGCTATAAGATTCTAAAAAAGACAAGAGAATAGACAATAATACTAATCCCAATCCTTAATATTTACAGAGGAAATGAAGGAGCTCTAACACCCCATAGAGCAGAATAGTGTTGGACCACAATTGACATGTCCATCTGGATCAACATATTTCTTAATTCTTGAAGGAGCTCTAACAACCCATAGAGCTCTAACACCCCATAGAGCAGAATAGTGTTGGACCACAATTGACATGTCCATCTGGATCAACATATTTCTTAATTCTTAAAGGCGCTCTAACAACCCATAGAGCAGAATAGTGTTGGACCGAATCAACATATTTCTTAATTCATTAAAAATACTTTCTGGGTGGACAGACCAATTCTCCCTGCAATTAAGTAAATGGTGGAATATGACAGTGAATTAACCTTTCATTGTCCTATGGATTGTTTGCCTGTGATACAAATTTGCTTAAAGTTTGAATTTGTACATTAGGATTCAGATTTGATATAATATTCAGTTGCAAATTGTTTGACGGGATTTGGTATAAAGTGAAAGAAAAACATAATGGATTCGGATAGTCCTTTCATTAGCAATTGTATTTACAAATAACTCTAACGCCACTAAAGTGTTTTATTAATGTATTTACATAGAATGAGATTGTCTTCCATTAATTAAATGTATCACTCAATGTATCTTTATAAATCCCATTCAGACTCCCTTTTCCGTAATCTTCTGACTGTTACCTTACACTTTAATCGTGTAATGTGTTTTTCAGCGAGTCCCAAAGTGATTCTAATACTCCAAGATCTTTAAATAAATGTCCTGTGTGAAGGAGTTGGGCACCGAGCCAGTGTTAACTGCCTGGAAACCTCAGCCAGTGTTAACTGCCTGGAAACCTCCTTGGGTTTGTGAACCAATTATTCGGTTCTCCAACAAAAAGCAACTGGCAGAGGTGATCACTCATCTCCCCTATAGAGAAAAGTCTGCTCACCCCGTGCCATTTAATGGGATTCACTGTGAGTTCCGGACACTTTACTAAATATTTTAGAAACTAGAATAGGGCAGAATAATGACCACTGCTGCCCCAACCAATTCAACTGAAATGTGCTCCTTCTTTGAGTTAGGGATTGTACTGAAATGTATTCTGTCTAATGTGTTATTTAAAAAGTAGTGAAACAGTTTAGAACAATGTATTTGAAACCGCTTTATGCAGCAGGTAGTTCTTCAACCCCCAATATAATGATTCCTTTAATTTGTTGATAAAGAGTCTTTAATCTTTCCCAAGGTGAGGGTGGGGGTTACAAAGGTAAAAACAAATGGAAAATCAATTAGTTCTTACAACTGCTTAGTACATATGTGTTTATGGGATCTCTCTGTACAGACTATGAGCAAACTTAGGGGACTGTTCCTGCTGAATTGTGCTTAGTACAGGGGATACCTATGCTGCCATAGTTTTTGGGATCTCTCTGTACAGACTATGAGCAAACTCAGGGGCTGTTCCTGCTGAATTGTGCTTAGTACAGGGGAATACCTATGCTGCCATAGTTTTATGGGATCTCTCTGTACAGACTATGAGCAAACTCAGGGGCTGTTCCTGCTGAATTGTGCTTAGTACAGGGGATACCTATGCTGCCATAGTTTTATGGGATCTCTCTGTACAGGCTATGAGCAAACTTAGGGACTGTTCCTGCTGAATTGTGCTTAGTACAGGGGAATACCTATGCTGCCATAGTTTTATGGGATCTCTCTGTACAGACTATGAGCAAACTTAGGGACTGTTCCTGCTGAATTGTGCTTAGTACAGGGAATACCTATGCTGCCATAGTTTTTGGGATCTCTCTGTACAGACTATGAGCAAACTCAGGGGCTGTTCCTGCTGAATTGTGCTTAGTACAGGGAATACCTATGCTGCCATAGTTTTATGGGATCTCTCAGTACAGACTATGAGCAAACTTAGGGGACTGTTCCTGCTGAATTGTGCTTAGTACAGAGGAATACCTATGCTGTCATAGTTTTATGGGATCCCTCTGTACAGACTATGAGCAAACTTAGGGACTGTTCCTGCTGAATTGTGCTTAGTACAGGGAATACCTATGCTGCCATAGTTTTATGGGATCTCTCTGTACAGACTATGAGCAAACTTAGGGGCTGTTCCAACTGAATTGTGCTTAGTACAGGGAATACCTATGCTGCCATAGTTTTATGGGATCTCTCTGTACAGACTATGAGCAAACTTAGGGGGCTGTTCATGCTGAATTGTGCTTAGTACAAGGGAATACCTATACTTTCATAGTCCATTAGGTTCTGCCTTCTGGTTTGGTTCCTTTGATTCCACTGTTATTTCTCTTTCTGTCCTTGGCCAATAAATTGGACTCTGACTTCCCTGTCAGCTTTCCTGATTTCAGTCACTATGAGTGGCAGTCAGGGTCGGACTGGGCCAGTGGGAAACTACTCTTGGGACCAGACCCGCTCCCCATGGCTACTCCCTGACTTCCCCCACCCCCATTTGTAATAAAGGGATTAGGAAAATGCCTGAGAGGCAGGTGTGGGCCTTGATCCCCCCCAGTCTGATGTTGGTGGTGGCTTCAACAAACTTTCCATGGCATCATCTAGCAGTGGTATCCAGCCTATGGACCCCAGTCCAGCTATAATTAACTGGTTAATTGTGCCACCATCTACCACTGATAATTAAAATATAGATAGAAACCACACATGGTACAGATCTCCCCCTTAATATTATCTAAAAATAATAATATAATACCTTAATAATATCTAAACGTAATCTAGAATGGATTTTCAGCACGTGCGTTTCCATGTCCAGGCTGATTTACAAGCCCAGCGCTTTGGCACAATGATAATTAGATAAATGAGCCAATAGCAGGCTGACCTTTATCAATTCTATGGAGGCTAAAGGGGATTGTGTAACATTACTATGGAAAAGACATTTTTACAGGGAGGCGTATTGAGCCCGGCGCAGTTCATTTGCTGTAAATCTGACATCAATATTAGATAAAGACATCTCCCTCTGTAAGAACAACGGACATGATTAGTTTAGTGGAGAGTGGGCTGAACAAAGAGACATTATTTATATGGCATTATGTGCTCGGAGTCTATTTACAGTGTGACTTGCGCTCGGCTGTAGCTGCTTTCAATCTAAATGACGTGGGCTGACATGTATTTCCAAGAAGTTCCCATACTGCACGGAGAGCATTTACCTTGGGGAAGGTGGATTCTATAACCAACAAAATAGAAAAATGTGATTTCTGAGGAACACCAAGATGAAAGTGAATTAGCACTTGGTACCTGTAGATATGGGCAGATTAGCTACTGCCTAGTGTCTGAGAAATTCAGTTACCAGAGATCACTTGAGGTAAATGACAACGTTTATTTGACACAAGCTCCATGGATTCTGAACTCAAAAAAGAATTTCAACTCTGAACAAAAGAATCACAGATATATAAAACTTTTTAAAGGGAGTTCCCAGTGGAAGTATGGGGTGCCGTTTGTCCCAAATACATTCTGTATACAAAATTATCCCTAGCACAGACAATGACCATATCCACAGATAACAACATATACAAAACACATTTCTATTAGAATGAGAACAAAATCTGGTTAGTGCCCAAAAAGGCTGTCGTTATATTACAAAATCCATTCTGTACATTTTAACAAGCAATCTGTCTCACAAATATAACGTCTATGTGACAGACACACTTATGTTTAAAGTTACTTACAGAATGAATTATATAAAGAAAAAACTGAATTTATAATGGTGTAACTAACTAGTGCATGCCAAGCTAGATTTATAGTAAAGCATAGAGGTATCTCACCACAGCACAGAACTGCTCTTACAAGGAGAAGCCTCTGGGGGATAAGTAATAGCCCATGACCCTTTCCAGCTGTGGCCCCTACATTAAACTTGGCATCATCTGGGGAATTGTAACCCCAATTGATTAGTTGTTGGTGGAGAACAGGAATGACTAGCCCAGACTTACATCCCTGGTTTGTATCATCACAGGAGCTTGTCTGTTACTTCACAGGGTTCCTGCACCATCCACTAAAGAAGGTTGAGTTTGGACCTTCAACTTAGGTCATCTGGCAGATCCCCCTCCTGTTAAGGTTACATACATATTACATAGTTAAATTGGGTTGAAAAAAGACAAAGTCCATCAAGGTCAACCCCTCCAAATGAAAACCCAGCATCCATACATACACCCATCCCTACTTTTAATTAAATTCTATATACCCATATCTATACTAACTATAGAGTTTAGTATCACAATAGCCTTTGATATTATGTCTGTCCAAGAAATCATCCAAGTCCCTCTTATAGTCATTAACTGAATCAGCATCACAACATCACCCGGCAGTGCATTCCACAACCTCACTGTCCTGACTGTGATGAACCCCCTACGTTGCTTCAAATGAAAGTTCTTTTCTTCTAGTCTGAAGGGGAGGCCTCTGGTACGGTGATCCACTTTATGGGTAAAAAGGTCCCCTGCTATTTGTCTATAATGTCCTCTAATGTACTTGTAAAGTGAAATCATGTCCCCTCACAAGTGCCTTTTTTCCAGAGAAAACAACCCCAACCTTGACAGTCTCCCCTCATAATTTAACTCTTCCCTCCCTCTAACCAGTTTAGTTGCACTTAGTCTCTGCACTCTCTCCAGCTCATTTATATCCCTCTTAAGGACTGGAGTCCAAAACTGCCCCCATACTCCAGATGAGGCCTCACCCTCACAGGGACCTATAAAGAGGCATAATTATGTTTTCATCCCTTGAGTTAATGCCCTTTTTTATACAAGACAGAACTTTATTTGCTTTAGTGGCCACAGAATGACACTGCCCAGAATTAGACAACTTATCTACAAAGACCCCTAGATCCTTCTCATTTAAGGAAACTCCCAACACACTGCCATTTAGTGTATAACTTACATTTATATTATTTTTGCCAAAGTGCATAACCTGCATTTATCAACATTGAACCTCATTTTCCAGTTTGCTGCCCAGTTTTCCAGTTTAGACAAATCACTGTGCAAAGTGGCAGCATCCTGCATGGAACCTATAGTTCTGCACAATTTAGTATCATCTGCAAAAATAGAAACAGTACTTTCAATGGCCACCTCCAGGTCATTAATAAACAAGTTGAAAAGCAAGGGACCTAGTACAGAGCCCTGCGGTACTCCACTAACAACACTGGTCCAATTAGAAAATGTTCCATTTATCACCACTCTTTATAGTCTATCTTTTAGCCAGTTCTCTATCCAGGTACAAATACTATGTTCCAGGCCAACATTCCTTCATTTAACCAGTAACCTTTTGTGTGGCACTGTATCAAATGCTTTAGCAAAGTCTAAGTAAATCACATCCACTGCCATCCCAGTATTGAGGTCTCTACTTACATTCTCATAAAAAGAAATTAAGTTAGTCTGGCAAGATCTATTACGCATAAAACCATGCTGGCACAGAAAGAGCACATGTTCCCTCCCATTTCATAGACCTTGGGTAACTAGGGAATACTTTCCTCCTGCAGAGCAATAGGGGCAATTTCTGGCCTCCTAAATTTCATTTTCAATCAGTTGCTGTTGTTATATTTATGTTTTAAATATTTGCAGAACAAGGGAAGAGAAATGAACTGCATTGCACTGCATTTTAAATGTCTAACGTGCCTCTAGAAATTTACAGGAAAGTAGAGAATGGACTGCATTCTGCATTCAGAAATACAAAGTAAACATAATTTGACATATTTTAATTTGATGCCGCTTTAATCAAGTTTAAGTTCAAGTTTATATGGCCTGTTACTGATGCTCAGCATCTATCCTTAGCATCTATCTATTGGTGGGTTTCCCACATGGAAACAATCCCTACAGCAGTTCCTCACTGGAGTTCAGGATTACTCATCTACATATCCCAAACCTTTGTTCCTACAGCAGAGGTTTCTAAAATCTCCATAGAAGGCCCCAAAAGCAGTGGATGGGGGAAGATCAACGTCAAGTTCAATTTGGGTATTTATTTGCTGTGGTAGCTGGAACTATAGCAATTACCCCAATTATTATGTAAACATATTATGAGCTAAGGGGGCCCAGCCTGAAGGCCAGTTAAGGGGAGATTTGGGGTGAGTGCTTATTTGTGCCCTGGGTACCCCTGGAATTATAGCAGGGTGACTGTTACCCCAATGTTTCTATATATCTGTAACCTTGTTATGAACTAAGGGGGCCCAGCCTGAAGACCAGTTAAGGGGAGATTTGGGGTGAGTGCTTATTTGTGCCCTGGGTACCCCTGGAACTATAGCAGCACCCTGTTACCCCAATATATATATATATATATATATATATATATATATATATATATATCCTTGTTATGAGCTAAGGGGGATCAGTCTGAAGGCCAGTTAGGGGGAGATTTGGGGTGAGTACTTATTTGTGCCCTGGGTACCCTTGTAACTATAGCAGGGTGACTGTTACCCCAATGTTTCTATATATCTGTAACCTTGTTATGGCTAAGGGGGCCCAGTCTGAAGGTCAGTTAGGGGGAGATTTGGGGTGAGTGATTATTTGTACCATGAGTTCCCCTGGGACTGGAGCAGGTTGACTGTTACCCCAATGATTCTATATATCTGTAACCTTGTTATGAGCTAAGGGGGCCCAGCATGAAGGCCAGTTGGGGGAGATTTCTGTTGAGTGCTTATTTGTGCCCTGTGGACCCTTGTAACTATAGCAGAGTAGCTGTTACCCCATTAACAGTAACCTTGTTCTAGGCTAAGGGGGCCCAGCCTGAAGGGCAGTTTTAGCGGTAGTTGGGGTGAGTACTTGCCTGTGTACCTCAACATTAAATAAAACACTATATAACTGAACACTAATAGTGCACTTTATTATTAATATGCAGACCTTTAGTAGAGAATACACATGTAGGAAATAGTCACTGGATCTACAGGTTAAAATAAAGAATGTGCCCAATGAAACTTCAGCATATGTCTCTTTAGTTCTTAATCTATTGCTTACCCTCTCTGGCTTTTTTAAACTGGAGTGCCAAAGACAACCTCCTACTGGTATCTTTGAGTCATGATTAGCAACACGTGATACCACTGGCCCGTGTTCCAGCACAAGAATTGGAAGTAAAAGGACGCTGCAGATCCGGGTTCAATGCCAGAAAATAGGTCTTTCTTTGCAAAGTTCCTGGGTGCTCCAAACTACTTTTCCTGCTTGATTCATTGGTTCCTGACTTTCAGCTTTTTTCCTGACTATGAATCTCGCTGCCTGCTTTTACCTTTTTGCCTGGATACGACTACAAACCTTCTTTAAGTTCGATACCCTGAACTGGACTTTCTACATACAGCTTCCTCCTTGGTCCTAACTCCAATCATACATCAGCTGCAGGGCTCTCATCTTGTATCTTCGTTTTCCAAAGTTGCCCGATGTTGTCTCACAAGGAAACTTCGGGCAACTTCGGAAAATTAAGCGCTCCGAGTGCAATCCCGCTGGCGATTTAGATTCTAGACAACGGGGAGGCAGTTTAGGGGGAGTTTAGTTGCCCAAAGAAGAAGCGATTTGGGCAACTAATCTCCCCAACTCTTCTTGTTTGTCTCTGCCCTTATGGAGTGTTTAGAGTAGCCACCCCTCTACTGATCTAAATATAATGACACATTTAAAACAATACCCCCTCCTCCGAACTGATTAAGAATTCCTCCGGTGTCTGTACCTTGTGTAAAATACCTGGGGCTGGTTTATTTTTGTTTCAAGACACATGGGGCTTAATTATTCCCCGGGTGCTTTCCAGTTGACTCTCCATATTGGGCTTCTGTAGAACGGCAGTATTTATTGCCCCTGCTATATGACGGCATTGCTGTTATAGAACAATTGAAAAAGAAATGAATATAAATCAGAGAAGCAGATTGACCTTTGTGTACGGCAGCCATCGGAACAGCTGTTAGAATGTATCCTGTGCCTTTGAAACACAATAATTGAAGTTTGGTTTTATTTACATTCCAATTTTCACAGGCTTATTGAAAAACCGAAATAAGACTAATTTCCATTTCACTCCTTTCACAGTTGTAATTTAGCTCTTACGAGAAGTGATAAGAAGGAAAAGAGGAATTAATGGATTGCGGATGTGAGCTGAATCCTTATGGAGAACGTTCCAGATTTGGAGACAAAGTTTGACTGCGGCCTGGAAAGAAAAGCATTGTAGGAAAAGGAAAAAAATTAACAAATTTTACAACTACAAATTTAATTATTTAAGATCTAGGAGTAGAACAGAATTTAAAACTGCGGGAGAATAATTCATGACAGAGGCGGTGTCAACAAAACCAAGCTTCCCCTCCCCCATTTTATTACAATAACATACCGGAGTGAAGGGGCCCACCTGCTGTCTCTCCTAGGTGTGGTTTTCTCTGTAACTCACACCCCTTCCACCGGGCACCTTTAATCGCTATGGCCCTCAATCCTGATGCCTGACACGCCCTACACTTCATCAACTGGGAGCCCCTACCACTAACTTTTAGTATGAGGTAGAGTGATATTCCTATTCATATTCCATATTCTCATTCAAATCGATGAATGGTTGCTAGGGTAATTTGGACCCTAGCAACCAAACTGCTGAACGTGCAAACTGGAGAGCAGCTGAATAAAAAGCTAAATAAGTCAAAAAATACAAATAATAAAAAATGAAAACCAATTGCAAATTGTCTCAGAATATCACTCTCTACATCATACTAACAGTTAATTTAAAGGTGAACAACCCCTTTAAGAAGTATGTGTCCCTACCAATCCTTTGGTCACTAAGATTTGTTGTAGTCTATAGTGTTGCTTTTAATTTCATTTTTTGATTTGTTGATTTTCATATCACAGGTAGTGATGGGTGAATAAATTTGCCAGGCACGATTTTGCGGCGAATCTACGCTTTTTGGCGCCGGCAAATAAATTCTCAAAACTGCCACGAAAATTCTCTGTGTCAAAAAAAATCTGGATGCGTGTTGGAAAAGTCGATGGCATCAAAACTATCACGTGTCAACATTATTTTGTTGACACGTGATAGTTGCGGGTTGTCAAAATTCGCGTTGCGGTGGAGCGAAATCGGACCAGTTCAGTGGCAGACAGCTGGCTGCATGGCACCTCCTGCAATTAGCCTCCCTAGGCCCCTGGCCTTTGTGGCTTGCCCTCTATTCTGGGCCAGGGCATGTGTTGCTCCCAACACCCTAAGCCCTATGGCATATGGGGATTTTTGAGGGAAACCACGTTCAAAGTCAGGAGTCAGAATTGGTTTCGATGATGTGTGTTGTGTTCTCACTAATGCAGGAAGTTTCCCATACTTCTATATGTGATGCAGTGACATGTAGTGAAGGGCGAACCTAACCCGTATTGTCAAAAAATATTTCACTCATCTCTAGGACATGTGATTGAGAGTATTTTCACTACAAGAATTCTGCCTTAAGCTGGTGTTACGATCGGCACCCAGAATCCAGAACCAATGCTAGGCTCCCTGGTCTCGGCTCTTACTTCTGCCTTTAACAGCCGTCTTCCACCTCGGGAGGAGCCCTCGGCTAATTGTATGCCGCCAGGTCTTATAAAGAGAGAAGCCAAGCAAAGGTTCTGGACGAGCAGAGGGGTGCGGTCATAAAACAAAGTCCTTGGGCAGAAGGTAACAGTCCCGCCGCCCCACTGGACCACCAGCATGAGTTTCTATTACAGCTGACCATACACGGGCCGATAAAAGCTGCCGACAGATCGTGTCAGCAGCTTATTGGCCTGGGCATGTGGCCCTCCAACGTGCTTCCCCCGATCGATATCTGGAGTGGCCAGATATCGATCGGGCAGGATTAGTAGAGGTCCCACGATCCAACCGCCCGTATTGGCAGCATTATGATCCAATCAGCCTGATATCGCCTACCTCAATGTGGGCATATCGGGGAGAGATCCACTCGTTTGGTGAAATTGTCAAACAACTGGATCTCTATGTTTATGGCCAGCTTTAAGGTACAGAGACAGCCCAATACTAGATGTACCATAGTCCTTAAACGAGAAGTAAAGGGTAAAATTATGTTACAGTGACTAATGCTGAGGTCCAAGTTGGTGGCATCATCCATAAAAATCACTCTGGCCCAGGGCACTGTACCTTTTTAAAATATACCATGCTGGTTCTCCAGTTGACCAAGTATTGCCTGCTCCAGCAGGGCTAACTCCGATTGCTATGACTATAAACATGTGGCAACTTGATAGGATGAGCTCTGGAAGTAGAGACTCAATCCTAAAAGGAAAACTATAACCCCAAAACGAATACTTAATCAACAGATTTATATCATATTAAGTGACATATTAAAGGATCTCACCAAACTGGTATATATATTTAAGTAAATATTGCCTTTTACATCTCTTGCCTTGATCGACCATTTTGTTATGGTCTGTGTGCTGCCTCAGAGATCACCTGACCAGAAATACTGCAGCTCTAACTGTAACAGGAAGAGATCACCTGACCAGAAATACTGCAGCTCTAACTGTAACAGGAAGAAGTGTGGAAGCAAAAGACACAACTCTGTCTGTTAATTGGCTCATGTGACCTAACATGTATAGTTTGTTGGTATGTTTGTGTGCACCGCGAATCCTACGATCCCAGTGGGCGGCCCTTATTTTTTAAAAGGGCAATTTTCTATTTATGATTACCCAATGGTACATACTACTAAAAAAAGTAAATTGTTTTTTACAAGAAGCAGGGTTTTACATATGAGCTGTTTTATGCAATATCCAACTTCTATACAGAGCAAGAACATTGACATGATAAATGTGTAAAACGCTTCTCTGCAGGAAGACACATTCATATTCTACATCAGCTTGTTCTACATGACCCTACATTATTCACTTGCACTTCATTTTGTGTGAGCAGTTCAGCTCAGTTTCAGTTTCAGCCTTTTATTGTCACTTCAGCCTTTTCCTTTGAACTGAACGCTGACCTCTATGATATCTACCCCGGCTCTCATTCTTTCTGCTTCCCCGCACTCACCCAGCCACATTCAACTGACCGTGACTTCAGTGTGGCCTTTACAGCTTTACAGTAGATGAGAAACGCATTTATTATCTATAGTTTTATAACATGTCTCACCTCCTGTACCAGAGCTCAATGCTCATATTTAGTGTCTCTACATACGTGGCTTTAATCCTCATTCATTTGTATTGGCCCAGTCTGATCATCTCTGCTGAAAACCTTTTGCACTGGTTATTTCCAAAGGCAATAAATCCTTAGATAAAAATATACCAATGTTATAAAGAAGAGTTGCACATGTACTGCGGAAAGGGATATCTACACTAGTAATGTCTACACTGTAAATAGGGATAATTCACTCTAATTAAAGATGAGTCAACCACTTGTGATTCATTTAGCTAAAGCATTACATTCCGCACTGAGTAATTAGAGGTCTGTGGAGATTTCTATAGAACCATTATAGGTGTTGTTACACAATCAAACCTTTAACATGATGGTTTAGCTGTGGTTTAACCTAGAAAGCCTTCAGCTTTATTTATTTATGGGCAAGTGTTCCCACAGAATTCTGCTATGTTCTGATTGGATCAACTGGGCAAAGCCACAGCTGCAGTGCATAATCTGTTCTTCCAGGTACAGTGGCTGCCACCCAATCTGTTTTTCTGTATCTTGTTTCTATACCAGTTTGAGGTGCAAGAGCATGATTTCCAAGCACTTGCACCCTAGGGAATATGGCACGCTGCACCCTTCTACTGTTCTCTATGTACGTCATCTACATACCTCCCCTTCCACCCCACACCAATACAAGACTATATTTGTGGGGGAAGCGCCAGTCTTCTTCAGCATCTCCTAAAGACCAAAACACAGTTTGCAAAGTGCCAAGAAATGTCTGATTGCATATTTACTTTATCCTTTACCCACTTCTGTCCCTTTCTCCAACTCTTTAACCAGTGGCATAACTATAGATGAAGCAGTTGTAGGGGGGGCCTGGGGGGGTACTTTGGACCCAGACACAATCCCCACCAACTTCAATGTTGCCATTGCAAATCCTGTGCCATCCCCTTTGCTCCTCCGCAGCCATGCCTCCCGTGATCACAACAAAGAACACATGGATGGTGGAAGGGACTGGCTGTGGGGGAGTGGTGTGGGAGCACCTGGGATTAGTGATGGATGAATAAATTCGCCAGGCGTAAATTTACGCTGAATTTCCACGTTTCGCCGCCGGCGAATAAATTTGCAAAATTGGCATGAAAATTTGATGGCGAAAATTTGTCGGCATCAAAAAAATTCGGACTCGAGTTGGAAAAGTCGCTCGCATCAAAACCTTTGTGCGTCAACATTATTCAGTAGCCCATTAACTTTACCGCTGGAGTCAAAATTAACGCGGGCATCAAAATTTGCGTTTCCCAAATAAGGGACGAATTTGCCCATCACTACACCCCAGTCCAACCCTACAATAAATACATTCCTCTACCCAACTGAAATGTCCTGTCCCCAGCCACACGGCTAGTAGGTGGGCAGCTGGGGATGCAGTGAGGGAGAGGGTGGGCAAATGGGCGGCCATTGAAGGGAGGGAGGGTGCACGGCTGGTAATAGTTGAACTGCGTGTTTGGTCCATATGAAGATCTTTTTGATGGGGGTCCCCGCCCTGTCTAGGCACCCCACTGCCTTAGACACTGAGTTCCACCCAAGTACTATCAATTTAGAAAGCACCTGGTTACCTCTGTTACTCATTAGAGCAGTGATCTCCAACCAGTGGCTCATGGGCAACATGTTACTCACCAACCCCTTGGATGTTGCTCTCAATGGCCTCAAAGCAGGTGATTATTTTTGAATTCCTGGCTTGGAAGCAAGTTTTAATTGCATAAAAACTAAGTATACTTAGAGTCTCCTTTAGGCTGCCAGTCCACATAGGGGCCACCACATGGTCAATCACAGCCCTTATTTGGCACCGCAAGGGAATTTTTCATGCTTGTGTTGCTCCCCAAATCTTTTTTACATTTGAATGTGGTTCATGGGTAAAAAAAAGGTTGGGGACCCCTGCACTAGAGTATAAGAGTAAATGATGCAGAGTATTCCCCAGTCCCCTAGTCGTTTTTAATCCCTTTTATAAGTCTTTTGAATCTTATCAAATGCAATTTCCTTTTTAATAACAGCTTCTAACAACTGGCCAGACTGCTAAATTAGATGGCAGCAAACAACAGTTTATCTTTTTACTGTTCCTTTAATTGAATGTGATTACTATTGATTTCATTTAACATGAAATGATAATTCTGCTAAGAGGCCGTTACACCGTGTTAATGGAAATCATGAGCAGCATTAGCAATGAACGTGCAAAAAGTACCCGCAGTGCAAGATTCATCCACCTCGGCTCTCCAGCAATATTCCTATGTATATTATACTGCTGGCAAGAGAAAATAAGGGCCCTCTTATCTCTTATTAATCATCTTTTTCCACTCACTTGGAAATTCTTCTGTTTTTGTCCACTCAAAAGTTTTGCAGACTTTTTTTTCAACAAAAATACCTGCAGAACACGTTCAGAGCTTTTAATTCTGACAGTTTAGGGCTCACTGTTTATAAAGGACCTGGATGTTCTTTTCATTGTTGAATTAAAGATAGATGAACAGAATAGATGAAGTAAAAGCGTAGGAGACCTCCCTTTGTCCCTGTCACTTCCAACTTCATTTCATCTCTCACCCAGAACAATGAAAATGATGATAAAATATTAAAACATGACTAAAATCCCATTGATTTATTTTCTCCATTTCAACAATTTCCATAACACCTTAAGACAAACAAGAACATTCTAGTCGTTACACAACAAACCTGCCATAGAATTGACATTTTTGTGACCTAGATTGAAGATTTCTACATGTTCCATTGAACAGTCTGATAACACTCTTTAATAGGAAAAAAGAAAATGGTGCAGTGGGGAAAGTTTTTATTAAAGAAGGAAATTTGGAATCAATGGGTAGGTCCAAGTTGTTTAGCACCCGCACAGCGACTCTAGTCATGTACTTACTTTGGGAGAGGATATGGGATTTCATACTAAACTGTTTGGTTTTATTCCCCATGGCAACTCTTTGTGACCATGATGAAACATGGCTTGGGAATTTGCTCTAGCGCCCTACAGCCCATTAGACTGGCCCAGAGTAGCTAGTTTGAACTGTACCCAATAGAAACATGTCCCTGCACAACCCATAGACGTTACAATTACCATCTTTCCTGAAAAAGATGTTTCCAGGAAAGATCATTTTAGTGATGGGTGAATTTGGGACGTTTAGAAAAATTTCCCGCGCTTGCAAATTTTTGCGGAAGTTTTGTGAATTTATTTGCCAGCGGCGAATCGCGGTAATTCGCTGTGAATTCACGCCTGGCGAATTAATTCTTCCATCACTAATCATTTGTTTCAATACACACGTGTAGAGCTGATAAGTCAAATATACATATAGAAACAATAGAATTCTACCTGTATCTGATGATTCAGCACTAACAATGGCGATGCCAAGCCAACCTGGTTCCTTGACTCTGACCTTCCAATGGCCCAGATACCCCAGTGCGACACTGTTTAAAAGGAATGTCAACCTAAAAAATAGTTTGTCTAATAAAAGAAAACACAATTTCTAAGCAACTTAGCAATATACAGTACATACATAACAAATGTTCTATGGTTTTTGTATATGTATTGCTATAGAAAGCAGTGTTTGTCTATCCCTTACTATTCTCGGCCATGACGACATTGTTTAAAAGGTTTAAACCAGAAGTAAAGCTAAAGCTGCTTTCAATAGCAATTGTTTTTACAAATAACATTAAAAGCACCAGAAACTTTTAGTAAATGTATATTGGAGAGGTATGTTTTCTTTTAATAGGCAAATTATTTTTGGGGGTTGAATTGATCAATACTCACTCCTCAAAATTGTATATTGCAGTTTAGTCATTGGTTGAGCTGTGAACCTAGAGGAAGAATCTGACTGGGGGGGGTCCGTTCCACCATGGCTGCAGCATTGGGGGCCAGTGCCGGGCCAAGCCAACCCAGTTGCCCTAAGCAACCTGGCCAGATAGCCCACCCTGGTGTGCGTGCGTGCACATGTGGACCATAGCATAGCTGCAATGATGGGGAAGCGGAGGGACGGTTTTGGGCAGGGGAGGGACAGACAGAGGAGAGTAGAAGGGAGAAAGGGATGGACAGAGGAGGGAATAACTAAGGAGGGAGGGAGAGAGAGAGAGAGAGAGAGAGAGAGAGAGAGGGTCAGACAGAGGAGGAAGGGAGAGAGGGAGGGACGGACGGAGGAACAGAGGAGGGAGTGACAGAGGAGGGTGGGAGGGAGAGGGACAGACATAGGAGGGAGGGAGGGAGGGAGAGAGGGAGGGACAGACAGAAGAGGGAGGGAGAGAGGGAGAGAGGGATGGACAGAAGAGGGAGGGAGAGAGGGACGGACAGAGGAGGGAAGGAAAGAGGAGGGAGGGAGAGAGAGAGAGGGACGGACAGAGGAGGGAGTGACAGAGGAGAAAGGGAGGGAGGAAAGGACAGAGGAGTGAGTGACAGAGGATGGAGGGAGAGACTGAAGAGGGAGGGAGTGACAGAGGAGGTAGGGAGGGAGGGAGAGAGAGAAGGACAGACAGAGGAGGGAGTGACAGAGGAGGGAGAAAGAGAGGGACAGACAGTGGATGGACAGACAGAGGAGGGAGGGAGAGAGGAAGGAAGGGATGGTCAGAGGAGGGAGTGACAGAGGAGGGAGGGTGGGAGAGAAGGATGGACAGAAGAGGGAAGAAAAAAGGAGGGAGGTAGAGAGGGACGGACAGAGGAGGGAGTCACAGAGGAGGGAGGGTGGGACAGACAGAGGAGTGAGCGACAGGAGAGAGAGGGAGAGACAGATGAGGAAGGGAGAGAGGGACGGACAAAGGAGCGAGCAATAGAAAGGGTAGGCTAGATCTGCAGAGGGGAGTGAATCTGTACTAGGGGTAGGCAGAAGAATCTTGAACAGGCACCTGCCCAGTGCCCCCACATTGTTGCACCCTAGGCAGATGCCTCTTTTCCCGACACCTTTTCCTGATCAAGGCCCCATACTCCACCTGCCAGATCATACCTCTTTTCTCTTTGCAATTGGTGCAGGTGCAAAAGGTCAGGAGAAATCCAATTTAATGCAGCCATGGGGAGCAAGTCTGGGCCGGACCACTAGTTTTTTTCCCAGTGCCCCATTAGCACAGTTCAACCCTGCCCATAAATTTTCAGTGAAATTATCATTTGGATTCAGTGGGATTATCAGTTCCCTCAAAGAGAATGTGATTAGCCAACTCTATGTTAGCCTTCCTGCTGATATTGAACATAAGGAGATTGTGTGTAGCTTTGGCTTCATGATATTACACAGTATTCAGCGACCCTACGGAGAATTGATTTCTTAGTCAACGTCTTTGCCTTTGATGTGTCAGGACATCAGGTCACTTTTCCCGGGAGAGCTCAGGAGCCAGACACAAAAGGCGAGACTTTAGTTGCTCTTTAAGGCAAAAAACATTATCATTGATAGCCGTAAATATATATTACATTGATCCAATGAACCTTTCAGCCTCTGATTCCCCCTCTCTCAAACTTTGCAAGAGATGTGGCTTAAGGTCGACAGAGCTGTAACACGGGGGCCCCAGGATTTCTCACTTCTCCAGCAGCCAAACCCCAGGACACATTGGATATTTCCTTATTAAATCCTCATTAGCGAAGGACAGAATCAAGGTTTCTGAGCACAGATTAAAATAATAACCACGAGGGGTAGAATCCGCTGCAGAAAAGAGGGATCGGAACAGTTGGATCCTGTGCCACAGATTGAAATGTAAGGCACCTACCTAAGAGCAGAATAACCTTGGACTGAAATAAAACAGCAGCGCCAGATGCACCTGTCTCTAGGATATACATCGCAGGGATTTCATCCATCTATACACTGCAATACTTATCCTTCTCTTTCTGCTCTGGAGGCCAAAATAAGGCAAAATGCAATTTATATAATATTGGGATTAACTGTCTCGCCCCCTGGTGTTGCACAGAAATAGAACTGTGTGCAGATTTGAGTGTCAGCTTCACCATGTCAGGCTGGTGTGTATTTAAAGGGTAAGTAAGGCAGTGTCCTCTTTCAATCCCGTCTCTAAAGACCGATGCCGAAATCAGTCACATTTCTTATTAACAAATGCATTAAAGGAAAAGCACTGAAGGAATGCCTTGCTTACATCTACCCCAGGCCAGGTCAACTGTTGCTTAAAGGGGTGCTTCGCCTTTAAATTAACTTTTAGTATGTTAGCAACTTTTTAATTGGTCTTCATTTTTTTTATTTTTTATATAGTTTATTAATGATGTGCTTTCTTCTTCTTACTCTTTGCAGTATTCAAGAGGGGATCACTGACCCCAGCAGCCAAAAAACTATTGCTCTGTGAGGCTACAAATGTATTGCTATGATTATTAATTATAACGTATTTTTATAATCGGGTCCTCTGCTATTCATATACCAGTATCTCACACAAACCACTCCCTGGTTGCTAAGGTAATGTGGACCCTAGCAACCAGATAGCTGCTAAAACTAATAACTGGAGAGTTGCTGAAGAAGAAGTAAAATAAAAACACTGAATAAAAAATAGACCAATTGCAAATTGTCTCAGAATATCACTCTCTACATCATACGTTAAGCGTTAACTCAAAGGTAAACAACCCCTTTGCCCTTGGGTTTGGGTTTAGGTCCTGCTGAAAGGTCAACTTTCCCTCAATATTCAGTTCTCTTAGTGTTTTGCTGTATTTGGCACAATACTTTCTTCTTTCTGTCTTAACAAGTCGCCCAGCAGCCGCTGATGTACGGCAGCCCCACAGCAAGTTGATCTAGTGCAGTTCTGTACAGATACAGGAGATGAATGAAGCTGAATAGATATATAGAATGATCTCTAATTTCTCCTCTCACAGTGTTTCTGCCAGAAGGAACAAAATCTATTACTATAACTCCCAACAATTCATCTAGGGGGGCCCTTCCCAGCTGCTTTGTGATATAAAGAATGAGAAATACTTTCTTCTTACAGAGAAACTTTTATCCTTATGTTATTACTACTTCTTGTGTAGAATATAGAAATATAGTTTCCCTACAGATGAAGCCACTTGGATTTGTGAGTTAAATGCGTCATGACTCAGGGGTAATTGAAGAAACTGTGTTATCTTAAGTCATCTTAACTCATTTAATGCATTTAACCTTTTCATTAGCATACCAAAGCTCCATTGTTCACAATGGTGAATGCTTTAATTAGATGGGATGTTGTGACGCAGTTTTCTGTGTTAAATGAGATAAATGGGATATCTGTGTTTAGTTATTCTGTGTCAAACAGACAAACCAAAGTGGCTGCATCTGTATATTATTAAAATGATTTACCCAGTGTATAAAATGGTAAAATTGCTACCAATCCGTATTTCTGTAGGGAAATGAGACAGAGCAGGTGTAATCTGATCTCTCTGCATGACCAGCTCTAGCCCAAGACCAAGAGGCTCTGTGGAGCCAGTCAGTACTCCAGGCTCAGGCTTTTGGGCCCAGCCTGGAGGAAAGTTTGGATTGTTCTTCTAACTGGTGTGGGAAGACCTGCACAGGAGGAGCTGAGTGGCCATTGTGTTGCAGTGAAAGCGGAGGCAGGTGAGATGGAGGCCCAAGCCTCTGCCAAACAAACTGCAGAGAAAAAGACTGCTGGAGGCAGAAAGTCTGAGCCATCAGAAGCCAGAAGGAGTGGAAGAAACAGCAAAATAAAGTGGCTGAACTTACCCTGGGAGCAGCTGAGGAGGAAACACGTACCTTGCTTTCTGGTACGGCAGCCAAATAAGAAGGCAACTTCTGAATGGTGTCATGGGCATTCTGTCTGGTCATGAGCCATGCGGTGGTGTAGGGGTGCTGTTCAGAGCTGCATTAAATGTTGTCATTCGTCATCTTATTGAGATCCAGTTAGGCAGGTGTCTGCTCCTTGATGTCACAGCTGGGGGTAGGAGGATGCGCCTCATTAATATCTATGGGCCACACTCTGCATAGGAAAGGAATACACTGCTGTCTGACATGAGGCAGTACCTCCACACATCTCTCCCAGTGGTTCTTGATAGCGATTTTAACCAGGTTTTAAGGCCACAAGATAAGACAAGTGCTAGAGTCAACAGGGCAGAAGGATATTTCCTCAATAATATTACCCAGGAGGCAGGCCTGGTTGATGTTGCTACCAAGAATGGCCATAACGGCATACTTACCACAGTGCAGGGTGATCTAGTCGCCTGGACATGGCCCTTGTTAGGGGAGGGGAGAACTTTACCGATGTACATGAGCAGGCTGTTGAATATTAAGACCACTTTACAGTCTCTTTCTTATGGGGGCTTCTTCTATCCCAGCCAGAAGTAGAGGCCTTTGGAGGCTTAATGCAGATTCCCTAGCAGGGCAGTCAGCTCAGTGTTCCTTCAGGATGCGTCTTCAGAGCGAGATTGATAGGGTTGACTTTTATGACTCGTTTGTCATCGTAGTGGGAGGGTGCCAAGGAGTCGTTCCAAAATCTCTTCAGAAAGCTATCTCTATGTTGGGAGGGAGAGAAATACAGAAGTTGGAGGCCTGTATTTCGGATAGGGTGGACAGGCCAAAGTTGAACCAGCTGAAGGCCGAGATCAGGCAGCATCAGTACAGCCAGTAAAGATCTTTGGTTCTGGAGAGCGACTACAGGAGTTTTCACTCGCCAGACCCTTTTCATAATTACCGAGTATCTGTGGCCAGGAAGTTACTAACAGGCCTCAAGGACACCCAGGGTATATTGCAACCAGGGGGGAAGCATCCTGGGTGCTGTGAGGTCTTATTATGACAACCTTGTCCTGAACAAGGCTTTGGATGGGGACTGGCTGACTGACTACTTGGAGGCGACCCCATGGCCTAATTTGAACTTTTCCCTGTTGGAAGCAGAAATAACGGAGGCCAAAGTAAGAGCAGCTATTGACAGCTATAAGAAGGCGCCGGGCCCAGACGGCTTAACAGACGAGTTTAATAAGACTTCCTTATAAAGTCCTCGTGGAGGTCTTTAGAGACTGGCGTAGAGCATCTTGCCCCCTCCATGAGGGTTTATTTTTTGATCCTGCTTTCAAAGGGTAAGGACCCGGAGCATATTGAGAACTGGAGGCCCATTGCCCTTCTCAATAACGAGAGGAAGATTCTCCCAAGGGTACTTTTTGATAGACTTATTTAATTCTCAGGCACGTTATTGTCAGGCTTTGCGGAACATCTTTGGGCTCTTCTTACTATCTGGGAGACCTTAGACGTGTTGGGCAAATTTATCCAATGGTTGTCAGTTTTTTATGAAGGGGCCAACAACTTCCCAATTGTCAATGGTTGGAGGGGAAATTATTTCAATGTGGAGTTTGGAGTGCGACAGGGTTGCCCCTTAAGCCCACTCTTGTGCGTATTTGCCATAGACCCATTCCTGCGCAGTCTGGAGAGCTGTGGCTTGAGGGGTATATATCGTTCCCCAGATGCTAGACATTGAAGTCACTCACCTATGCGGACAATGTGACAGTTGTGGTATCCAGTCGGAAGGACAGGAGGCTCCTTAACGAAACCATCGAAAGTTATTCTGAGGCCTGTGGGTCAATGATTAACTGTGACAAGTCGGAGGCTTTTTGGACGTTGAATGGTGAGCCCAACTTCTAGCGCCCCATACCACATAAAGATCCTGGGGATAAGGTTTTGGAGGGAAGACAATTGCAG
This sequence comes from Xenopus petersii, assembly GCA_038501925.1. NCBI lineage: Eukaryota > Metazoa > Chordata > Amphibia > Anura > Pipidae > Xenopus > Xenopus petersii. Next base: position 14,782,975 of record CM076672.1, read on the forward strand.
GCTAAATTGGGATGAGAAACTGGATAACGGAACTGCAAAGATCCAGCGATAGAAGGGATGGAGGCTGGCCTACAGGGAAAGGGTGAAGCTTATCAAGGCCTACCTGGTCCCTCTGTTTTCGTTTGTGGGGTATACCAGAATCTCTCTACGCCAGGGTCCACAGTTTGTTTTTCCAGTTGCTCTGGGGACACAGGCTGAATCCAGTCAAAAGGGGGATAACACACTTTTTCCTAAAGTCTAACTTTGGGGGCTTGGCCCAAAAAAAGTGATTCCCTGTGGGAAGTCTATATCAGGAACTGGGTATCGCCTTTTGTAGGAACATGGTTTCAAGGCGGTAGAAGGAAGAGATTTTGGATAGTACAGGGATCCCTTCCATCATATTTAGTTCTTGTTCTGAGGATTTTGAAGAGGTGGGATGTCAGGGTGGTTGAGCTGGTAACATCTTCCTGAAGCCAGTTGTATCACAGGGGATCAGGAACTATTTTGCTGCTCCTCTTGCTCTGAGAGTGAACATCCTTCAGAAAAGCCTTTGCTTCCTTAATGGCAAGAGACTTCACCCTAAGTTCTTTGATAACTGTCAGCTTTCACTCCAAGGGAAACTCTATGTCCGAGGACTTGACTTATCTTACCATTGGCAGCAAAGATTATCCCTGGGGGAGTGGAGAGGTAGAGACCCAAGAGCACTTTCTTGTCAGTTGACCAGTGACGAGAGATGTCTATAGTCAGATGGCAGCAGCTGTTAATATGCCACTAGTGATGGTCGAATTTGCGCCGTTTTGCTTCGCTGAAAAATTCGTGAATTTCGCGCGAATTTCGCAAAACGACAAAAAATTTGACGCCAGAGCCCGTTTTTGACGCAGGCTCTAAGTAAGTTAAGTTTCCTGAAGGGAATTGAAATCATCATAAAATCAGAACCTATGGTGAGGGATGAACCTTACGCTTTCATCTTCATGAACATGCCATGTCAAGGTATATATGTATATGGCTCCCTGGGCATTGATACTGCTCCTTTCTCTTTCTGTAGGCTGGAGGTGCAGCTTTCTGTCGCATGGGAGAATCTGTTCAGATATGAATAAAAAGAAAGTGTGATGTTTTTGTTGGGTGATAGAAACTGGAGGAGGTTGGTCCAGGAAAGACTTTTCTGGAATGCTCATTTGGGTTGATGGTGGGGGAAGGAAGGCCGTATGGACAAACCGAGAATTTGCAAACTGGCCTTTGATTTGGTGTGTTTCATGGAAAAGTTGCCAATGGACAGAGGGATGGACTCTGCGGGCTGGAGGGTGTATGGGTGGGTTTGTGGGATTTTTGGTTATTTTTATTTTGTTGTATGATTTGTGAACTGTTTATGAAAAGATGATTATTTAATTGAAAGTGATCTTATAAATAATTTTTGTTTTTTATTAGGTACCTATCTAGTGCTACCAATCCCTATTACTGTAGGGAAATGAGAGCAGAGCAATCAGTAACCCTTTCAACACTTTCCCCTTGTCCCTATATACTGTATTAAAGGAGAAGGAAAGCTACTGAGGCAGATTGTGGCAATAGATTAGTCACAATAACAGCTCTAGAAGCTCTCTCTGTTTGTTTAGGAAAGGAGCTGCCATATTAGCTTGGTGTGACATCACTTCCTGCCTGAGTCTCTCCCTGCTCACTCATAGTTCTGTGCTCAGATTACAGCAGAGAGGGTAAGAGGGAGGGGGAAAAATGAGGGGTAGAGGAGCAAACTGAGCATGCTCAAGCCCTAGCCCTGGAGGTTTAAGCTGAAAACAGGAAGTCTGATACAGAAGCCCATGAGTACACAATAGAAGGAAAGAAATGTGGTTTTTCTTTTGACAGAGGACTCAGAGCAGCATTACTTTGAGGGATTACTGGTGTATTTATATAGACCTTTCTGATAAAGCTTACTTACTTTTTGCCTTTCCTTCTCCTTTAAGCACTTGCTTGGAATCCCTTTGCCTTTGTTTCTGTCCTTTGCTCCCAATCTGTAACTCTTTCCCATTCCCCCTACAGTATATAATGACAGATGATGTGGAGGAATATGTTATGTTATTAAGGTTTCAAGCATTGTTGTATAAAGGAGGGATCTGGTTAACTTCATCCTACTGCAGCTGTATCTGAAGGGCAGCATTGAGATGGAGAAGCATTTTACATGGATCAGGAACCTCACATAACTCCATACGTGAGCCTGGCTTGATAAAGTGCATGGTTGTGAATGACGGAGCTGTCAGCTGGAGTATCATTATACTCAGTGCTCATAAATCCATGGAATTGGAACCAGCAAAGGAAACGTAAATGGAATGGAATGGTGAATGTGAATTACTGTGTCCTTTTGTACAAATATATACAGATAAAATCTCACTACACTTCAGTCTGATAAGGCTGAAATGTATTTATTCATTTTTATGCAACTCATAAATTGGGGGAGGGGGATCATTTCTAAAATTCATTTATTTCGCAGATAATTGTTGTGTAAGTCTGAAGGTTAAGGGATATTTTATTATACCAAAGAATGATACAGATTTGCTTTTTCAGGGTATTTTATGCCACTTTCAGTTGGGTGGAATTGCTATGTGGTTTCCAGCTTGTTACCAATGAACTGGACACATAGGAGAGTGACAGATAGTTCCACCAGATTATGGGAAGATGGACAACAACAACACTGGGAATGGAGGACTCATCAATGAAACCCTATGGAGTAGAAAATCATTCAAGAGCTGCTCTGTACAAGAACAATACAACAGGGTGATCTGAAGAAACCTCCATCCAAGAGACGTCTGGAGAGAGTTCTCATTAAGTGTATCACTTACAGCAGAAAGGGCCAGAAATAGTGGTAAAGGGGTTCTCCTGAAGCCCTATCACAGTGGTTAGAGATATTAAGAAAGACCAGACCTATAGTAGCATCTCACTCCCAACTCCCTTCTCAATCCCTGGCAATCTGGCTTCCGCCCATCACACTCAACTGAAGCTGCACTCACCAAAGTAACCAATGATCTTCTACTGGCAAAGTCTAAAGGTCACTATTCCAAACGAATACTTCTAGATCTCACTGTAGCCTTTGACACAGTTGACCACTTGCTCCTCATAGACATTCTATACTCAGCTGGCATTTGTGACACTGCTCTTTCATGATTTATATCTTATCTGTCTGACCGTTCCTTTAAAGTTTCCTTCTCTAACTCCCTCTCTCTGTCGGAGTTCCTCAAGGCTCTCCTGTTCTTGCTCTCTACAACTTCACTAGGAAAATGTATTCAGTCGTTTGGACTTCAGTATCACCTTTATGCTGATGACACCCAACTCTACTTGTCTACTCCTGACCTTTCTCTTTCTGTCCTTTCCCCAGTTACAGACTGTCTCTCTGCTGTCTCCTCCTGGATGTCACAGCACCACCTGAAACTGAATCTTTTAAAAACAGAACTCATTATATTTCCTCCAAGATCTTCCCCTGTCCCTCAGATATCACTCACAGTAAACACCACCACCTTTCATTCCACCACAAAGGCACGCTGCCTAGGAGTTATCCTAGACTCGCTTCTGTCTTTTTCACCACACATTCAAACATTTGCAAAATCTTGTATTTGGGGATGAGTGCATTTGTTAACCTTGTTTCGCCGCGGAAATGACGCCAATAGACTTGTATGGCGTTGTGCGTCAAAAATGTTTTTGTTAAATGGGTAAAATTTGCCCATCCCTAGTCGTATTCAACAGCGCAACATTGCCCGAATACGACCATATCTCAGTTCAGAATCAACTAAAACACTGATTCAGTCTCTCATCATCTCATCTCCTCGCAGGTTTTCTAACAAGTCACCTTTCATAACTCCAATCTATTCTAAATGCAGCTGTTAGACTCATCTCTCTCACCGCTCAACATTAGCTGCTCCCATATGTATGTCCCTTTACTGGCTCCCAATCTCCTCTAGAATCAAATTCAAACTACTCACACTTACATTTAAGGCACTTAACAGTGAAGCCCCTTTATCTCTGATCTCCAAATACTCTCCTTCAACCATTCCTCTGCTTCTGACCTAGCCTCGCATCTCCTCTCATCACTTCTGCCCACTCTCATCTACAAGACTTCTCTCAGGCTTCTGGTTTTCTCTAGAACTCTCTGCCTCCAGCTGTCAGACTTTCTACTTCTTTCCAAAACTTCAAATGCTCCTTAAAGACCCACCTGTTTAAAGAAGCTTATTCAATGTACCTGAATTAATCAATCATTGCTGTATCGTGAATCACAAAATTGTTTCTAAAATCCTAATGTCTCAATTGTACCCTAACCTTTAGTTTGTAAACTCTAATGTGTAGGGCCCTCTAATCCCATGGTACTCTGTAACCCTTGTTTGTTATCCACCATTTGTTCCCTGTTTGTTATAACCAAGGTACAGCACTGCATATCTTGTCGTTGCTATATAAATAAATGATGATGATGATGATAATAAAATCCGTAAAGTGACAGACAAGCTATAGAGAGCTGTAAGTGAAGAACCCATTAAAACAATCCTAGGTATCCATGTGGAAGAATGTGCTATACAAGTCCTCTGGGCCCAGGAAGGAGGCGTAGCATGAAAAAGCAATCTAGAGAACCCTGAAAAAGTCCAGAGCAAGATTATGATCCTGCTCCAGCAGGAGGAACAATACAAGAAATAAATAGAGATATTAGGAAGGACCAAACATTTAGTGACAACAGGCAGGTTCAGGCTGGGTATCGCAAAAATCTTTGGGTCGGGTTGAGTGCTCTCTTCCACTCTCTCCACCCATGACCTCACACTACTGTCTTCTGGCCTGTCAATTTATAGGCTTTCATGACATCACTGGGGGGCAGGTCCAGGTCTATCAATATTGGGGACAAAGTGGGCTGAGCCAGGTTAGGGTTGGAAGGGTTCGGGTGCAGGCAGAGGAAAACTCAACCAATAGGAAGCAATCTGTATAGGAGTGAAGAACCCATCAAGAAAACCCTCTAAAAAGGCATTCAAGCTGTAGACCAAATTTGTAGCACCAATAAAAGAGGAGCAGAAAGGCAGAAACCTACACCCAAGAGACAGCCAGCAAGATATTCACCCTACACCAGGAAAGCCCCAGTAGTATGAACAGTAAACTGGCTCACCTGTAGGAAGTGTTACAGTGGATAAAGATATTAGGAAGGACCAGATGTCTATTGAGAGCCTTAAGGGGTTATGTAATAAAAGACACTAAGTTTGCCCAGAACCAGTAACTCAAAGCAACCCATCAGCAGGTAGCATCTACTGTCCACCTGTTTAAAAGCGAACATCTTATCGGTTGCTATGGATTACTGCTCCTGGACAAACTTAGTGCCTTTTATTACTTAGTGTGTTTATTATTCTAGTGAGTTCACTGGTAGGTAAGTCTTCTCAAAGTCCCACTAGGTGGACCTAATTGTTCCCCTCAGCACCACAGAAACAACCAGACTTTTCTACTACACCACAGACATTGTACAACAGGGACTCTGAGATTTAAAAGGACTTGTGGGGGTACCTTGTTAGAGACAGTATTAAAGAACAACAATGTTATCATATAGGCAGTAGGGATGTAGCGAACTGCCGATTTGGTGTTCACGAACGCCGTTCGCGAACACCGGCAAAAAATGCGAACGTTCGCGGACAGTTCGCGAGCTTCGAACACCCGCTAAAATCGTTCGATACGAACGATCGAAGGATTTTAATCATTCGAATCGAACGATCGAAGCCATTCGATCGAATGCTTTTCATTCGATCGAATGCTTACAATCGTTCGAACGAATGGAAATCGTTAGATTTTTAGCGGTCGAAGGAATTCGAATGGTCGAATGGTCGAACGATTTGTATTCGAATCGAATGCAAACTCAAAATGCGAACATTCGGCGGACGCGAACGGTCGAAGTTCGTGCGAACTAGTTCGCAGCAGAACAGTTCGCTACATCATCATCATCATCATCATTTATTTATATAGCGCTGTCAAGATACGCAGTGCTTCTCCCTATTAGGCAGTTTAGCTATTTTTTGGAAATTAAATGCACTTCTCTTCAATTTGAATGTGAATCTATATTATGAGTAGCGGCAGTAGTCACAGTCATAGAAATGTTTCAAATTAAAGATAAAATAATTCTAAACACATTTCCAATAATCGTTTATTACAAATTTTCAATGATTCGGCTCTGCTGGGCAGTCTGGATCTCAATCGAAGTAAGTAAGATCTACGTATTGTGCTTGAAGTGATGGGCGAATAAATTCACCTGGCACGACTTTGCTGTGAATTTCCGCGTTTCAACAACGGCGAATACATTTGCGAATCTCCCGTAAAAATTCACCAGCGTCAATTTCCGGTTTTCATGATTTTTTGTGTGAAAACGTTCGAATTGCTTGATTTTTTTGAGTGAAAACTTTGAAATTACTCGATTTTTTTTGTGAAAACGTTCGAATTGCACACTTTTTTTCCTAAAAACTAGTGATGGGTGAATTTGCAATTCACAAAACAGCGCCGGCATCTCATTTTTGATGCTGGGGTGCGTTTTTGAGCGACAATTTCTTTTGACGCCGGTGAATTTTTGGCAGCAAATTTTTGTGGCCGTTTCGTGAATTCGCCGCAAATTCGCTCCTGGCGAATAAATTTGCCCATCACTACTAAAAACATTTGAATTTCATGATTTTTTCGTGAACTTTCCGATTTCACAATTTTTCACTGTTTCGCGAATTTTGCCGGAAAATTTTTCTGCGAAAAGGGAGAAATGCGCCCATCACTATGTGCTTGTGCTCTGCAATTTTACTGATTCCAGGTCTTGCGCCATTTAATACAGGTTCAATTTTGGAAAGTGTCACTCAAGGCTAAAGCCAATGACTGGTGATGAGTTCGCCGAGGTGAGGGATGTGGGAGCGTATTGAAGGCATCAAAATTACTGCGAGAATGAAGATAGTCCATTAGGAAAACCTTCTCCAACCTGTAACCAAGGTGACCCGACATGGTTGACTACAATTGGCATGGAAAATGGGTTTTTCCTAAGATCTGTCTGTGGTTTGGTATTAAAGTTATAAAGATTTTATTTAGCAAAGAAATGAAAAGGAATTTTCCACATAAAAAGTAGGAAAATAGGAACTCTATATATTTTTTTCAAACATAATGAAGATGTATGGATTTTTTTTTCCTGATGCTAATTTAAAATGAAAAAAAAAAAATTGTGGCTGCTTTTTTTTTTTTAAACACAATTTGTGTATTTGGGCATAAACCACTTATCTAAGGTGTATCAGGAAAGATGAGTCTATAAAAAAAATTGTCTGCAAAAAAAAAGTTCCAATCATTTACAGTATACAATCTATAATTTTTTTATTTTCAAAAACAAGGGGAAAACCTTAATTAAACTCTTTCTGTGAAGTCACCAAATGTGGTTATCATCTAGAATGTAAAATTAAGATTTTAGGGGGGAAAAAGCACAAATTTGATTGACCACTCGTATATTTATATGACCGCTATCAAATTAAACAAAACAAAAAATCCATTGTGATAATGGAACACTGTAAGAATTTATCATTAATCAGCCAAAGATTTTTTTCACATTTTTTTTTTTGTGTAAAAGTTTTTCGATATTGCACCTCTTTTGCCTATTTGTTATAATGGGTTTTTTTGGTAATTTTGTAGGCAGTTATGAGTAACATATGGTGTTGCCAGAAGCACAGTAGGGGGGGACAGCCAATCACAGTCCTGCAGTCACACAAGCACAGACAGGCCATAGTTCCCTATCAGGTCCTGCTAGCTGCTGATTGGTTCCTGTCCTACAGTGCAGTGAGCTGAGAGCCGCCGGCTCCCCTGTACAGCCTGGGAACTCTTGGAGCAGGAAGTGGAAGAGAAGGGAGGGATTATTAGGATTTTTGCAGAAATATTCAATAAATCAGCCTGAAACACTAATTTTTTAAGCACAATTCTTCTAAATCTAAATGAGTATAATGCACTGGTACATTTTTTTCACAAAATGTCTCCTTTAAAGGTGAACCACCCCTTTAAAGGAGAACTAAAGCCTATCTAAAGAAGTAGCTAGAAATGTTGTTGTACATGATGTTTTGTGCTTCTGTACCAGCCCAAGGCAACCACAGCCCTTTAGCAGTAAAGATCTGTGTCTCCAAAGATGCCCCAGTAGCTCCCCATCTTCTTTTCTGCTGATTCACTGCACATGCTCTGTGCTGCTGTCACTTACTGAGCTTAGGGACCCACTCACAATATACAGTACACATAGAATAGAAATGTCACAATATAAGGCTGATTAGTAATTAATACACATAATTACTACATGGCAGCACAGAAACCAGTGCAATTAGCATCAGAATTGAATAATCAGCAAACCTGTAGCATCAGCTTATATTACAGGGGAAGCTCATTTTCTGCTGGATAATTAGTGACGAGCCCTAAGCTTAGCTTCTCAACAGCCAATCAGAGCCCACTGAGCATGTGAGTGTCACAGACACTTTCCAAGATGGTGACCCCCTGTGACAAGTTTGAAGTCCTGGATCATTGCTGCTATTGACAAGCTCAAACTTTAGCCTCGTGCAATAAGTTCACTATTTAAAATATGCCATTTTTGGCCATATTCGTTTTTAGGGTTAAGTTCTCCTTTATGAGAGTTTCACATCAAACATGTTCCCAAAGGTTTAATGGTATGACAGTGACAAAGCAGGCACACAAGTGTTACACCTACTAAAATAAAGTCTACCACTTACAGATGTTACTTTTAACTAAACAAACAAACTAACAAATACCTACTGCTATTGGTCTATACTGTATACCCTGTTCCTGGATACCTCTCTAACTTGGACTCTCCCATACAAACTCTATCTCCCCTCCACTGCCCTCTCCACTAAGTTTGCTTCCATGTCTCTACTACTCCTGCTGCACAATATCTTTACATGATGTAAACAAAAAAATAAAGCTTCTTTTCCTCCCAGTAGCTGAAGCTTGGAAACATTTCCCTATTGGGAAATCACAAGTAGACTTCTCTAATGCTAACAAAGCAAAACTCTATGGGGCCGATTCACGAAATTCGAGTGAAGGGTTTGAATGAAAAAAAATTCGAATTTCGAAGTTTTTTTGGGCTACTTCGACCATCGAATGGACTACTTCGACCTTCGACTATGAAAATCGAACGATTCGAACTAAAAATCGTTCGACTATTCGACCATTCGATAGTCGAAGTACTGTCCCTTTAAGAAAAACTTTGACTCCCTACTTCGGCAGCTAAAAGCTACCGAAGTCAATGTTAGCCTATGGGGAAGGTCCCCATAGGCTTGCCTGTGATTTTTTGATCGAAGGATTTTCCTTCGATCGTTGGATTAAAATCCTTCGAATCGTTCGATTCGAAGGATTTAATCTTTCGATCAAATGAAAAATCCTTCGATCGATCGATCGCAAGATTTGCGCAAAATCGTTCGACTTCGATATTCGAAGTCGAACGATTATAGTTCATAATCGAATATCGAGGGTTAATTAACCCTCGATATTCGACCCTTCGTGAATCGGCCCCTATGTATGTCCTGCATTTATAGATCTATTATGGAGAATTAATCACTGGAACAGATGATTTCATTCCTATAAATGATGACTTGGCCTTGCCTACAGTTTCTTCAAAACCTATTATTTTGTAAACTCCAGAATTTTAATGATAAAATTCCCAGAAAAAATTCAATATAAACGAGAATATAAATGAGGAATCAGCAGGCTTTCAGGACATTTGGCTAACTAATATGCATGATGTACCCTACAGATTAAGGATTACAGGGTATAAAATGTAATTGAATCAGTTTAGCTGTAATTTCAGCTCTGAATTGCAAGCTGTAGGCCATAGTTACCCATCAGATGCTGTATAATCTCTTTAGGTAGAAGAACACATTACATCTGTAAGCGCTAGACATATTTTGCAATAAAACTTGCCAGCGACGAAGAGATAACCAAGAGAAAGAAAAAGAAAAAACTCTTTTATAGCCGTTATATGTTTGCTTTGATCATGGTTATTTCTCGCCAATCAAACATAATGGTTGTGCTTAAGAGCACATTTAATGGACTCTGATCTGCTCCTCTGTGAAATAGCCATTGGAGGAGCAAGTTATCAACGGAGATAATCACAAGCCGAGAGAATTTAAAGCAGACGAGAAAAAGAAATAAATGGCTGTATGGAGAAAAAAAACAATATAAATAGGCCGACTTGTAGCATATTTTTGATATTTTTTTCAGGAAACAAAAGTAATTATTTTGTGACAAAAATGCCAGCATTGTTATTTTTGAACATTTTTGTTCTGCTTACATTTTTTTTTTATTACATGGAAAAAGCAATACTAGGGGGCACATTTACTAAGCTCGAGTGAAGGATTCAAAGTAAAAATCGTTCGACTATTCGACCATTCGATAGGCGAAGTACTGTCTCTTTAAAAATAACTTTGAATACCTACTTCAGCAGTTTAAACCTACCGAGGTACAATGTTAGCCTATGGGGACCTTTCCCATCAGTTTTCTAAGGTTCTTTTGATCAAACAAAAATCCTTCGATTGATCGATTAAAATCCTTCTAAACGTTCGATTAGAAGGATTTCATTGTTCGATCGGATGATTTTTACTTCAATCGATCGATCGTAGTATTTGCGGTAAATCCTTCAAATTCGATTTTCTAATTCGAAGGATTTTACTTCGAGGGTCGAATTTGAGGGTTTATTAACCCTCGATATTCGACCCTTAGTAAATGTGCCCCTATGGACTTCGAATATCGAAGTCGAAGGATTTAGCGCTATTAGTTAGATCGAATGAGCGAACGAAAAATCGTTCGATTCAAAGGATTTTAATCCATCGATCGAACCATTTTTGTTCGACCAAAAAATGCTTAGGAAGCCAATGGGGACAAGGGCCCCAAGGTCGAAGTTTTTTCTTAAAGAGACAGTACTACGACTATCGAATGGTCGAATAGTCAAACGATTTTTAGTTCGAACCGTTCGATTTGAAGTCGAAGTCGAAGTTCGAAGTAGCCCATACGATGCTAAGTAAATGGGCCCCCAAGTGTAGAAAGGTAAACTGGGCCAGTGAGACCGGGTGGGCTCTGAGGAAGCAAATTCAGAGGATCCTGATTGGTCAGGGTTAGGAAATTAAACTTCGGTCACTGGGTGGGAATTACATACTACAGGGAACATGTGCATCAATGTGCCAAAGTTGTCCTTGCCTGATGGGATTTTAAAACATGCTCCATAGATATCCAGATAGTGGTCGGACAAGAACAGCCCCAAGCACCCCATACACAGGCTAATGAGCTGCTGTCTTGGTTTGAAGGACCAGCAGTTTTTATTGGCATGTGTATGGCCAGCTTTAGGGCCATCTCCTTGAAACTGTGTCCTACCGAGTACAGGACCCAATTAATCTACCTCTATATTTATTAAGTGGACTGGAACCCACAATTCCTTGGAGAACACTTAAAAGGTCAATTTTTACTCTAACTGCAGTGTGCAAACTGCAATTTTGTATCCAAGTAACCATGTTTTTACCAACAATGCAAATTTTCGACATCATTTTATCGTATTTGTGTCCGGGGTTGGTTGTTTCCAAATGCAATTGCTGTTGAAGTGTCAAAACATCCACAATTGTGTTTTCTTGCTTTGATGAATCAGATGCAATTGTGCTGAGAATTTTCAGAGATGAGATATAATTATATCATAATATAATTTATTGGGCGGAAGAATGAAGTGCCAATTGGTGCAGCCTGCTGTGGGCACAACTCAATGGTGGCAGTTACTCCAAGGTTTCCCAGCATAAGCAAGCACACCTAAGCATGATTTGGGACAGACCTAGTGGTGTCAAGTGTCATTATGAAGAACATGGAGCACCTTCGGTAGTGAACGCTGTTATTTTTGTGCAACAACTACATCCATGTTTTTATGAATGAAACTGTGGTTGCAGCCTTAAAGGAGAAGCAACCCCTTGATAATAAAAACCACTACCCCCTACCCTACATAGACCCCCCTCCCTGCTCCCCCCCCGAGCCTAGGTGGTACCTTTGGTAAATACCCCAAACTCTTTACTTACCCCTCGGTGCAGATTCAGGGCATCAGAGTTCACGGGCTCCATCGTCTTCTCTTCAGTAAGCTTTGTGTCTTCTTCCGGCGCTTCGGCAATTTCCATGACTTTTTGCACAGTTGCCGTGAAACAGAAGAATGCTCCAACTGTGCATGCGTGGATATACCACTCTATTCCCGAAGCTTAGCGAAGAGAATAAGATGACGCCTGTGAACTCCGATGCCCTTAATCTGCACTGAAAAATAAGTAATGAGTTAGGGTCATTTACCAAAGGTACCACCTAGGCTGGGGGGAGTAGGGAGGGTGTCTATGTAGGTTAGGGGAATAGGAGTTTTTATTAGCAAGGGTTTACTTCTCCTTTAAAAGAGCCCTACAAACTCCTTGAAGACAGGGTTCTGGTTGGGATCAAACAAAGGACTCTGTTACTTTAAGGCAGCGATGCTAAGCACTGTACTACTGTGCTGAACATTTGTTAAAAAGGCAAATAAATAATTGCCCGTCACTTGCCTCTCTGAAACGGTGGCCTTAGACGTGTGATAAATACAATTGTCCTTTGTGCCTCCCACTCCCGTTCTGCACGCCAGAAAATAATACGTTAAAGATCTTATTCGCCTTTTACCTACTCCCTGAAAAAGAGATAGAAGCAGATTTGCTGAAGGTCACATTTAATTGGAACTGAATTTGTACCGAGGCCTCCCATTTCACAGACCAGAGCTTTGACCAAAAAAAGAAAATCCTAAATTAAATGACGGGACCATTTTTGCTGGCGCTACAGCATTTACAGTGAGTGCAGAGGAGATGTGTCAGTGAATGGGTTATAAAAGGAAAACACTGAAGAGACAATGAAAAGCTGATGCTTCATTCTAAACAGAGGCTGCACCAAATGACCTCCAACCATTGGAAGTTTATGAGGCAGATAGAGGGAAGGCAGCAAAGAGAAGGTTTATGAGCAGTCGTGAAGCCAGGGAGACAGTAGGGAAGGAACTGGGAAAGCCTTTAGTTATAATGGTGCATTTAGCAGCACAAATACAAAGTATTACCAAAGCAATTTCCTTAGAGTAGAAGTCAGCTCACTTTATGGAATGTTAAATTCTCAAGTGTCAAGGAAATATGCCTGCCCCACCCCAAAGGAGCCTGAGTTGGGTATGAAAGAAAGAGGGAACTGGCATCACCTTAGTTTAAGCAGTGGGAAAGTTATTTAATTGTCTTTACATCACCGAGCAGTTAACCGGAGGATGTATTTATATTAGGTTTACTTTTCCTTTAAGTTGGGAACTAAGATATCCTAACATGACTGAGAATGTAGTTGGCCATATTAGGAATCTCTTTCTTAAATAAGGGGAGGTCCACAAACATGGTGCCAATAAAGGAGGCTGTGAAATAGGAAGGGTCTCTTCATCCTGGTGCAAGAACAAGATGGAGGTACTTTGAGCCCCAAGGCTTTATGCCGCCATTAACTGGGACTGGAGGTGCAGACTGGGTCTCCGGACTATTGTTTAGAACTCACACTAAGCAGGCTAAACCTGCAGTTGCTTCTTTAAAGATGAAAGACAGTCAGGGCTTATTGGGCAGTTGTCACCCCACCATGGAGGTCAGTTGTGGTAGTTCCCTGGCAGATTATTTATAATGTCAATAGTGTGCAAATCACATGTGGCCACATCCCTTGAAGTAGCAGGTGAATCCCACTGTTACTGTATAATTATACATATTATGGTGTTCTTAAAAAGTTTAGCCCACTGTTACTTATTTTTTACCCCAAAAAGTAGCAGGGCTGAACTCTGGCAAGTTGTATGATGTGTTGGTGGCACTCCTGCAGGGTATCCTGTGGTGATACCCTAATAGATCAATGCGATAGAAAAGGAGGTAATTGCAGAAAGTCCACGGCAGCAAGCTGAGTCTGCAAGTGTATCTTTATTGGGGTAGTGAACAACACACTACATGTTTCGGGCGAGGCCCTTTATCAAGTGTGCATGAACAGTGCAAAAGGGAACATTTAAACAAACAATGACCTTTCACCTTAAGGGTTGCATTGTGGGTGCAGACCCTATTAATCAATTACAGATGCAGCCACTTTGGTTTGTCTGTTTGACACAGAATAACTAAACACAGATATCCCATTTATCTCATTTAACACAGAAAACTGTGTCACAACATCCCATCTAATTAAAGCATTCACCATTGTGAACAATGGAGCTTTGGTATGCTAATGAAAAGGTTAAATGCATTAAATGAGTTAAGATGACTTAAGATAACACAGTTTCTTCAATTACCCCTGAGTCATGACGCATTTAACTCACAAATCCAAGTGGCTTCATCTGTAGGTATTCACATAAGAAACAGGTGAAACAATATAGTTAGAGTTCAACGTGTCCAGGTGTGGCAGTGAAGTCCAAATTGAACCACTGGTGTAGGAACATCCTTGTGCTGAAAAAAGGTCAATAGATCCATATAAGTCCAAAAAATTCTTTGAATGTCACTTTGGACAGACCATTACTGCATTAGTCTGGCCTGTGCCTGATAGGAAACTGCCAAAAAAGGCCTATCCGGGCTTTAGCTTCAGAAACAGAGTAGCATAGGTAATACAAAAAGTGATTTATTCACATTAGTAACCATGTTACTGCGACATGGTTATATACTATAGAAAGTAACATATTAGAGCCCTTAATCTCTTACAATCGAACGTTACATTAATGCAACAGTAATAATGTGTCCACAGCATTGTAATTGTATATTAATAATGAAACAATAAGCCAGCTTTTAACATTAGTCTCCTGTAGTGGTAACTCACCACAATGCTTATACGGCAGGAGATCCGTAAACCGGCTCTAACTGGCTGTCAGAATAATCTGTGAAGAAAGTAAATTGTAAATTAGCACTAAGATAAACAATAATAAACAACTTATAAGAAACAAGTTATAAGAAACAAGCCAAGTTGAGCTGTTCATTCATTCCTTTTGGGTACGTGCTATCTAATCAATTAATCCAACGGCACTCTCTTTGGAGTAGCAGATTATTTCTATCGCCCCCTTTGGACATTTTAGGAACAACTTCCAATACTTTCCACTTTAGTTGGCAGACGTTGTGCCTTGCCTCAGAAAAATGTCTAGATACAGAAGTGTCTGTATATGTGTTTGCTTTAAAGTTGCGAATAGCATTTTTATGCTCTTTGATTCTGGTATTAACTGATCTTATAGTCTTACCTACGTATAACTTCCCACATGGACATTTCAACACGTAAACAACATAGTTTGTTGAACAAGTGGCATATGTGGACAGTTTAATTTCTTTGCCTGTTGCGGGATGGTTAATGTGTGCACCTTTTATAATAGAATTACAGCAAATACAGCTCAAACAAGGAAAGGTACCTATCTTTGGTGTACCTTTAAACACTTTATCCTCGTTTTTCGGGGCGGTATTCTGGCAGAGTATATCGCGTATAGTTTTTCCCCTTTTATATGCAAAACGAGGTGGTATAGAGAAAATTGGACCATATTTGGGATCATGCTGTAATATTGGCCAGTACTTTTTAATCACATTTTCAATGGATCTACTTCGTTTGTCATATTTACTAACAAAGGTCAATCTGTCTGTGTCTCTTGTTTTTTGTTGTTTAGGACTGAGTAGGTCCTGGCGTGTCAGTTTCTGGACCTCTTGCTGTACTTTAGAGAGGTGACCTGCGGGGTATCCCCTATTTACAAATCGTTTAGTCAGCTCCTTGGATGCTTGATTGAATGCAGTTTCAGTAGATGCGATTTTCCTGGCTCGCATGTACTGCCCTTTGGGGATAGCATTAAGGGTTTTTGGGTTGTGGAAACTTTTCCTATGTAGGAGGTTGTTCCTATCCATTGTTTTACGATACAGGTTAGTATAAATTTTGTTTTCGTCAATTTTAATATTAATGTCTAGGAAATTAATCTCATGCTGTGAAGATTCCATTGTAAATTTGAGAGTAGAATGTGATCTATTAGCCTCGTTCACCATTACTTCGAATAGGTTAGCTGGACCTTCCCATAAGATAAGTATGTCGTCCACATACCTATAATAGTGTTTGATATAATCTAAGTAAGGTTCTCTAAGAAAAAATGCTTTTTCTAATTTATATACAAACAAATTGGCGAACGAAGGGGCGACCGCTGAACCCATTGAGGTCCCTTGTTTTTGCCAGTAAAAAACGTCTTCATGTTTAAAATAGTTCTTTTTAAGGACTATTTCTAGACAATCTAAAAGGAAATAAACCAGAGGATTTGGGATGTTGGTCTCTAATAGTGCATCTTCTATACACCTAATACCCTCGTCCTGGGGAATGGAGGTGAAGAGACTTTGAACATCTATACTACAAAGTAGAGTCCCTGGTTGTATGGTTGTAATTTGATTAAGTTTATTCAACAAGTCTGTTGTATCTTTAAGGCAAGTAGGGATATTCAAGACAAGTTTCTGAAGATGGTAGTCCACATATTTGGAAAGGGGTTCTAGTACTGACCCTATACCCGACACTATTGGTCTCCCTGGAGGGTTGGTAAGTGTCTTGTGTATTTTTGGCAGGATATATAGCGTAGGGATCCTTGGGAAATCAGTACAAAGGTATTCTTTAGTGGTTTTGTCTATAATACCGGTGTCGTGGGCATCAGAAACCATTAAATCAATCAGCTTTTTAAGTTTGTCTGTGGGGTCTGCATCTATAGGGCAGTAGTGGCCTGGGGTCTCCAACTGGCGTTTAATTTCTAGCAGGTAATTGGCCTTGTCCATGATTACCACTGCCCCTCCCTTATCGGCTTTTTTAATAATAATATCATTATTATTTTTCAGGGTGGAGAGCGCCTTTCTTTCATTCAAGGACAAATTCGTGTGTTTTCCCCCTAATGGACGCTCCCAATTATTTTTAACCTCTTCAGTAACTGCCTGTACAAAGAAGTTCAGTGCATCGCTTGATATCTCGGGAATAAAATTACTTTTCTTTTTTAGACCCGCAGGTCTGATTGAAGGCTTGGAATCAGAAAAACACATTTTAAGTTTAGCAGTGCGTATAAACTTGAAAAATTCAATTTCCCAATCAAAAAGGTCAGTATTATAACAGGGTACAAAACCTAAACCTTTGTTTAACACACGCAATTCATTATTATTTAAAGCAACAGAGGACAGGTTAACCACCAAGTCATTTACCTCTTGTTGCTGGTGCCACTGTTCTTTTGGCGCTGAGGGTAAGCTTCCCTTGCGATGGGGTATCTTGGGTTCTTTTTCCTTGTGGCTAGTGCCGTGTTGTTGGGGCCTACTCCTAAAAAAGGAGCAGGAAATGCCCCTTCTCTATCCGAAGCGATTCCCTCCTCCTCTGTGCTGGTATAGGGTGAGGAGTCGGCCGTATAGTGGTCTTTGGGCTGTCTGTAGGTATGGCGGGGTCTGCGGTCTTCTCTATAATGGCTCCTCTTGCTGTAGATCCTTGGTAGTTCACGATTGGCGTGCTGATTTGCGCTGGTGTGAGCGGGCAGTCCGTCCGGTTTTTGCTTGGATCACTGCCTGTTGCGCTCGTCCTTCCAGGAGTAGACCTGTCCGGTCTCGTAGTCTCTGCAGTCACGCTGGAACTTAGCCTTTTTCCGCTCTACAATCTCGGCTTGTAATTTGGTGAGGATCTCTCTATGCTCAGAGAGCGCCGCTTCCGCCCTTAGTACACCTAGGATGGTGGTTACTTCCGCCCTTACTTTTTCCACTGTGTCGGATAGTTCTTTAATATCTATATTGAGGCATTCAATTGTTAAGACCATATAGTCCAGAGAGCATTTGTTGCTTATTTCTTGCCAGCGAGTGTTCATCAATGGATTTGTGGTACACAGATTGGGCTTGTTAGTGACCCTTAAGCCACGTGGTATTTTATTTGCCCGCACATATTCTGCTAGAGTCGAGCGGTGCAGGTTAAGGTTCAAAAGGCGCTTCTCGAGTAGGAGTAATTCATCTACTGGTTCTTTTTTATCTGGGCTGCCAAGGTCCAAATTTATATTTGCTCCTTCCCCGAGTATGCGTTCTATCTCTTGGCTGCTGTAGGCAAAAGACGAAGTAATTCCCTTATCTTCATTCCCCAATTGGGACATATCAATATAGCAAGTAGCTAGTGCCACGAGTTCAAAACACAGTTGAGGTAAATCCAAAAAGTAGCAGGGCTGAACTCTGGCAAGTTGTATGATGTGTTGGTGGCACTCCTGCAGGGTATCCTGTGGTGATACCCTAATAGATCAATGCGATAGAAAAGGAGGTAATTGCAGAAAGTCCACGGCAGCAAGCTGAGTCTGCAAGTGTATCTTTATTGGGGTAGTGAACAACACACTACATGTTTCGGGCGAGGCCCTTTATCAAGTGTGCATGAACAGTGCAAAAGGGAACATTTAAACAAACAATGACCTTTCACCTTAAGGGTTGCATTGTGGGTGCAGACCCTATTAATCAATTAGGTATTCACATAAGAAACAGGTGAAACAATATAGTTAGAGTTCAACGTGTCCAGGTGTGGCAGTGAAGTCCAAATTGAACCACTGGTGTAGGAACATCCTTGTGCTGAAAAAAGGTCAATAGATTCATATAAGTCCAAAAAATTCTTTGAATGTCACTTTATTGTTGAATAAACTTAATCAAATTACAACCATACAACCAGGGACTCTACTTTGTAGTATAGATGTTCAAAGTCTCTTCACCTCCATTCCCCAGGACGAGGGTATTAGGTGTATAGAAGATGCACTATTAGAGACCAACATCCCAAATCCTCTGGTTTATTTCCTTTTAGATTGTCTAGAAATAGTCCTTAAAAAGAACTATTTTAAACATGAAGACGTTTTTTACTGGCAAAAACAAGGGACCTCAATGGGTTCAGCGGTCGCCCCTTCGTTCGCCAATTTGTTTGTATATAAATTAGAAAAAGCATTTTTTCTTAGAGAACCTTACTTAGATTATATCAAACACTATTATAGGTATGTGGACGACATACTTATCTTATGGGAAGGTCCAGCTAACCTATTCGAAGTAATGGTGAACGAGGCTAATAGATCACATTCTACTCTCAAATTTACAATGGAATCTTCACAGCATGAGATTAATTTCCTAGACATTAATATTAAAATTGACGAAAACAAAATTTATACTAACCTGTATCGTAAAACAATGGATAGGAACAACCTCCTACATAGGAAAAGTTTCCACAACCCAAAAACCCTTAATGCTATCCCCAAAGGGCAGTACATGCGAGCCAGGAAAATCGCATCTACTGAAACTGCATTCAATCAAGCATCCAAGGAGCTGACTAAACGATTTGTAAATAGGGGATACCCCGCAGGTCACCTCTCTAAAGTACAGCAAGAGGTCCAGAAACTGACACGCCAGGACCTACTCAGTCCTAAACAACAAAAAACAAGAGACACAGACAGATTGACCTTTGTTAGTAAATATGACAAACGAAGTAGATCCATTGAAAATGTGATTAAAAAGTACTGGCCAATATTACAGCATGATCCCAAATATGGTCCAATTTTCTCTATACCACCTCGTTTTGCATATAAAAGGGGAAAAACTATACGCGATATACTCTGCCAGAATACCGCCCCGAAAAACGAGGATAAAGTGTTTAAAGGTACACCAAAGATAGGTACCTTTCCTTGTTTGAGCTGTATTTGCTGTAATTCTATTATAAAAGGTGCACACATTAACCATCCCGCAACAGGCAAAGAAATTAAACTGTCCACATATGCCACTTGTTCAACAAACTATGTTGTTTACGTGTTGAAATGTCCATGTGGGAAGTTATACGTAGGTAAGACTATAAGATCAGTTAATACCAGAATCAAAGAGCATAAAAATGCTATTCGCAACTTTAAAGCAAACACATATACAGACACTTCTGTATCTAGACATTTTTCTGAGGCAAGGCACAACGTCTGCCAACTAAAGTGGAAAGTATTGGAAGTTGTTCCTAAAATGTCCAAAGGGGGCGATAGAAATAATCTGCTACTCCAAAGAGAGTGCCGTTGGATTAATTGATTAGATAGCACGTACCCAAAAGGAATGAATGAACAGCTCAACTTGGCTTGTTTCTTATAACTTGTTTCTTATAAGTTGTTTATTATTGTTTATCTTAGTGCTAATTTACAATTTACTTTCTTCACAGATTATTCTGACAGCCAGTTAGAGCCGGTTTACGGATCTCCTGCCGTATAAGCATTGTGGTGAGTTACCACTACAGGAGACTAATGTTAAAAGCTGGCTTATTGTTTCATTATTAATATACAATTACAATGCTGTGGACACATTATTACTGTTGCATTAATGTAACGTTCGATTGTAAGAGATTAAGGGCTCTAATATGTTACTTTCTATAGTATATAACCATGTCGCAGTAACATGGTTACTAATGTGAATAAATCACTTTTTGTATTACCTATGCTACTCTGTTTCTGAAGCTAAAGCCCGGATAGGCCTTTTTTGGCAGTTTCCTATCAGGCACAGGCCAGACTAATGCAGTAATGGTCTGTCCAAAGTGACATTCAAAGAATTTTTTGGACTTATATGAATCTATTGACCTTTTTTCAGCACAAGGATGTTCCTACACCAGTGGTTCAATTTGGACTTCACTGCCACACCTGGACACGTTGAACTCTAACTATATTGTTTCACCTGTTTCTTATGTGAATACCTAATTGATTAATAGGGTCTGCACCCACAATGCAACCCTTAAGGTGAAAGGTCATTGTTTGTTTAAATGTTCCCTTTTGCACTGTTCATGCACACTTGATAAAGGGCCTCGCCCGAAACATGTAGTGTGTTGTTCACTACCCCAATAAAGATACACTTGCAGACTCAGCTTGCTGCCGTGGACTTTCTGCAATTACCTCCTTATTTTTTACCCCAAATCCCCATAATAAAATAATGATTCTCATTTAAGAGGGGCAACAGGTTGATGCCCCGACAACTCCCAGTAGGGCATCTAGTACATCAGACTCTTCTCTCTCAGGTGGGAGGATGGGATAACCACACTGTGTCTCCACCTTAAAGGATAACCAACCCCTTTTAATTAAAATCCCCTACCCTACATAGACCCCCCACCCTGTTCCTCCAAGCCAAGGTGTTACCCAGGGTTAATGACCCTAACTCCTTACTTACCCATTGTTGCAGATTCAGGGCATCGGAGTTCACAGTCGCCATCTTCTTCTCTTCGGTAAACTTCAGGAAGAGATCGGCGTGTCAACATATGTGCTGTAGGCACAATTTGCTGGTCCCGAACAACTGCGCATGCACCGAAAGCCATGGAGAAGTGCCGGAAGAAGACCAAAAGATTACCGAAGAGAAGAAGCTGACGCCAGTGAACTCCACTGCCTTGAATCTGTAACGAGTGGTAAATAAAAAGTTAGGGCCATTTCTTGAGGGTAACACCTAGGCTGGGGGGACAGGGAGGGTAGTCTATGTAGGGTAGATGGGTAGGGGATTTTAATGAAAAGGGTTTGGTTCTCCTTTAAGACAGATTCTTCAATTAAACTTGGGCCCCAGTGGTTCTTTACAAAAAGATTTTAAGCTGAAACATGTACATCCATTCATTGGTATATCAGCTTTTTGGTATTTAGGATCCTCTTTTGTTTCCTGTTTCCCTTTCCATCATTTAACAAACTTTAAAACTTGAATTTTTAGAGGAGAAAAAAAACTCAAATTTTTCGAGATCTATTAAGCCCCAAAGCAGCAAAAATCCAGAATCCTGT
This sequence comes from Xenopus petersii, assembly GCA_038501925.1. NCBI lineage: Eukaryota > Metazoa > Chordata > Amphibia > Anura > Pipidae > Xenopus > Xenopus petersii. Next base: position 14,804,720 of record CM076672.1, read on the forward strand.
AGAAGTACAATAATCAGAAAATGTAGGGGTTTTGGACGAAAAAAAAAAATTCGGTTCGGGAGTCAGATCTGAAAGATTCTAATGATTCAAGTTTTTATATGAGACATTTCCCAGGTTATTTTATTAATAGATAAGGTAAAATAGCGGATGGAGAAAATTTTTAGTTTTAGTAAATAACACCCTAAATTTAATTTTCTGTTAAGACTCTTCCAGGCTCTTGGCATCTCAAATGGATGTTGCATTTTCTTGGCACACGCGTTGCTGTTCGTGTCCCGGCGTTTGAAGATTCCTCACAGCAAATGGGGTTTCTGTGGCACAAACCTGGCAGATGATTAGCAGCAAATCAGAACAGCAAGGAACAAACAAAAAGCCTCGCAAAGATATCGGTGGCTTTGAAAAATGGCAGAAAGTCTCTGTAATAGGACGCGCTTCCTTGTAACAGGTTTGAGCTTATCAATGGGAACTTCTGGATAATTCTGTTCCTGCTCCATGAAATGGAATAGAAGAGCGAGATCTCAGGCTGGCGTCGTGTGTGAGGGGATCTTGTCTTCCCTTTCATTTCACTCACAAAAGAAGAAAGTCCTCGTGGGAATAAATGGAACAGACGGCATCTGCTATAACACATCGTGCTACTGCCCGGGAAGTATTGGCTTCAGGTTTCAGCACTGACTGAGGCAGGAAGAGCAGTGTTTAGGAAAATGGAAATTTTTTATTAAGGTTTTTATTTATAAAGGACAAGGACCATAGGGATGTTCAACTCGAGAAATTCTCGACCCGCACCCGACCCTAACCTGCCCCCTCCCAATACGCACCGGCCCGACCTGCTGTTTGCCCTCTATTTATAGACCCATGGGCAGGTCCGGACTAATAGAATAAAAATAGGCCCTGTCATTTCAGGTACACAGAGGCCCAATCAGCCCCCACCAGCCCACTAAATACTGACTTTCTATGGGACCTTATAGCAGCCCCTCTGGCATTTGCCAGAACCCACAGATTGCCAGTCCAGGCCTGCCCATGGGGGGGCACACAAGTCAATAAATTTAGGGGCGAGAAGCTGGCATTTTTAGACCCGAAGATTTTGTGCAGGAGCCTGCCCGAACCCACCCGAACCCATATCGTTATCAATCCGTACAGGCATTAAAATAGAAGAAAACGATGTGCAACAGGTCTAGTAATTCAAAGCAACCAATCAGCAGGTAACTTTTACTATCCATGTGTGTGTTAGCAAACATCTGATTGGCTGCTATAGGTGCTGAACCTGGTGCAGACACTATGACATAAGTCCTTTACTTTGGGGTCATTTCTGAAATGTAAATAAATAGAAGTGTTGAGGCAGTAAAGTTATTCTGATTGAAAAAGCTGTATTTAGCTTGCCTTTGGGGTGAGATTATCAGTGAGGTATTTGTAAGCACAGCAATGGAGTCTCTCGTATGCAGCTTCGGATTGGGGTGTCTGGGGCTCACCACGGCTGTGACCTCATAGGCCCTGCTTGCAAACTCAAGGTTCCTCCACCCAACGTCCACTTTCCCCCCAACATCATGTAATTAGGGGAGTGTCAGCGGGCCTATGGGTGTTTTTTCTAGTATCCCATTGGCCCAGTCAGACCCTGCTCATGTCTTTTTCCTTTCATAGATGATCACTTTTGTAGTAAATGCTTGAATAAGGTGGAGATCTACACAATCTTGTGATGAAAATGGTAACAGCTTTACTCGCAGTCACCAGTACAGCTTCTCCCGTCCCAATAATAATAAAACCAAACATAGTAATGGCCCTCTCCTGCTGCTTATCTGCTTGATTCTCTTTAGATTTCTGGCACAGAATACAGCTTATGTCTGGGGGTGTCCAAAATGCAGCAATAGGTCCTACCTAATCATAGCTTCTAATACACTGAGTCCCTGACTGGCTAGGCACTACCAGGGTGCTGAAACATTCCTTACTGCTTATTGGAGCTTCAGCTGCTCAGCTAACTGGCATACCCTATCTCTCCCCACCATAGTGAGCTCCACAGATTTGGTCTACCTGCCAGATTCTCTTCCTTCAAGTGAAATGGCTCTACATCTTCAATGTTTATGGCACAGAATACAGCTTACAGTATGTCTAGAAGTGTCCTCAATTCAGCAACTGGGCCTACCTAGTCCTAGTTTCCTATACATTGGGTCCCTGACTGGCTAGGTATTGCCAGGGTGCTGACACCTTCCTTATTGCTTGTTGGAGCTTCAGCTGCTCAGCTGCTGCCAACCCTATCTCTTACCACCTACAGTGAGCTCCACAGATCTGGCCTATCACTAGCTAACCTATTTGGTTCACCTTGGTATCTCTCTAAGGCAGTGATCCCGAACCAGTAGCTTGTGAGCAACATGTTGCTCTCCGACCCCTTGGATGTTGCTCCCAGTGGCCTCAAAGCAGGAGCTTATTTTTGAATTCCAGGCTTGGAGGCAAGTTTTGGCTGCATAAAAACCAGGTGCATTGCCAAACAGAGCCTCAATGTAGATTGACAATCCACAAAGGGGCTACTAAATGGCCAATCACAGCCCGTATTTGGCACCCCAGGAACATTTTTCATGCTTGTGTTGCTCCACAACTACTTTTACTTCTGAATGCTCACGGTTTCTAAAGTTGGGCTCCCTAATGTCATTTTTTTACATCAGCAAAAAAAAGGTTGCTGGAGGCAATAGTATGAGACCCATTCAGATTCTTCAATCCTAATTTATCATAGTTAGCGATATTCAATTTAATCATCTTTGTTCGAAAGTTCAAACTCTGGCAAGGAACACAAGATTGCAAGTTTAGCGGGTTATTCGCTTATTATATTAAGAAATAAGTTTGCAGTTTAACCAAAAGAGACCATAAAACAAAACTGAGCCAGTATCTTTTTAATCAATGGAGAACTTGACACAAGAGCTGGAGATTTTAAGAAGTGATTATTCATGTTTATGCTGCGGCAGTTGCGTTGTAGTTTATTGTATCATTATCCCGGCCATTAATAACCTCACAACTGATTGGACTCGGCCAGCGGGGAGCAGGTTTATGTATTAATTAGATAAATATACATAGGTAGATAAGTCATTGCCTGGCGAGTATGGAAAGCAACATCACAATATAAATTGTCTTTTAGTGATATTCTATTAAATACGTTCTATTAATGATCTTTGTTTTTATGTTTCTGGAGGTGAGGTGAAAATAAATGGAGTGGAGAGAATATAATATTTCAGTCTAACACTTCATAAAAGAAAGAATAAACAAGATGAAAATGAGCATGAATCACATGGAGCGACTCAAAGTCGGAGATTTGCTTTTTAATGATTTTTAATCTACGTCTTTTCGTTATTCTCATTCTGAATGAAATGCCTTTGGTTCTGTTGTTATAACAAAGAGGTTTCAGGTGATCCCGATCATACAGGGTGCAGTATGAAGCCAACCCCTGCTGAAAACAAAATATGGAACCAGACTGCACCCCAAACCAATATATAGGGGCAACCTTAACCCCCAAGTTAGTATATAGAGGAAGATTCAGAATAATGCATCTTCCACTGCATGGGCATCCAGAAAAAATATTCTAAGAGGATGAACAGCCATCAACCAAAATCAGCGTATTTCCTAGACTAGCAAACAAGGGAAAGTTGTGCTCACCACTAATTTTTAAACCATTAAGCGGGGGTGCAATGAGGCTGGTCCTCTCCACTCAACCCATTATCAATATATTCAGGACATTGAGACATGTTGTGCCTTAAGCTGCTACAAAAAAATGCCTTACCCTTTAAACAAAACAGGGATTGTTTGTCCATATATTGCAATATATATATAAGCTGGCCAACTACGTCAAAGTCATCCCTGTTATGGCCAGTCCTACGCTCAATTTTCATATATAGTATATATATATATATATATATATATATATATATATATATATATATATATATATCAGTTCCAGGAATCAAAATGTAAGTCTCTGAAATGTCCATGAAAATATGAAAGGGATAATATCATTAATGAATCTACTTCTTATTCAGTACTTCAAAGACTTACCTTAGTCAGCTCTGTACTTTAAAGTCTATCTGGCAAACTGTTCAGACTCTGTGAAACAGTAAACCCTATCTTACATTGAAACAATATGTCCATTGTGTTATTATATTATATCTTATTATGTGTTATTTTTTGCCTTCTATATTCTAGCCCTTCATTTTTGGTCCGTTATCTTATTAACTTTTTGCTCTCAGTTCATCGAGATCTCCCCATCTCTCTTCTCTCTTATATTTCAATTTGTTATGCTTCTTGTTACTATGCTTATTCATCCGTATTCTCTTCAGTTGTGTTTCCTTATGGTTATTGTTGTGTTGAGCACTTTTTCCTTTTTGCCTTTTCTTTTGACCAAATAGTATTTCATCCAATCAGTGGTGTAACTAGATGTCACTGGGCCCCATAGCAAATTCAATTGAGAGCCTCAAAGCATTGATAAATGGACATAATCTACCAAAAGATTTTGAAATTGCTCATTAATTACAGCTTTAATGGGCCCATATACCCCTGCTCCCAAGGGAATAAATAATTGCACCAGAGCCATGTCAACCCACCCCTTTGCCACTAGGCTCCCCAAGCTACCTTTTGAATCCATCCCCTTCCCAACTCTTCTTGACTGCTTTCTCTTTTTTTTGGTCATGTTGTCTTCTGTTTTCCATACCTGGTTCCTTTATGTTCACAGCATTTAGAGGCCAACTATGTTCTTCTCTGTGGGAGAAGAGGGCAGTGAAAGCTGATCATACATTGCTGTGGAGGAGAAATAATGGTAAAATACGGTATTGACCCAACTATAGACAGCCATTTTTTTGTCATGTCCAAGAGCCCTCACCACAGGATGCTAATCCATGGCCTGCTTTTTGTTCTTCCTGATCTTCTTCTTGGCTGCTTTCTCTTTTGTTTTGGTCACCTTGTCTTCTGTTTTACATAACTGGTTCCTTTTTGTTCACAGCATTTAGTGGCCAACTATGTGCTTCTCTTCAGGGGAAGAGCCCAGTGAAAGCCGATCATATATTTATTTGGAGAGAAATAATGTTGAAATAGTGTATTGACCCAACTATAGAGAATGCCACTTTTTGTCATGTCTAAGAGCCCTCACCACATGATGCTAATCCATGGCCTGATTTTTGTTCCTCCTTATGATCTTATTCTTGACTGCTTTCTCTTTTGTTTTGGTCCCCTTGTCTTCTGTTATCTATATCTGGTTAATTTTTTGTTCACAGCATTTAGAGGTCAACTTTGTGCTTCTATGCAGGTGAAGAGGCTGTGGAAGATGCTCACACTTTGCTGTGGAGGAGAGACATTGTTGAAATACTGTATTGATGCTAATCAATGGCCTGCTCTTTGTTCTGGGGAATTATATCACAACAGGAGGGCTATGGAAGGTTGTGGCCAGTCATCCTGATTCCTGAGACAATGGCAGTTTAGCTAATATCACAGGAAAATTTAACTGCAAATTGGTTAATGAATGCATTCTTAGAATAAAATGATTATACAGTAACCTCAGATTATTTCCAGAAACAGTTGTAAAATAAGACGTGCAGCTATAGTGGCCTTTTTCATGTTTTTATCATTGGTTCCTAATTTAATTTTGGGTCTAGGCCAGAACTGACAAACAAATACAGTCATCCAGCATTTATAGTGGCGAGAGCCGGACACATCTGCCGCCTTAAACTGCCCATTTCTTTTAAAGTTTAATCAATCCCACTTTTAATGGAATTTAGGGCTGGTTCAGTAATACCAATGTGATTTATTTATACGAGAACATCCCCTTCAACAAAAGATATTCTAAAAGCCAACTTGGCAAACTCCCTCATAAACGTTGGCACTAGCCCCATCTTCTCATACAAGGGATGGAATAGGGAGATTTTTCCTGGGAGGTTCCCTGTCTGGGTTCCTATATGATTTAATTTTCCTTCTTTCAGAGTCACAAAGAATTCCAGGTCCACTAGGTCTGTTGTAACCAAGGAAGGGAGGGAGTATACACGTTGTGTGCCACTGCTTGCTATATTATAAAAGACTTGCCTAATATGCCATTGTCTCAGCCTGGCTGGCCTCATCCTTCCTTATTGCATCCCAATATCACTGGGACAAAATCAATTTTATTATGCTGCATAGTATTTTTTAGTCCATTGTTGCTATGGTCGCCTACTGGAGAATATAAAAAGAATAAAAGGATTAAAGGAATAGTTCAGTGTGAAAATAAAAACTGGGTAAATAAATAGGCTGTGCAAAATAAAAAATGTTTCTAATATAGTTAGTTAGCCAAAAATGTAATGTATAAAGGCTGGACTGAACAGATGTCTAATAAAACAGCCAGAATCCAACTTCCTGCTTTTCAGCTCTATAACTCTGAGTTAGTCAGCGACTTGAAGGGGGGCCACATGGTACATTTCTGTTCAGTGAGTTTGTAATTGATTCTCAGCATTCAGCTCAGATTCAAAAGCAACAGAAATGACCCATGTGGCCCCCCCTCAAGTCTCTGATTGGTTACTGTCTAGTAACCAGGGTAACCAGTCAGTGTAAACCAAGAGAGCTGAAAAGCAGGAAGTAGTGCTCTGACTGACTTGTTATACATCAAATCACGCCAGCCTTTATACATTACATTTTTGGCTAACTAACTATATTAGAAACATTTTTTATTTTGCACAGCCTATCTATTTACCCAGTTTTTATTTTCACACTGAACAATTCCTTTAATATTTGTACCCTTGAATTGGAGCATTATAGTTGCTACAGTCAATGGCCAATGGATAGGGCTAGTGATGGGCGAATTTGCGCCGTTTTGATTCGCGATTTTTGATTCACGAATTTTGCGCGAAATTCGCGAAACGCGTTTTTGACGCCGGCGCCCGTTTTTGACGTCGGCTAATTTTTCCCGCGAATTTTCACGGGCGTTTCGCAAATTTATTCGCTGGTGGCGAATCGCACAAATTCGCCGCAAATTCGCGCCTGGCGAATAAATTCACCCATCACTAGATAGGGCACTATAAAATATATTTGGTTAGATTAATGATGTCTAAAACAAGCTTGTCCCATCCTTAAAGGGTAATTCAATCCCCCTAACTGATAAAAACCCCTACCATCTACCCTCCATACTTCCCCCTCCCTGCTCCCCCCGCACAGGTGTTAACACCTGTAAATTCCCCTAAGCCTGGAATTACCCCTCGTTGCAGAGGGGGAGCTCGCGGGCGCCATCTTCAGTGCTTCGGTAATCTTCAGCAAGTAAGCACCGTATCGGTGCAAGCGCAGTTGGAGCAGTCTTCCGCTTCTTGATAACTGCACATGCGCCGAAAGTGAAGAAAATTACTGAATCATTGGAACATGGTGCCCTTGAGCTCCCTGCGCTTACTCTGCAACAAGGGATAATTACAGGCTTAGGGGCATTTACTTGTGTGAACAGGGGGGGAGAGCACTATGGAGGGTATGGGGTTTTTATTAGAAAGGGGGTTTAGTTCTCCTTTAAAGATTGGTAAAAGTATTAGTTGGGGGGGTTTGAATTCTCCTTTAAAGGGGTGGGTCACCTTTAAGTTAACCTTTAGTATGTTATAGAATGGTCAATTCTACGCAACTTTTCCATTGGTCTTCATTTTTTATTTTTTATCGTTTTTTAATTATTTAGCCCCCTTTTTCTGACTCTTTACAGTTTCTAAAAAACAAATGCTTATTATTCCCACAAAGTAATGGAGGAGCTGCATGAAAACCACCTGGGCATAGTCAAAATGAAGTCTCTTGCTCGGAGTTCTGTGTGGTGACCAGGAATTAATCATCAAATAGAGTAACTGACAAACAAGTGCCATGGATGTCAACAGGTGCAGTCTATCCCACAACCAGCTCCAGTTCACCTGTAGGAATGACCCTCTGCTCCTTGGCAACAGATACACATTGATTTTGCTGGACCATTTCTAGGAATGATGTTCTTCATTATTGTGGATGCCCATTCTAAAAGGCCATGAAGTCTACTAGTACCTCATATACAACTGATATATTGACAACCTTGTTTGCAAGAACTGGAAAACCTAAACATATTGTCAGTCATGATGGTCCTTAGTTCATTTCTGAAACATTTCAATTGTTCATGAAACGCAATGGAGTTCAACATACTACTTCAAATCCATACTATCCTGAAACAAATGGTTCAGCTGAAATATTTGTACAGCTTTAGGACTGTTATCCAGAATGCTTGGGACCTGGGGTTTTCCAGATAATGGATCTTTCTGTAATATGGGTCTTCATGCCTTAGGTCTACTACAAATTCATTTAAACATTAAATAAACCCAATAGGCTGGTTTTGCTTCCAATAAGGATTAATTATATCTTAGTTGGGATCAAGTACAAGCTACTGTTTTATTATTACACAGAAAAAGGAAATCATTTTTAAAAATTTGGATTATTTGGATAAAATGGAGTCTATGGGAGACAACCATTCCATAATTCGGAGCTTTCTGGATATCGGGTTTCCGGATAAGGGATCCTATACCTGTACTGTGAAATAGTCACTGCAGTCAACAGTGGATCCCTGCAGCAGAAACTGTCAAGGTTGTTGTTATTGAATTCAGTGCATGCAACTACAAGCTGCTTCCCGGCAATGTTATTCATGGGCCTCAAGCTTAGGTCTCGGTTAGACTTGAAAAAAACAGATCTCATTGGTCATGTGAGAAACCACCAGTTTAAAGGGGAGCTATCACAAAAATGAAAATTTAAAAACTTTCTAAATACAATCAATTAAAAATTCTCCTTTTGCCTAGAAGATGTATTAGAGCTCACTCTATTAAAATCACCAGACATCATGGGGCAAATTCACTAAGATGCGAAGTTGCGCCAGGCGCAACTTTGCCGCACTTCGCCGCACTTTGCCGCACTTCGCCAGGCGTAGTTTCGCCAGCGCTCTGCAAATTCACTAAAATCCGAAGTTGCGCACAGGGGAAGCGTAAGGTTGCGAAGTTGCGCTAGCGTTGATTCGCTATGTAAAGCGAAGTTACGCTAGCGAAGGCTAATTTGCATACGGCGCCAAATTCAAATTTCAATGGAGGAACACGTATCTGCACTACAAATGCCTAGAAAACCTTCAAATCAGCAAATATAAATGTTATTTTGCCCTACACATGTGCCCACTGTCTAGGTAAGTTGCCATGAGTCAGGAAATGTAGGGGGGAAGGAGGGGAGCCCCAAAAATATTTTCGATCTTTTTCAGCCTATCACCCATCATGTAGAAAACACGCCAGCGTTTTTTGGGACTTAGAAAAAATTTGAACTTTTTTTGAAACAATCCCTATCTACTCTATTGCGCTTCGCCAGGTCTGAGGTGGCGAAGGAAGTCTAGCGTAAAAGGTAGCGTTCAGTACACTGCGCAAGTTAGTGAATTTGCGTAGTTACGTCGCTAGCGAAAATTCGCCTGGCGTAAGGATGCGAAGTAACACTAGCGAAACTACACCAGCGTTCGTTAGTGAATTTGCGCAGTAACAAAAAATGCCAAACGCTAGCGAATTAACGCTAGCGTTCGGCGCTTCGGCGCTTAGTGAATTTGCGCCCATGTCTCTCTACTTGCAGGATTTGTGCAAAAGTCAGTTATTTTGTTAGATTTTGTTTGTACTGGAATCAGTTATTTGAGTGAGCTCTAATACATCTGCTAGGAAAGGAAGCCCCCCCATATGATACATTGGATGAAACTGGCGAATATCAGACTCCAAACTCCTGCAAGAAAACAGAATGAAGAGAAACAGATGCTGAAAGAGGAATAGTGAATATAAACCTGATTATTTCAGAAATGATGCAGAATATTTGATTGATTGTATTTAGAATGTTTCTTATTTCAGGATGAGGAAGTTTATATTCAATTTTCATTTTTACGCTAGTTCTCCTTTATCAGGGGAGGAGAGAGGAGAAACTTGCGTCAGCTTAGTGTTGGGCAAACTGTATTGGCAAGGAACTAGAGAGGGCCTACTCAATGGCTACCAGCAAGTGTCAATGCACAGAGAGGTCCGTGCAGTTGTACAGTAGAGTGGCAGACAATTAATTTTGGCATCATCATATTGACCAGCTACATAATACTGCAGTTACAGCTGAGCAAAACCAGACACAAAGCCTCGTTGGACTTCCCTTTACCAAAGAGGTACCACTTGAGCCCCAAACTATGGCATCAACCCCTGTAAGTCCAACAGAAATGGAGAGCATGTTCTCTGAAGCATCTGTGGAACCTGGTTGTTCCAAGCACCAATTTCATACCCTAGAAGAGAACTGTCCCTGTAATTATTTACTGTACATCTAGTTGTTTTTATTTTCTTGCTTTCATATCTCAGAGGAAGTTCCAGAGGACGCAGTAAATATTGTGTATGAAACAAGCCCCAGAGTCTATACAATGCCGAGAATCTCTCTGACAACGACAATGACTTGCAAGATGATATTCCAGCCTTGACTTTCTATGAATCATTTGAATCAATACAATACACACAGAAGGTTAAAGGATCACTCCACAAAGGATCAACTTACACAACAAAGGAGCTTGTAGAAACAAAGCACAACTTGTATGTATATTTTTTACTTTTGTATATATTAGCTTGCGTCTCTCCTGGGAAGGGCTGGAGGTGCCCAATGTCGATAGATGTCAGTTTACTTATTTCCAGATGTTATCACTGAGATCCAACACACATTGCACTTGGTGGGACATTCACTAAGATTCGTAGTTACGCCAGCGTCCACTTTGCCGCACTTCGCCAGGCATATTTTCGCCAAGGCTACGCAAATTCACTAAAATCAGAAGTTGCGCTCAGGAGAAACGTAAGGTTGAGAAGTTGCGCTAACGTTAATTCCCCAAGCAAAGCGAAGTTACACTAGCGATGCTTAATTTGCATACGGCGCCAAATTGAAGTTACAATGGAGGTATCTGTAGCAGCACTACACAAGCCTGGGAAACCTTCAAAACAGCAGATAAAATTTTATTTTGCCCTACTCATGTGCCCACTGTATAGTTTAGGTGCCATGAGCGTTTTTTGGGGCTTAGAAAAATTTTGAACTTTTTTGAAGCAATCCCTATCTACTCTATTGCACTTCGCCTGGTCTGAGGTGGCGAAGGAAGGCTGGTGTAAAAGGTAGCATTCGGAAAAATTTGCGCGTCAGTGAATTTGCTTAGTTACGTCCGTTGCACAAATTTGCCAGGCGTAAGGGTGCGAAGTAACACTATCGAATTTATGCCAGCGTCCGTTAGTGAATCGGCGAATTGACGAAAATGCACTATGCTGGCGCATTCACGCTAGCGTTAGGCGCTTCGTCGTTTAGTGAATTTGCCCCTTGGAGTCTTCCAAACACAATTTTACTCATTCCTATAATCCTATATCTAATCCCAATAAATCTTACTCACTGTAGTTCAGCTGTGCTCAACGACACCGGACACAAACTGCCAGATTTTCCTGCACTTTGTCCCGAGTCATACTGTTGGAAAACATGGAAACCCTGCCCTAGAACTATTAAATGACCCTTGAGATCCTTCCTCCCCTATAAAGTCCCCTATAAAGTCCCTGACATCCATTTCGAGACAAGTCTTTCTCCAATTCACCAATAGACATTCATTACAAAAGCTGAAATAGCTTTGAAGCTTTTTGTAAATCCCATTGCTCTTAAAACCAGAATTTCTCATAAAAATGTAGGAGAACTGACTCAGAGACCTTGGGGTAGATTCACTAAAGGGTGAAGCGACTAACGCTAGCGACTTTTCACCAGCGTTGCAGCCTGCAGGGATATCGCCAATTCCCTAACAGGCACAGGCGCCAATTCGCTAGCAAACGGGGCCGTCACTTGCATTTATTCGCACTCTTTCGACTTTTCCCTCTGGCGAATCATCGTTACTCCGAAAATTCACTAAAGTGTGGATTTTACTGAACGTTTCCTCTTTTGCTAGAGTTGACTTCACCACCTCACACCAGACGAAGTGCTAAAAAGCAGCCACATCTTCCTAAATCTTCTGTCACTTACATCATATCCTGTGAGCCAAAAATGCATTAAAGTTCCAAAAACACTGGCGACTTTTCCTTTTCTGAAGCGGAATTGCCTGCAAAAGTCCTGACAAACTTTTTTTGGGTAACTGGTTTTCTCCAGACATTTTATAACATATGGAACAATCATTTTACAGTGGGCTCATGTGTAGGGCATTATATTAACTCTCTTGTCTTTATTAACATTCCCTGGACATTTGTAATAAAAAGTTGTAACTTCAAGCATTTGCACCAACATTTATAATAAAGACGTCCATAAAACGTTAAATTACCTGCCGTATGCAAATTGACTTAAGCGCAAGATCACTAGCGAATTTTCGATAGGCACAAACGAACGCTAGTGCATCTTCGCTATAAAATGCTCGCACTGCGAAAAGTCACCAGCGTTTGGTGCCCAGGGCGCAACTTCGCAAATTATTGAATTAGCGTAGTGGTATCGAATTTGTGTCTGGCAAAGTGGTGCGATGTGTGCAAAGCGGTCAATGCACCTTTTAGTAAATCTGCTCCCTGGATTAAAACTGACCTCTGCTACATTATTTCAAAAGTCAGAACCAGGGGTGAGTGCAGAAAAAGAGAGACAAAAGCTTCATTTAATGGCATTTTCACTTACGGTATATACTCGAGTATAAGCCGTCCCGAGTATAAGCCGAGGTACCCAATTTTACCTCCAAAAACTGGGAAAGCTTATTGACTCGAGTATAAGCCGAGGGTGGGAAATGCAGCAGCTTCTGGTAAGTTTCAATCTCATTTTTGGATGACTATTCTTAGGCGCCGGCTACTATTGTAAGCGCCGGCAAATATTCTAATGCGCCGGCGAAAATTCTTAGGCACCGGCTACTATTCTAAGGCGCCGGCGACCGTTTTTGCACTTGACCCGAGTATAAACCGAGGTAGAGTTTTTCAGCATATTTTGGGGGCTGAAAAACTCGGCTTATACTCGAGTATATACGGTACCAATAAATATAAAATATATAAAGTGTTTGGATTGAAATTCAAGCAGATTGCAGAGTTGCATCAAATCAAACAGTAGCAAAATTAACTCTCTTGCTCTTGCACCTACAGTACTACTCTATATTATTTTACTTTATTTCGAAAACTTTTCTCCCTTTTAAGTTAGAAGTTCAGACTGGGGGATTTTTGCACATTTGCAGATGATGTTTCGTATATTCCGTTTCATAGCCGGTACAGGACACAGATCAAAGTGACTGTTCTCAGTAAAACATATATGTCTCATTAGGATAAAAATATTGCTGCTGAGAAAGAAACCCACATTCGGCACAATGGAGGCTCGGCGGAGATACGGCGACAGCTGCAAGTGAAACAGGAACATATAATTACACGCCCGCTATTTGTTTAAAGATGTTGCAGAGTTTTGTCTTTTGCTGCCATGATTTGAAGTAAGCAAACTCTGATTTTAAAGGACAATTCACAGAATCAGGGTAAAATTGATCTAATTTATGCAGCTGCTCTACCAGACTGGAGCGAGACAATCAAGGTGCATGGCAAAATTACATTGAGTAGCATGATATCTTCTTGAATCCCTAATATGATCTCTTGGCAGGCAGTGGGGTAACTAGATATTACTGGGCCCCACAGCAAATAATTTTTCAGGCCCCCAAAATGTATAGTTTTAAGTGACTAGTTTTAAAAAATACTATGGAGCAGGCACTCAGCAATCTTCCACCAGGTTGTGTAAATAGTGTTAAAAAGATTTATTGGGGCAAATTCACTAAGATGTGCACTTCGCCAGGCGTAGTTTTGCCAGCGCTCCGCAAATTCACTAAAATTCACTAAAGGTTGCGAAGTTGCGCTAGCGTTGATTCGCTATATAAAGCGAAGTTACGATAGCGAAGGCTAATTTGCATACGGTGCGAAATTCAAATTTCAATGGAGGAACACGTATTAGCACTACAAATGCCTAAAAACCCTTCAAATCAGCAAATAAAATGTTTATTTTGCCCTACACATGTGCCCACTGTCTAGGTAAGTTGCCATGAGTCAGGAAATGTAGGGGGGAAGGAGGGGAGCCCCAAAAATATTTTCGATCTTTTTCAGCCTATCACCCATCATGTAGAAAACACGCCAGCGTTTTTTGGGACTTAGAAAAAAATTTGACTTTTTTTGAAACAATCCCTATCTACTCTATTGCGCTTCGCCAGGTCTGAGGTGGCGAAGGAAGTCTAGCGTAAAAGGTAGCGTTCAGTACACTGCGCAAGTTAGTGAATTTGTGTAGTTACGTCACTAGTGAAAATTCGGCTGGCGTAAGGGTGCGAAGTAACACTAGCAAATTTACGCCAGCGTTCGTGAATTTGCGCAGTAACAAAAAATGCCAAACACTAGCGAATTAAAGCTAGCGTTCGGCGCTTAGTGAATTTGTGCCATTGTGTCCACAGCCTTACGCGTTTCAAACACTTTGTCATATGCTATGGGGGTTATTTATAAAAGTCCGAATTTATCCCAACATTTTCTGAAAAAAACTCCGACAAAATCTGCGCTGTTTTTTTCGGCTTATTTATTAATGCACTTTCCCGAAAAAATGTTTGTGGGAAAAAATCCTAAAAAAATCATGAAAAATCTGATTTTCACGATTTTTCACCCGAAAACTCAGATTTCTTATGTTTTTTGCCTGAAAACGCTGAAAACTGTGGGGTATTGCACGAAGCCCAGCACACATCAAAAAATCATTGGGACTTCTCCCTTTGACTTATATGCAACCTCGACAGGTCTGAGGTGCCGGATTTTCTGATTCAGACTTTTCCATCCTCGGGTTTAATAAATTCCGTTAAAATGTATGATTTTTTTAAAAGTGCGATTTTATATTAAAAAAATCAAGAATTTTTCGGAATTTATCGCGATTTATCATGATTTTTGCATACGTAGTTTGGTAAATAACCCCCCTAAGTGTTTGTAACATGAAATGCAAAAGACTGTGGACACAATAAATCTTTTTTATACTGCTGCAACAACCTGGTGGAAGATTGTCTTTTCGGGTGCCTGCTCCATAGCATTTTTTGGTCTGGCTGCTCCCCATGCTGAGGGCTCAGGGTGGTGCACCTGGGCCACTTACCTAATGTGGTGAGTAACAACTATAATAAAAGAAGAACTGGCACTCAGAGCTCAATGCATGCGGGCAAAGCCCTGCGTGTTTATTACAATGTAACGTTTCGGGGGCGGGCCCCTTCGTCAGACAGAGAAGAGGCCCACCCCCGACCTAACAACCTATTGGAGACCCTTATTCAAGGTTGACTAGTTTTACCAATATTTATTGAAACTGTATATTAATTAGGGCCTCGTGGGGCCCCTATACCTCCTGGGCTCCCCTGCAGCCACAGGGCTTCTTCCATATTTACGCACCTGCTGGCAGGTGATTGTGCTGATCAGCTTTTCACCTTAGGTGAATATTTTTATCATACACAAATTTTGTTGAAAAATAAGCATGGCAACAAAATGCCTATAGACTCCAATGTATTTATGCCACTTGGCTCATCCCTACTAATCAGCACTAGTGATGGGCGAATTTGTCCCGTTTCGCCCAAAAATGAGTGAATTTACAGTGAAATGGAGAAAAATTAGCGAAATGCAAATTTTGACATCCGCCTCAATTCTGACACTTGCTTCAATTTTGATGCTGGCGTTAAAGTCAATGGGCATCCAAATAATGTTGACGCGCAATGGTTTTGACGTGAGTGATTTTTCTGATGAGCGTCCAAAATTTTTTGATTCTGGCAAACGTTTGAGCCAGTTTCGCGGCAATAGTAATTTGCTGTGAATTCACGTCGGCAAATTTTTCCTCCCATCACTAGCCAGCACTGATCATGCCCACTAAATACCTACAGATGCCTGGGGCACCCTGATCATGCACAACATCAGTGAGAACACCGATCAAGACCAGAAAAATGAAGAGAACTTTCAGGCATAAAACATATATATATATATATATATATATATATATATATATAATACCTGAGGGTATAGAAGCACCTGAGGAAGGATCTTTGATCCGAAACATGTTGAGCATTCTCTAAAGAAAAGGATAACTACCTGATGAAATCGTGGTTCTCCAGAGTGAAGTTATCTGCAATTTGTGAAAGTTTGAAAGGTCTGGCGGTACCTTGCTCTGAAGGTTGAACCTTTTACACTTGATAACCAAGAATAATATCATCCACAAAGTGTGTATAAGTATATAAGCATGCACCTATAAGTGCTGGCAATATCTACAGTATTTGAGAAAAATATAAGGCAATTGCTTGGTTACATCATCCCTTTCTGTACAGAACATGAGCCAAACATGAATGGTGTTTGGAATTGCAGCTTGCATGAATACCTAAAGATTATTAGGTGATTATGGAAGCTTTTTAATAACAGTTGGATACCCCGTTATTAAATCTACACAGAGTATATATGAATATGAAAAAAGGGGGAAAGAACCTACACAAATTACTGCTTTATTAATCTCTTTCTATAAATATAATTTAAATCTTTATTGTGCTATGATGGCTGTTATTAATAGCCAGCATTGGTACCATTCCTTAAGCTATTCGCTAAATTTATTCTGATCTTTCAAGCTCTGCTCTCTAATAGTAATGGATTTACTGGCACGCTGTAATGGAAGTATCATTAATAAGTGGCTTTGAACTGTGGCAGAATAAATAACATCTGAGAGGTCTGAGAGCAAATAAACATGGGAAACCTTGAGGAAATATTACAGGCCCCTGTAAAAGAAGAGGTGCAGGGTGCCTATGTCTTACACTTTTGTCTGAATCAGAGGAGATATCTCACCCATACAGCCCTTACTCTATGCTTTCAACTCCTTTAATGTAATGGGTAGTGACGGGCGAATTAATTCAGTAGACACAAATGTTCTGTCATTTTCTGCATTTCGCTGCCAGCAAATAAACTTGCTGCCATAGAAATTCGCTGGCGAATGATCTGCCGCGATAGAATAAATTTGTTGCGCACCAAAATTATTTGGATGCCCATTAACTTTAAGGGGCCGATTCACTAACTTCGAGTGAAGGATTCGAAGTAAAAAAACTTTGAATTTCGAAGTGTTTTTTGGGCTACTTCGACCATCGAATGGGCTACTACGACCTTCAACTACGACTTCGAATCGAATGATTCAAACTAAAAATCGTTCGACTATTCGACTATTCGATAGTCGAAGTACTGTCTCTTTAAGAAAAAACTTCGACCACCTAGTTCGAACTCAATGTTAGCCTATGGGGAAGGTCCCCATAGGCTTTAAATATCCATATGACCCACGCAAGGTACATGCAATTAATAACAGCCAATTAAGGCCCGCATGAAAAAGAGGTGTCCACATTTACTTATTATTGACATATTTCCCCACGACCATATGGGACTTAACCTCTAAATGCGAATAAACGATATTAGATATCCAGGACCATGCAGATTATATTAAAAAGCAATATTTATTGTCACCATGCCAAATAACTAAAAACATTTAAAATAAGCAGCGCTGCTTAGGGGGTGGGGATCCCATTTATCCTATTTTGCATATGTTATACAATACAATGCAGTTTAAGATATTGCGTGCACGCTGTAGATCAAGGCCTCCAATATGTGTGGATTACAACCAACTGGATAGATCCGTAATTGAGTGTTCATAAAATGAGGAGAGCGAGAATCATCGCGGCTGTAGTATAGGTAACCATTAGGGTACTCAATTTGATAGTAGAGAAAGTACTTAGTTGGATTCAGTTATGAATGAGATATCTGAATTAAAACGGCATGTGATGGAAAAGCCGGTGTGGGGTTAGTTCTTTAGTGCCCAAAATGATGCAGTCTTAAATGGTGTGAATGTAGGCACTAGAAGAGGAAATATCCTCTATACACATCCAATGGACATTCAGATCCCGGTATTCTGGTGGTATAGCAATCGCTATGTAATAATGTTTATCCCACCACTCCGCAGCAAACCGCTGTTAGGGATAGAGAAATTACTGACCGTGAAGGATCACCTCTCACACCGGCTGCTCATCGCTCCATATTCACATCCGACTCCCACAATCACCTGTGCCTCTGATGCGCATCATCCTCATGGAGGAAAACAGGAACCGCAAAATCCCCTTGCAGCGCTTGTAATATGTTGGCAAGACGAAAAGACCCTTTAGGAGACGCATATATGAGCACATGCGCGATATTAGAAATTGTAATCTGTTATCAGCAATTGCCAAACACATTTTTTGCATGCACAATGGACACCATGTAGGTTCCTACTTTCAGGGCATTGACCGCCTACATGGGGACATTAGGGGGGGCGACTTGGATAATAAACTATTACAGTTGGAAACAACATGGATTTTCAGACTTCGTACTTACAAATCTGAATTTGGTCTGAATGGCCATCTCAACTATCAAGCTTTTGTAAATAAATGATAGGACAGGATGTTGAATGACCTATGGTATGGTTAATGTATTGGGCTACCCATTCTGGCAATCATTAGAATTTCGGCAATTCTGATGATCCCATACCATATCTTTTGCTTAAAATTGTACTGATTCTGTATATATATTATTTTTCTTTCCTTCTTTTTCTTTTTTTCTTTTCTTTTCTCCCGTTTTTTCCTTTAATTTTTCTAATATATTTATTTTGGGAGTTTAATATTTATAATATTAATATTTAATATTTATATATATATATATATATATATACATACTGACAATTGAGAATTTTTGATCATATGTCCAGGACCTATTGGATATATTTTTTCTATTGTGTATCTTATCACCATGCCTTAGAGGTATACAAACCTAGCGAGTAGCTAGGTGAATAGTGCCACAACAAAGCTTACCTTTATATGTTTATTTTTCATCTCCATTTATTTTTTATTTTTGATATAGGATGTATTGATTTGTGCATTAGTGTTTATTTTGGTTTAAAGAATGTCCTTAGATTGTATACTATTTTAACGATGTTACCACATCGATATCAGTGACATTTGAAAGCCTTACGCAACAATGTTGTGGCAAATACGATCATTGGAGTCATGTGACTGTACCCTTAAAAGGATGTCATTTCCGGTTTGTCGGTCTCTTGACAAAGCCGCAGTTAGCGGCGAAACAGCTGTCGAGGTACAAGCGCTGCAAGGGGATTTTGCGGTTCCTGTTTTCCTCCATGAGGATGATGCGCATCAGAGGCACAGGTGATTGTGGGAGTCGGATGTGAATATGGAGCGATGAGCAGCCGGTGTGAGAGGTGATCCTTCACGGTCAGTAATTTCTCTATCCCTAACAGCGGTTTGCTGCGGAGTGGTGGGATAAACATTATTACATAGCGATTGCTATACCACCAGAATACCGGGATCTGAATGTCCATTGGATGTGTATAGAGGATATTTCCTCTTCTAGTGCCTACATTCACACCATTTAAGACTGCATCATTTTGGGCACTAAAGAACTAACCCCACACCGGCTTTGCCATCACATGCCGTTTTAATTCAGATATCTCATTCATAACTGAATCCGACTAAGTACTTTCTCTACTATCAAATTGAGTACCCTAATGGTTACCTATACTACAGCCGCGATGATTCTCGCTCTCCTCATTTTATGAACACTCAATTACGGATCTATCCAGTTGGTTGTAATCCACACATATTGGAGGCCTTGATCTACAGCGTGCACGCAATATCTTAAACTGCATTGTATTGTATAACATATGCAAAATAGGATAAATGGGATCCCCACCCCCTAAGCAGCGCTGCTTATTTTAAATGTTTTTAGTTATTTGGCATGGTGACAATAAATATTGCTTTTTAATATAATCTGCATGGTCCTGGATATCTAATATCGTTTATTCGCATTTAGAGGTTAAGTCCAATATGGTCGTGGGGAAATATCCCCATAGGCTTTCCTAAGTTTTTTAGATCGAAGGATATTCCTTAGATCGTTGGATTTAAATCCTTCGAATCGTTCGATTCGAAGGATTTTATCATTCGATCGAAGGAATAATCCTTTGATCGTTCGATTGCACTATTTGCGCTAAAATCCTTCGACTTCGATATTTAAAGTCGAAGGATTTTAATTCCCAGTCGAATATCGAGGGTTAATTAACCCTCGATATTCGACCCTTTGTGAATCGGCCCCTGAGCATTTGAATAAAATAGTCGCCTGTATAAAAATGGTTGCTCGAGTCAAAATTATTTTGACGCCCATTGACTTCAATGTGTTTTGCAAATGTTTTGCCGTTTAGTTTCGTTTTTTGGCCAATTTGTGAGTTTTTCGGTGAAGCAAAACAGCACAGATTTGCCCATCACTAGTAATGGGTCAATGTTATGACACACATATTCTAGAGATCCCTTGAGCAGACTCAAAGATTCCTTGAAGAACCACATGTAGCCTAAAGA
Organism: Xenopus petersii; assembly: GCA_038501925.1. Classification (NCBI taxonomy): domain Eukaryota; kingdom Metazoa; phylum Chordata; class Amphibia; order Anura; family Pipidae; genus Xenopus; species Xenopus petersii. The sequence continues at coordinate 14,825,091 of CM076672.1, forward strand.
TTTGCTCAATTAAATGGTTGCCAATCAAGCAGAGAAGTGAGTATGGGAAAAACATTTAAAGTAGGGATTTAACTGGACACATTTTTGGGTTTCATATTTCATTGGACACAGAAAGGTGTTCGATTCTACTCCATAAGCCATCAGAAAGAGTAGATGGGGTCACAAGGCTCCCTGTAAGTAAGGTAAGTGTAGGGATCACACTTTGTGGCTAATGTTTTCTACAGTATTGCCTGCCTCCCCCTAGTCTGTACCTTGCCTACTGCTAAAAAGTGAGTAGGTTCCCTACTGGCAATACTACAGAAAATTACAGGCCCCAAAAGGGTGTTGGTGAAGACCAATGCTTTCAAGGGTTCTCCTGCTTCCCAAAGGAGTAACCCAAGTTCTAGCTGTCTACTTATGGGCAGATTTATCAAAGGTCGTATTTCGAATTGATGTGAATTTTTTCTTACTCTAATAAATTAGAGTGTACTTACAACTGGAATGGGAGGTTACTTATGAAAAAAATTGAAAGTCTAAATTTTTTTTTTGTATTCAAAATGAATACAAACAAAACTCGAATCAAATTTTCCTCCGAAAAAAACTTGAATGTCAGGAAGGCTATTACCATATTCAAATAGTCAAATAACCGCTAGGTAAGAAATCACTGGCACTCATTTCTTACCTATTGGAATCAGGAGGGTGCCGACCCCCCCATCACCGTGCACCGGGCAATCACCACGAAGGCCAGGGAGTGCGAGAAGAGTTGTTCTTTTGAATCAAATAACCGCTGCCATTGATGTGTAAATGAATTGGGTAGATTTTAGGTGGCGGATATTTGAGTTAGTGGTTGAAACTTTCAAATCTACATTCAAATTGGGGGATTAATATTCAAATGTGTGAATTATGACACCAAAAAAGAAAATTAAAAAAAAAATTGAATTTGAATTTATTATTCGAGCCTTAATAAATCTGCCCCTTAATCTAGAGCAACATTCTAGAGTTACCAGGTCTAAAGCACAACAAGTCTCTAATGGTAACACAAAGAAAAATGTGTAAAGGCTCTTCTGCAATAAACTCAGCTCATATATCCAACTTGTCACGTGAAATAGACTTATTCTGCATATCTGGAAATAGAAGCCAATATACTGTGAGCTACAAATACCAACGTCCTCAGCAACCCGGTGACTCATGGGAAATGCAGCTAATAACAGAGGGTGAGTTACAGTCTTTAACTCTGTGCATGAAACACAGCAGAGAATCTTTGGTAATAACATGAAGGTTGCATTATAGAGACTGTACATTTCCAGGTTTCTCTTTGATCCATGCTGGTCTTGCAGTGCAGAAAAGATTAAAAATAAGGCTAAATCCCCCCCCCAGTTAGAATAAATATAAAAAGCCAACTGAGATGGAAACTATTCGGAAGTGATATAATAATAGCAATCACACTTATGTTATTGGTATTTTCTCCATCTGTAGAAGAACTTCTCTGTCCTTGATAGAGTTAGTACAGTGTTAGGAAAGCGCATTTTCTTTGTAACGATATTGTACAAGTATACATATATTTATGCACATGTATTCTATAATGTGCCACTTTCAATCTTCTAGTGAGTTCATCTTAAACACAATACACTACAAGGAAGCACTGACTGGGAAACAAATTCTTTGTTTGCTTTGGCTCCGAGATACACGTATGACAAGGATCTTGTTTTTCACTCCAACGTCAAATAGGTTTCACCCTATTATTCACCTCTAAGAGTCTAATCTTCCAGCTCAGTTCGGCTTGACTTTATAGTAAAACAATCTTGAGCCAAGAATTCCATCGCTCTCAATGTCCCCTTTGTCTGATTAGTTGTGTTTATTGTTTTCTTGTGCAGTTTAATTTGTCTGGAAGAACTCAAGATTCTGTTAGCAAGGAAGAGTCATGGACATTCTTCAAAATCCTTCTTTTTTTGTAGTGGCAGAAATAAGTGTTACACAGAGATATCAGAAACATCAAAATCATCAGCTCAGCTCATTATGGTCCATATGATCCCTTGGGCCAAAGTAGAGCAACCAGCTGTAGATAGAGCCAGCTTTGGTCTTGGGCCAATGGGACTTTTCGCCTGGACTGAAATCTAAATGAACCCAAACAGGTAGGACTTCAGATTGGCCTTCATTCACAAGCCAATAAACTTACAGTTTGTTCAAGGATGTACATTGTCACTGAGTATACCAAAGGCATGAACCACTCTTTACCTATCATTCTGTTTGAATGACCATGATATACTGTAATATTAGGGTTGCCATCTTTGATTGGTGGATGTTCCAGATGAAGGGGCAGAGCAGGTCAATTTGAGCACACTTAGCTATGAGGTACTTCTTACAGTCCCAACTGTTTTATCCATCTTTCTTATTGAATGTGTGCCATGGGGTAAATAAATCAGATAAGGTTGAGGAACCTCAAGACAAATGAGCCTTGGTGCACCTACATCTCCATCTTGATATAAGGAACTTACCCTTCAATTATTTGAATGTAAAATTGGAATAATGGGGTCCTTGAAACGCTTCTCTTAAAAACCACGTCACAAGATGTCATGCTCTCCAGATATCCTGCTTACATGTTTTGTTTGAATAATTTTAAGTTGTTTAGGACTCTAAAAACCTAATAACACAAGACCAAACCAGGATAAGTCCGATTATTCCCCCATTAAGACCCAGAATGAAAATCATTGCTTATCACCTCTTTTATATTTTCCACCATTCAAGGTCTATCTGTCTGAATACTATTGCTGGTAAGAATTAGACCTGTACATTTAGATTATATACTGTAGGTCACTAGAAGGTGTATTGAACAGCTGAAATGATTCATGGGTTGGTCAGAGAAGACATTTGCGTTGCCGCCCACGCCTGACTACATATATCTTTGGTTAAGAACTCAATACCATAATATTATTTGTAATTGTCAGATTTTGTTTGAGATTTTCTACATTCTTATTGATGTTCCACAAGGATACTGGTCTTGACATTGTCCTTATTTTAATTAGAAATAGGTTAATGAGGTGTTTTTTTCATTACTGCCAAGGAAGGTGTGATATTGCCATTGATGGATATTTTATTTGTCAATTGAGTGCTTTATACCTGTTATAATTGTGATGTCACACAATGGAGAAGAGAAAGCAATTAAGACCTAGGATTATCATGAGTTGCCTATGTAATAGCCTTAATATCCTTAATCTGAAGGCAATGAATAACTAATCCCAAGGATCTATTTCCGTAAAACACTCAATCAGTAATGACATTTTTTTAATTAAAGTGTTAATTCAATCCATAGCTTCAAACATTTTTGGACTAACACGTATTAACGTTGCCTGAAAACTAGAAATGTTTATCAAATGATGTCAATTTTAAAAACACTTTTCTTTAGGTATAGTATAAACACCTTAAAAGCATTATATATTGACCTTGAATTTTGTCCTTTGAGTGGCTTTCCTTTTTGTGAAAACAAAAGTTTTGATTGTTGCATAATGTCTGATGGGGGTTACCTGGGGAGTCCATGTGTCATTTAAGAGTGGGAGTCAAATTGCTTTTTTAATGCTGTGGATTTCTGGGTATTTTAATGCTGAGACCCAAAGTACCATTTCATAATATATGTAACTGTTCCATTTAATATTGACTGTTAGGGGCACAGTTACCAAGGGTCGAATATCGAGGGTTAATTAATCCTCGATATTCGACTGTCGAATTAAAATCCTTCGACTTTGAATATCGAAGTCAAAGGATTTTGCGCTATTCCTACGATCGAACGATCGAAGGAATAATCGCTCGATCGAACGATGAAATCATTCGAATCGAACGATTCGAAGGATTTTAATCCATCGATCGAAGGATATTCCTTAGATCAAGAAATTGTTAGGAAGCCTATGGGGACCTTCCCCATAGGCTAACTTTGGCCTCGGTAGGGTTTAGGTGGCGAACTAGGGGGTCGAAGAATTTTTTAAAGAGACAGTACTTCGACTATCGAATGGTCGAATAGTCGAGCGATTTTTAGTTCGAATCGTTCAATTTGAAGTCAAAGGTCGTAGTCGAAGGTCGAAGTAGCCCATTCGATGGTGAAGTAGCCATTCAAAATTCAAACTTTTTTTCCTCTATTCCTTCACTCGAACTAAGAAAATGGGCCCCTTAGTGTGCCTTTTGAATGTATCGCTTGCTGTACATTTTAATGCTGCGTCACACTGGCTCAAGTGTTCCAACATCTATGAATGTAGTTACTGTCTAGGCTTAAGGGCCTTCTGGGTTGGAAAGTGTAGATGCAGGAGGAAACTGACACTGAGTAAGAGGAAGGAACCAAACCAAATACGAGATATCCAAAGGGTTGAACAAGCTCATGGTCAGAAGTCAGGCTTTGGTAAGGGATGGCAGGGTAATAAAGAAAATTAGAGCCAACAATGAACATAGGGAACTACGACCTTCAATCAGACATTGAAAAGGGTCTCTGGCATATTTTTATTCTGAGTTTCACACTAGCAAGCCATAGGCGTGGGTGATGGGATTGAAATCTATTGTTGGGGTCATAGGTGCTACCATATTGGAGATAGCTACCCTGCCAAATACTGTTCCAAACAATTACCTTCACAGAGAAGTAGTGGCTGCTTCCACTAATATAAAAACACACAGAAATATACATATGAAAATTAAAAACTGGACTGTGAACCTACAACTGACAAGTGCTGCTTCAATGTGGCAGCAACACAAAAAAAGCAATACAGGGAATATTTACCAAAGCTGCTTTTAAATACTGAAGATGCTGCCAAAAAGCAAGCTAAACAAAAAAAAACCCCAAGGGGACTACATAGATAAATACAAGGTACTGGAATTTTATATTATATAACGTTCAGTGCTCCCCAGTGATAAGAATATTTTGACCCTCAAATTATCTTTATAGCAGACTATTGCTAATTAGCATGTTATAGTTGAAGACAGATTAAGAAGGTATATTCTCTGCAATTGTTCTTTTTAAAAAAAACAACTCTAATCACCCCTTGATATTGGAAGTAGATTATTAGTTTACAACCCTGTCTGGTTTGTTGTGTTATTTTGAGAATTTTGTTGTTGTTGTGTGATCTAATAGTCTTATGCTTCTCCCAAGCTCATGCACACTACTTCTTATTCATGGTATGGATGCTGTTATTGTTAGCTAACTACAGTAGCTCACAAACTCACAACTATTATTAGTGTGTAAGAGAGAAACTAATATCCATTGCCTCTACCTTGATCATGGAGTTCTTGTTTCTCAACCTCAGTAAGGATAGGTTTACCTTAGGGATCAACTTGGATTCCTGTAGTGAGGCCTACCTCCACCTCAGGTCTTCTGGCAGATCCACCTCCTTCTGGGATGGAGATCAAGAAGAAAGGAAGAGCCAAATGTTTCCTTGCGTTGTACAACATTAGGGGGCAGATTCACTAACTTCGAGTGAAGGATTCGAATGAAAAAAACTTCGAATTTCGAAGTTTTTTTTGGGTACTTCGACCATCGAATTGGTTAAATTTGTTCGAATTCGATCGAAATCAAACGAAATCGAACGATTCGAAGTAAAAATCGTTCGACTATTCGACCATTCGATAGTCGAAGTACTTTCCCTTTAAAAAAAAATTCGACCCCCTACTTCGGCAGATAAAACCTACCGAAGTCAATGTTAGCCTATGGGGAAGGTCCCCATAGGCTTGCTAAGCTTTTTTTGATCGAAGGATATTCATTCGATCGTTTGATTAAAATCCTTCGAAACGTTCGATTCGAAGGATTTAATCATTCGTTTAGCGCTAAATCCTTCGACTTCGATATTCGAAGTCGAAGGATTTCAATTCGAGGGTCGAATTTCGAAGTATTTTTAACTTCGAAATTCGACCCTTAGTGAATCTGCCCCTATATGACTATGGATAGGAATTAGTCTAAAGATCCTTGAGCCTATTGGAGAAACCTTCCTTCAACAGATTGAGGACCTCCTGAGCAGTAGGGACAGTTACCCTCTTGGGCCCTTTACATGTGTATTACATTTATAGTAAAGCTTCTCTTTGAATGTTCTGGGTAGGTAATACGAGGTGGGAAAATCCAGTGTAGGAAATGTTCATGTAGGAGACCAACACTTATCTATTTTGAATGCAGCAATCACCTCTTGGAACCAATAAAGTCAGTGAGAGGTGGTGACCACACTAGCTATCTGTTGACAGTAATGGAAAGGTGTTAAGTAGCTAGTTTTTGTGTTGTGACTATAGGCACCCCCAGCCTAGTAGACACAGGAGAGGTTACATCCATCTCTCCATCATGTCTTTTAGGACCTTACTGACATGCCTCATGCTATTATGGAGGTAGAATGTTGGTTCCTGTAGTTCAGCAACGCATTCAGAGGTTGCTGATTATTGTTTTAATTACCTGAATGTACTGTATCTAGATCTGTTTGGAATCTGAGACTCCCGTGCTGAACAAGAGAGCTATGCATTTCTACATTCTCAGCACGGGAAGAAAAAAGTGTCAAAAAATTAATGAAAGTCCAGATTTCTGCCAGTCCCATTGCGGGAAGCCTGGGATGAAAATAAATACAGTATAGTGCAAGCTGATATTGTCTTGTGCCAAATTTGTCCAACTTTTACTGAACTGCAGAATGAATTCTGATGGATGGATGATGAAAAGGATAGAAGCGCAGATGGAGGATTCCGCCTCCACATTGTCTGTAGAACATTTCTGCCCTTTAGAACAGCCAAAAGCCTTTCTTTCAGGTGCATTTTATGAGAAAGGGAAAGTGCGAAGGAGAAAAGGTTTTTCTAACCAGTTTTCTGAACCTAATGGAATATTGAGCATTTCCTTTGCACATTATCAGCTGTCATCTAGAAATGAAAAAGAGCTGCTTGTTTATTATTCATACCTGCACTTTAGGCTGAAAACTGCAATAATGTTCCCAAAATTTACTGGAAACTTTTCATTCGTTGAAATCTAAAATATACATTGTTGAAGGAGGCAAAATGTCCAGCTAATAGAATCTCCTACCTTGTGTGCTGTGAGTTGAGGGGAATGACAAATATGATGATATAACAGGGAATAGGGACCATAACTGGGAAATCCTTATATTTCCCTAATTTTTTCTGCCCCCCCATGAGGTGGAGTATGGACAACGGAAAAATAAATGGGTTGAAGTCCTCTTGATTCTTTATTCTCTAACTGGAAAGTTACATTTTGAATCTCAGTCCTTCCTTCTCCTTCTTCACTAAATTTAATGCAAACCAAAAATTAACTTGGAGACTCTTGAAAGCTCTTCTGTGTAGAGGGTCATGCTTTGGAAGGGGATGAATAAATAAATGAGCAGGGTGGCCCTGAACCACTCCACCTTTGCTTATGCATTGCATGGTTTATGGAGTAAGCATGGAGCCCTTGGTGGGAAACCCAATTTCCTCTGTTCAAACCTATATCAGGTGGTGATAAAACAGGAATAAATGAGGGTCCCCTTGACTACATTCTACCATTTAAGGCTTGCCCTTGACATCTCCTTTAACCCTTAGAGACAATTAATAATTAATAAGTTATTAATCATACAAATAACACATGCCAGGATCTCTAGAAACCCTTATACATAATTGGGGGATGATTGTTGGGCAAGGATATGGCCTTTTCCATTCCTCTGCCCGCCCCATGTATGTTGGGAAAAGGGGTGAGATGATGCCAACAGATAAGGTGGTTAAGGGAGAACACAATGGCAACAGTAGAGTAACATGGTAACAAGATGCCACCAGGAGAATAAATTGTGACAGGACAATATAGCCACAGTAGAGTAGAATAAGAACAGTAGGACAATAGGTGACAGTAGGGCACAATGCCAACAATAGCGTAAGATAGTAACAGTAGGACAAGATGGCGATAGTAGAGAAATATTGTAACTGTGAAAGAAGGACACGATGGTGCCAATAAAGTAACATAGTAACATAAAAAAATAGGTTGAAAAAGACACGCATCCATCAAGTTTAACCTTTTAACTCATTTTTTGTAACCTGCCTAACTGCTAGTAAGATGGTGGCTGTAGGGCACAATGCCAACAGTAGAGTAAGATATTGACAGTAAAATAATATGGCAACAATAGTAACAGTAAGACAAGATGGAGTAGGACAATATGCCAACAGTAGAGTAGGATAGGGACAGTAGGACAAGATGGTGACAGTAGGGCACAATGGCAACAGTAGTATGAGATAGTAACAGTAGGACAAGGTTGGAGTAGAGAAAGATGGTGACAGTGTCAGAATATGGTGACAGAAGGACAAGATGGTACTGGCAGTAGGACACAATATAGACATTAGAATGAAATGGTAACCGTAGGACAAGATGGCAACAGTAGAGTAAGATATTGACAGTAAGATAATATGGCAACAAAAGGGCAAGATAGTGACATTAAGACAAGATGGAGTAGGACAAGATGCAAAGTGTAGATTAGAACAGGGACAGTAGGACAAGATGGTGACAGGAGGGCACAATGCAAACAGTAGAGTAAGATAGTAACAGTAGGACAAGATGGTGATAGTAGAAAAAGATAGTGATAGAAGGACAAGATGGTGCCAGCTGGTGGAAGAAGAACACAATGTCGACAATAGAGAGGGGGCTAATGGACAAGATGACAAAAGTAGAGTAAGATATTGACAGTAAGATAAAATGGCAACAAAAAGGAAAGATAGTGACAGTAAGACAAGATGGAGTAGGTCAAGATGCCAACTGTAGAGTAGGATAGGGACAGTAGGACAAGATGGTGATAGTAGAATAAAATGGAGACAGTGACAGAAGATAGTGATAAAACAAGATGACCAACAAAGGCCTAGATTGGTGAAAGTAAGGCAAAATTCCAAAATTTTACATCCTGGGAATCGGTCCACGTGCAGTCTCCATTACTGAGGCATCGTACTCCTGCTTGTTTTGTAAAGAGAGAGAACAGAAACCAAAAAGGCTGCTTTGTTCTTCTTTACGCTTCCCCGATGTAATCTCTTAATCTGTATGAGGCAAATCAACAGCGCAAGTGATTAAAATCAAAGAAGTCATTTCCTAGATGCCGAGATATGAGTTTGTTTATTACAGATTAGCTTTGTGCAGGCGTCGGTAGTCAAACACAGCTTTTAATTCTTATTGTATACAATGCATGGCAAGGACAGGTAAATTGAGGGGAGGAAAGGTTTTTTTTGATGTATTACTGACCAGATCACATGATGCTTTAGATTCTCTGTGGTATTCAGCAACAATGCATCTATTTACAGTGACATTTAGATGGATTTGGATTATACCATATAAATTTACTAGGTCATAACCCTCCTTCTCTATATTTGTGTATGTGGGTGGGAGCTGCCATACCATTTCCCTTTAAAGCACAATATTAGCATAAAGCATGTTGTACACACATTCCATCTCTTTTCTTCTTTTATTGCATTGATGTCTATGAGTTAGAGCATTCATATTGTTTCCCTTCTCTTTATATTTGTATAGGTATGAATGGAAGCTGCCATAGATACGATGGTTATGAGGGTATATATATTATGTGTAATTAAGGTGTAGCCCATCCATGTGGGCAACAGTGGCATAATTAGATATTACTGGGACCCACAGCAAATTATTTTTTAGGCCCCCAAAATGTCTACAGGTTGACCTGTATTAACAAAATTTATTGATATTGTATATGAAATAGGGGCCCCTATAACTCTTGGGCCCCCCTACAGCCGCAGGGTCTGCTTCCTCTGTAGTTCTGCCTCTGGTGAGGAATGACCTGTTGGTGGTGGGCAGGTTCTTATTGGTGCAGGAATGTCAGGTGCTGCCCCTCCAATAGTATAAATGGTGGGGGGTAAGGAGTATAGTTGTAAGGAGCCGGGGTAAGGAGTGTGATTGGGACCATAGATTGTAAGCTGATGGGTAGTGATGGGCAAAGTTATTTGCCAGGCATGGATTCACTGCGAATTTTCTGGATTGCGCTGAAGGAAGAAGTTTTCGAGAAACTGCAGTGAAAATTCGCAGTGGGAAAATTCGCCAAAACAATGGTTGACGCACATCGAAATTATTCGGACGCCCATCGGCTTTAATGCATTTGGATAAAAGAGTCACGCATATAGAAACTATCGCTCATGGCAAAATTGTTATGCGTCAAAATAATTTTGACAACAATTGATTTCAATACAAATTTTTCTGGGGGGGGGGCATGCGGAACCCATGTTTGAATGGAGCAGCGCGGTGCACATTTGCGAACACAAATTGTTTTTTTTTGTAGGGTCAGGAAATCGGGAGAAGGAGTCTGGCCTGGCCCACCAGGTTTTTTCCCGGTGTCCCGCCGGGCCAGTCCGACCCTGGTTCCAAGTTGATTATTGAATCATTTCCTATTTATTTTCTATTGCTCAGCCGCTCAGTGCCGGTATTGGGGTTCAGTACAGACCCTGTGATATCCATGAGTTGTAACTGCTACAATGTTCTGAGACTGACTCCAAGTCCGAGCGTCTCAATCCAATGCTGATAACTGTGACACGTCTGCTATTAATATTCCCCGTGTCTTCTTGTTGCCCCGGAACCAATTTGTGTCTGTGGATCTGACGAGTGAAAAGACTTGGCACCTGCCGACTGCTGATTCACCCAATTACTCCATCTTCTTCACTTCATGATGGGAGACTGGTTCTGCTCATTAGGTGACTTCTACCTGCAACTCCGTGCCCGTGGCAGGCGCCATTCATCAAATCCGGCACAATTATAAAGCACATGCGGTGCAACTGGGAAATAGTAATAAAGTAATAAAGCTCAGAGACTTCCACTTACTCACAGGATTTCATCTTATATTAACTTTATTCTTTTAAACTTTTTGTATTTGAAATATTTGTATTTTTTTTTGTTCTGATGGAAACTGTCAGAATAACTTTTACCTAAAAAAAATCCAGTAGGCGGAGTCCAGTAGGCGACTCAGACTATCACAATTTTTGAAGGGTTTGTTAACTTCTAGGTTAACTTTTTATTCAGCAGCTCTCCAGTTTGCAATTTCAGCCATCTGGTTGCTAGGGTCCAAATTACCCTAGCAACCATGTATTGATTTGAATAAGAGACTGGAATATGAATAGGAGAGGCCTGAATAGAATGATGAGCAATAAAAAGTATATCAAAATATCAAAAACAATAAAAAAAAGAAAGAATGAAGCTCAAATGAAAAGAATTAGAAATTCTGTAACATACTAAAATTTAAAGGGGTGGTTCATTTTTAACTCATTTTTGGTATGATGTAAAGAGGGATATTCTGAGACAATTTGCTTTCATTTTTTATTATTTGAGGTTTTTGAGTTATTTAGCTTTTTATTCAGCAGCTCTCCAGTTTGCAATTTCAGCGATCTGATTGCTAGGGTCCAAATTCCCATAGCAACCATGCACTGATTTGAATAAGAGACTGGAATATAAATAGGAGAGGCCTGAAAAGAAAGACGAGTAAAAAAAAAAGTAGCAAAAACAATACATTTGTAACCTTGCAGAGCATTTGTTTTTAGATGGGGTCTGTGACCCCCATTTTAAAGCTGGAAAGAGTCAGTCAGAAAAAGGCAAATAATTAAAAAAACATATAAAAAACATATAAAAGAAAAAATAAAGACCAATTGAAAGGTTGCTTAGAATGAGCCATTTTATAACATACTGAAAGAACTTAAGTGAACCACTTCTTTAATCATTTGCCTCTAGGCCATAGTCAATTGAATTCTTTTTCCAGTTATCAGAACAGCGTTCACCCTACAGCTATGGGTGCTGTATGCATAACTGATGGTGCACACTATTGCAACACAGCAGGGTGTCACTGTCACAGACTCATACACATGATAAGCTTTCATTATCCCAATATATATATATATATATATATATATATATATATATATATATATATATATATATATATATATATATTTTTTAAAGAGGTTTTGCAGCTGATGAGCTACATTGTGTCAGCAGTCGCTATAAAGCAGTGCAGTGAGATGAAGTGATTTGCTGCTGAATACAGATTGATGATGAATACAGATTGTGCCGCTGTATATAACTGAGCTCTGCTTTCTCTCCCTGTATTGGATATGGCATTGGTAATAAAGTTTCATTAGAGAAAAAAAAACCCTATTGAGCAGCAGCAGCAGCAGCAGCAGTAGCAGCGAGGAGGGGAGTGGCGGAGCTCAGCTGATGCTCTTAGAGACCAGGCTCTCACATACAACACATTGAGCAGCTGGAGCTGTCACAGGCTGGGAGCCTCTCTGAGAGACAACACAATCCCAGTGCCTCCTGCATCCACTCACTACTCACTACACGGATTGCCCTGATCTACTGCCCTGCTCCATCCTCACACTCCCCCAGAGCAACCTGTGCTCCACTTCTAGTGATAGCTGCTCTTCCAGGAGTGACCCTGCCTGCCTGTGTCCTGCACTGTCTCACACACAGATCCCTGCAGCAGTGCACACAGCAAGACTCTTAGGATTGTGTGATCCCCAGCATTGGGAGGAGAGAGAAGCGTGCTCAGCAATAGAGGTGAGTGTGTAGACCAATGCAGATGCCCCATGTGTGTGTCCTAGCCATGCTTCTTCTTCTCCTCATCACCATTATTTTTGGGATAGTAGCATCAGTCTGCAGCCGGCATCCATGAGCATAATGAGCAGCAATGGTCCTCCCAGCTCAGCAGCAGCAGAATTGTGATTTCCAGGGATACAGGAGCCGAAGCCTTTTGTTCCATGTGCAGCTGATCAGACATGAGCTCCCTGCACTTTCCTCTCCGTTCCTTTGTGCAGACCAGGGGGGATCATTTCATAGCCGACATCTGAACATCTCCCTTTCTCCCATGCCTGACACGGACCGGCATCACTGGGAAAAGTCCGGCTCTTCCCCTCCTCCCATCCTTTTGTTTCTAGGCCTCTGTCAATTTCCAGAAACATTCAAACCACCCGCTTAATATTTGATTTGGATGGAATCCTCCAGAGGCACCAAGGGGAAGGCAGACAAAAGGCTTGCTCTTCTTTTTAAGTGAAGGTGGTCCCCTCCCAGGAGACTGAAGTGCTGTGATTCTGTCCCCAGTAAATGCTCAGCCTCCAGCACAAAAGTAAATTCAGGTCATTTCCATGGTTTTCAGCTAATATTTGCCATTTTACAATTGATTTTGGAACTTTAGATCTGTTGAAGGCTCAACCTCCAGCCTCCCAATTCATCTTAAGTGCCCAAGTGCAATTTCCATTCAGACATTTATTTTATAATCCTTTGCTCTCCAATAAGATCCTGCTCCAAAAACTCCTTAAGGTCTCCAAAATTGCTTACTCTCTGCTCTCCCCTTCACTGTCCCCTGAGCTCCATGTGTAGCAGATGAGCTGAGGACCCACCATCAACTTAGAGCTCGCTACAAAAGTCGATTATTGAGGTTTAGCATTTTATGGCCAATGTTTTGGGTAGAGTTGGTACCATTTCTGCATCTCATCATCCCATTCAGGAGGAGGGGGGATTGAATACACTCTTAGGGCTCTTACTCACAACCGTTTTTACCTGCGCTCCCCTGCGTTCCGTTTTTCGGCGTTCAGCCGCAGGGGAGCGCAGGAATAGACGCATTTCATTATTTCAAATGGGGCTGTACTCGCCGAACACAGGAAAAATGTAGCATGTTGCGTCTCAACCTGCGTTCGGCGCCTACATGCGCCTGTGTGAGTACAGCCCCATTTGAAATAATGAAATGCGTCTATTCCTGTGCTCCCCTGCGGCTGAACGCCGAAAAACGGAACGCAGGGGAGCGCAGGTAAAAACGCTCATGTGTAAGAGCCCTTAAGCTGTGTCTCTTTATCCATCTGGGTATTAACCATGACGCTGTATCTAAATATTTATTGCAGGCTGTGCATTTATTCATACCTAATATTGACCCCACTTTCCCTTTCTGTCTTACAAGAGACTCCCGATAAACTTCATTTTCACCTTCTCATAAATGCCAGAATTTCCCATTCATTTCCCTGAAACATTAAGGATTGTTTTAATGATTTACGGAGGAACTGTTTATCGAGACCCTGGGAAGGACCGTGGGTTGCCGAGTCCTAGATCCCATATCCGTGTAGGAGTTTTAGCGTTATTTCCACACTTGATATGGAAAACGTAGAAAAAAAAAAGAATATTTATATTGCTCTCGTTTGCATGAGAAGGTGTGTGAGGATACGGTGCCTGCTCAGCAACACAAGTGCGTTATGCAATATGAGCTCCATGCTGGGCACAGCGTGTCTATGGCTATTGACTTTATAAGTGCTGGAGAAACATACTTGATCCTTCAACGTGACACCAAAGACTGTGCCTTGTTATTCTCACCGAACAAAAACACGACTGAAATGGGCGAAAGCAACATCATTTTGTTGTTAGAAATCTAAGCTTGCTATTCTAGTTTAACCCTCAGTTAACAGTATAAGCTTCTCCAGAATGAAGTTGTTCCAGGTTCCGAGTCTAAGAATTTTTTCCCCAATTATAAGAAGCTTTTTTTTTTTAAGAAATAAACAAATTTCACATTTGGTTTCTATATCGACGCTATCGTGTATTCATTTATAGAAATATCCTTTTCAAAGGTCCTCAGCCCAACATTTTGTTTAATCTAATGTCTCGTTGTTCCTCAGATTCGTAGGGCCGTCTTGTACAGGTACGGGACCTGATATCCAGAATGCTTGGGACCTGGGGCATTCCAGATAACAGATCTTTCTGTAGTTTGGATCTTGTACAGGTATGGGACCTGATATCCAGAATGCTTGGTACCTGGGGCATTCCAGATAACAGATCTTTCTGTAGTTTGGATCTTCATGCCTTAAGTCTACTAGAAATTCATGTAAAAATTAAATAAACCCAATAGGCTGGTTTTGCTTCCAATAAGGATTCATTATATCTTAGTTGGGATCAAGTACAAGCGACTGTTTTATTATTACACAGAGAAAGGAAATTATTCTTCTAAATTTGGGTTATGTGGATAAAATGGAGTCTATGGGAGATGGCCTTTCCATAATTCGGAGCTTTCTGGATAACAGGTTTCCGATCCCGTCCCTGTATATATCTCAAATGGGGAAAGAACATCCTCCTGTCTGTAAAACCTCCCTCTGGCACACCATGAAGCTATTGATATCCACTGAAATTTCCTTTTGAATTGACACTTGTTAAAAAGGCATCCATCCCTTCCTTGAAACTGTCAGTGGCATCTGCCATTACAACCACAGTTTCTGAATTGTCACTCTTTAACAGAGAACTAAACTCTAAAAATGAATGTGGTTAAAATGGCATATTTGATATAGTGAACTTATTGCACGAGGCTAAAGTTTGAGCTTGTCAATAGCAGCAATGATCCAGGACTTCAAACTTGTCACAGGGGGTCACCATCTTGGAAAGTGTCTGTGACACTCACATGCTCAGTGGGCTCTGATTGGCTGTTGAGAAGCTAAGCTTAGGGCTCGTCACTAATTATCCAGCAGAAAATGAGCTTCCCTGGCTGTAATATAAGCTGATGCTACAGGTTTGCTGATTATTCAATTCTGATGCTAATTGCACTGGTTTCTGCGCTGCCATGTAGTAATTATCTGTATTAATTACTAATCAGCCTTATATTGTGACATTTCTATTCTATGTGTACTGTATATTGTGAGTGGCTCCCTAAGCTCAGTAAGTGACAGCAGCACAGAGCATGTGCAGTGAATCAGCAGAAAAGAAGATGGGGAGCTACTGGGGCATCTTTGGAGACACAGATCTTTACTGCTAAAGGGCTGCATTTGCCTTGGGCTGGTACAGAAGCAACATTTCTACCTAGTTTTACTTTCCTTGTCCTTTAGTGAATATGCCGCCTAAGACAGTAAGTGGTTCAATATCTACTGATATTAATCTGGATGCTAATATCAATGTCTATTCTATTCTATTGCTTTGGTTCATGCCTGTTTGGTTTGGGCTGCAGAGCTAGGAATATAAATGCTAGAATGACTCCTCTGTGCATGTCCCATTTGCTGTTTACTGTAGAGTGCATGTAGAGCGCATTTATCAACGCTCGGATTTATTAATAACATGTTCTTGGCAACAAGTCAAGTTTAAATGTAATTTAGAGCTGTCAACGTTTGACCAATCGCCGGGACTCGTGTTTTAAGCCTCTGTGATGATAACTCATAGCATCCAACCTGAAAATGTTCTTCTCGATGTATTAAAAAAATGACGACCTGTGAGAACAAATACATCAAAATAAATAGGAAAGGGCTTTTTGTCATCTCCAAATAGAATTCTTTGTGCTGCAGCTTAGAGGTCAAACTGATAAAGAGGAGGTTGTTCTTCATCAAGCTTGTACGTTGCATTTGGAATGGGTATTTGGACTTTTACCTGTTGTTGAAGAATCTGTTGGTGCGACTGTTTTGGGGGTTACAATATTGGCGACTGGATCAGGTAATGGGGTCTGTAGCCTTAGCACATTCTACATTCTGAATTCCCATTGGTGATGTTAATCTGTCATGTTACAATGTTCTAATTACTTACACCCTCAT
Organism: Xenopus petersii; assembly: GCA_038501925.1. Taxonomy (NCBI): domain Eukaryota; kingdom Metazoa; phylum Chordata; class Amphibia; order Anura; family Pipidae; genus Xenopus; species Xenopus petersii. Next base: position 14,841,573 of record CM076672.1, read on the forward strand.
CAATACATATTAGTAGCTTTGTCCTATTTGTATTGATTATTAATGATCCTTCAGCAATAATGTATTATTCGGTTAAAGGGACATACACACATGATATCAGTGGGGAAATACAGCCTCTGGGATATATTTCCAGGTCTATAAGATGCATCATTTAAAAGATGTGTTTATTAGACATTTGCTTTCATTGATGTGTCACTCATACTCATTTTCACCTTTTCACCAGGTTTCTATTTGTGTAGCTTTAGGCTTCCAATATTAGGGCCACTCCAAAACAATGAATGGGGGGGGGGGGGGACAGACTGAATATGATTTATCACAGTTTACTAAAGATTGTTTCTGGAATTCTTAGGGTCTACTGCTATAGACATTTAATGGGAATGTTCATTGTAAAATAAACTTTTAGCATAATGTAGATAGTGGTACTATACTGTATAATATATATATATATAGAACTAGTCGTACTGGTAAATAACAGAGGCAATCCGTGTCCTCTTTCAGCAGTTGGGTTGGGGCAGACAAGAAGGGTCGGGGAGCGTCTTGGCTGCCAGAGAATTTGGGGGCAGCTGCAGTTGGTTTCAATCTGCCTGCACTTTAATAACCCCTACCAAGATCCATTTAGGGAATTACTATAAAAGGCACTTTTTTAAGACAGTTAAAGGAGAAGCAAACCCAAAAGTTAAAAAACCCCGGGTTTTTTCCCGGTGTCCCGCCAGGCCAGTCCGACACTGGGTGTAAGTAGATGTTACTGGGCCCCACAGCAAATTAATTGTAGGGCCCCCAATATATCCAGAGATTGTCCTGTTTTACCAATATATTCTGAAATTGCTCATTAATTAGGGCCTCATGGGGCCCTTTATACCTCCTGGGTCCCCCTGAAGCCACAATGGTTACACCTCTGCCCCTCCCTCCTCCCAAAAGCCACAGTGTTACCACGGGCAAATGCCCCTAAAGCTGGCCATAGACGCAAAGATCTGATCGTACGAATCGAGGATTCGTACGATTTTCGAACCGTGTGTGGAGAGTCCCGACATTTTTCGTCCGTCGGAGATCGGTCGTTTGGTCGATCGGACAGGTTAGAAAATTTCTGTCGGCTGCCGATAATATCTCTGCGTGTATTGCAGATCGTAGGATTTTCAGTGGGAGACTGTCACTAGCTTTGGTTGGACATAGATATCGTACGATTGCTGTCAGGGGCAGAACATTGCTGATCTGTTCTTTAACTAATCTGACTGGTAAGACTTTGATCTGAATGGTTAGTGGCGGGTCGGGAGATGGGAAAGTCCGATCGTACGATGATTCCTACCATCGGATCGTTGCATCTATGGCCAGCTTAAGTCTTTACCTACCCATTTGTGCAGATTCTGTCCACCGGAGTTCACGGGCACCATCTTCTTCTCTTTGGTAATCTTCGGCATGAGACCGGCGGAGCGGCGCATGCGCAGTTGGAGCAATTTTCTGTGTCATGACAACTGCGCATGCTCCGAAACTAACGGAAATTGCCGAAGCGCTGGTCTCATTCTGAAGATTACCAAAGCAGCTGAACATGGCGCCGGTGAACTCCGATGCCTGAATCTGCACCGAGGGCTAAGTAATAAATTAGGGGCATTTTCCTGGGGTTAACACTTGAGCTGGGGGGAGGAGGGAGGGGGTCTATGTAGGGAAGGTTTTTTTTTTTTTACTTTTAACTTCTCCTTTAAGTAAATAACAGGGTCAATCTGTGTCCTCTGTTGGCAGTTGGGTTGGGGCAGACAAGGAGAGACTGCCCACACTTTACTAACCCCTACCAATATTCATTTAGGCAATTATTTTGGAGTTACTGAGAGAAAAGCCACTAAAGCAGTACTAGCTGCTAATAAATGTGTTTATTGCCACAACATGTTTCGGGCGCAAGGCACTTTATCAAGTGTAACGAGTATATCATTTAGGAACTTACTATAAAAGGCACTTTTCTTGGAATAATGTGCAAGTGCCAGAATTGCTTTATTTATGCTTCGGAGAGGCTGTTTCTAGTGTTCCCAGCATTCTCTTAAGTGTAGTTTTTATTTATGAATTTATTTATGAGTAAAATTGCCGCCTGATCTTCTGCAGATCATAGACATTTCCAAGCAATGGCTGCTGTCCACTACTGGAGGTGCTGAAGTCTTTGCTCCTGAACCAATACCCAGCACAGCAGCCATACCCAACCTGGGACATTTCTGCCGTAATAAACATATCCATAAGTAACATGTAACATATACAGATATGAAACCTGTTATCCAGAATACTCAGGACCTGGGATAACAGATCTTTCCGTAATTTGGATCTTCATACCTTAAGTCTACTTGAAAATCCTTTAAACATTAAACAAACCCAATAGGCTGGTTTTGCTTCCAATAAGGATTAATTATATCTTAGTTGGGATCAAGTACAATCTACTGTTTTATTATTACCGTATATACTCGAGTATAAGCCGTCCCAAGTATAAGCCGAGGTACCTAATTTTACCTCCAAAAACTGGGAAAGCTTATTGACTCGAGTATAAGCCGAGGGTGAGAAATGCAGCAGCTTCTGGTAAGTTTCAATCAAAAAATTGAGGGTTTCTGCGCCCATTGGAGGTGCCGGCGTCTCGTTTTTGGATGCCGGCGACCATTCTTGGATGCTGGCGAATATTCTTAGGCGCCGGCGAATATTCTTAGGCACCGGCGACTATTCTTACACGGCGACCATTTTTGCGCTTGACCCGTGTATAAGCCGAGATAGAATTTTTCAGCATATTTTGGGGGCTGAAAAACTCGGCTTATACTCGAGTATATACGGTACACAGAAAAAGGAAATCATTTTTTAAAATTTGATTTATTTTTGATAAAACAGAGTCTATGGCAGATGGACATTCTGTAATTTGGTGCTTTCTGGATAACATTCCCATATATATATATATATATAAACAATCAGGTCTGAGATATCTGATCAAACAAGTGATTGATGGGCAATTGTTTTGGTTTCATACGCAGTTGGATGCCAATGTATTTACAGGCAACGGATAAGGCCCCACTATATCCCCAGGCAGACTGTGTAAGGGAGGAGGACTCTATGTAAATAGCAGCACATACTGCACAGGGCTAAATGTATTCAAGGAACGGAGCATATTGCTTAGTCACTGACTTCAGTGCAATTAGGCTTTACTGTTCTTCAAGTTTATTTTTAGGGTTGTTGATCTCTAGAAGATTGGTCTAAACACAGCTTTATGCATGCAAGGCTTTGGTTTGCTTTTTCCACTGCTTTTCACAATATTTTGTTCAATGTTCTTCTGTTTCTTATTAGAAGAAATGTTGGTTTGTCCCGTGTGAGAAGCTATAGGTTGGCAAGTATTCTTGGTATGCAGCCAATATAATGACCATATAATGTTATGTCTCCAGTGTACACGCTCACAAACAAAAAGAACAACCATTTGGATAATCTGTATTTTCAAGTAAAACTTCCCTCTCAGAATCAATTCACAGTGATGTTTGCCTACAATGCAACATTTTCTCCCATAGCTGTAGTATAACCGGGGCTGTGGATGAAATTAAAATGCATAGTTGCATGTTTTAACAAAGTTGCATTGTTTCTATCATTGGCCATTTATATAGAAGTTTGCATGTGATTCTTTAAGTGCAAGTCTGCTACGCATACTGACTCAACTTTCCGTATTAGCCCTGGAATTAATGCCATGTTGAGGATGAATTAAAGGGATACTGTCATGGGAATTTTTTTTTTTCAAAATGCATCAGTTAATAGAGCTACTCCAGCAGAATTCTGCACTGAAATCCATTTCTCAAAAGAGCAAACAGATTTTTTTATATTCAATTTTAAAATCTGACATGGGGCTAGACATTTTGTCAATTTCCCAGTTGCCCCTGGTCATGTGACTTGTGCCTGCACTTTAGGAGAGAAATGCTTTCTGGCAGGCTGCTGTTTTCCTTCTCAATGTAACTGAATGTGCCTCAGTGAGACATGGGTTTTTACTATTGAGTGTTGTTCTTAGATCTACCAGGCAGCTGTTATCTTGTGTTAGGGAGCTGCTATCTGGTTACCTTCCCATTGTTCTTTTGTTTGGCTGCTGGGGGGGAAAGGGAGGGGGTGATATCAGTCAAACTTGCAGTACAGCAGTAAAGAGTGATTGAAGTTTATCAGACCACAAGTCACATGACTTGCGGCAGCTGGGAAATTTACAATATGTCTAGCCCCATGTCAGATTTCAAAATTGAGATTTCAGATTTCAAAATTGCTCTTTTGAGAAATGGATTCAGTGCAGAATTCTGCTGGTGCAGCACTATTAACTGATTCATTTTGAAAAAAAATGTTTTTCCCATGACAGTATCCCTTTAAGCGCTAAGGTTCTTCTGCATCAATAGGTGCATTTGCTGCCTGATTCATTAGAGTAAACTTGGTGGGCATGTTGGAAAATAGAAGTGAAAGGATTGTGTTTGGATGCAAATATCTGCAGGCATTGGTCAGTTACAGGGTCGGACTTGATCGGTGGGCCCCATCAGGCCAGACCAGCTCTCTGTTCCACTCCCAGATCTCTCCTACTGGTCCCAATTGCCTCGCATCTTGAAGGAAGAAAGGTACATGCAGGATGCGTGGCCACTGGAAGGGGGTTGTGGCTTGGGCTTGGTAACCGTTAGCGGGGGTTGCACCTGTTCCGGGGGCCGCTGGAAGGGGTTTGTAGCTGGGGTTGGGGACCCTTGGAGGGGGGTTGTTCCTGGGGGCCTTTGGAGGGGTTGCAGCTGGGGAAGGTGACCGGGGGGAATAAAATGGTGGGCCCTGGAGCCTCAGTCTGACGCTGGTCAGTTTTGTCTATTTTAGTGCAACCACACTTAAAGGAATTGTTCAGTGTAAAAATAAAAACTGGGTAAATAGATAGGCTGTGCAATATAAAAAATGTTTCTAATATAGTTAGTTAGCCAAAAATGTAATGTATAAAGGCTGGAGTGATTTCATGTATAACAAGTCAGTCAGATCACTACTTCCTGCTTTTCAACTCTCTTTGTTTACACTGACTGGTTGCCCTGGCTACCAGACAGTAACCAATCAGAGACTTGAGGGGGGGCCACATGGGTCATTTCTGTTGCTTTTGAATCTGAGCTGAATGCTGAGGGTCAATTACAAACTCACTGAACAGAAATGTACCATGTGGCCCCCCTTCAAGTCGCTGACTAACTCAGAGTTACAGAGCTGAAAAGCAGGAAGTTGGATTCTGGCTGTTTTATTAGACATCTGTTCACTCCAGCCTTTATATATTACATTTTTGGCTAACTAACTATATTAGAAACATTTTTTATTTTGCACAGCCTATCTATTTACACAGTTTTTATTTTCACACTGAACTATTCCTTTAAGGCTGCAATTGTAAATGACCCCTCATATCTTTTGACGTAGGTTAGGAATGGTATTTAATCCTTGCCTGCAGCTGTCCTACACTATTTGGGGTTTTTGATGTGCCACAATAACAAGTCTGACTGCAGTGCTGCCATTGTGCTAAAAAGCTCATTCCTATTGATTTATAAAGCTTAATGGTTTCTTTTGAGAGAGAAAGAGAATACATTTGTGTAATGTTAATATAGTCAACGGTTCTTGTTTATTTGGATATGAGCAATGTATTATGGTGACTCCTTTTGTAAAAGATCACCTGTCCTGCTGGGAGTTTTCACCATGGGAAGCATGAAATCGTCACGCTGCAAATTAACACACTTGCACATCATTGATGTGTTGTCACTTCCAATACACAAGTCAGTCTCTGGGTAATTAAAATCCCGCTTGATTGAAAGGGAAAATGTGCCGCCTGCGCTGTCCTCCTTTTTCTTCCTCTTCATTAATACCAGGCGGTTTGTAACAAATTCATGTGATTAAGGTCCATGTTTTGTTACATCCAATACTGAGCTCAATCCATAAACTTCAGTCTCAGCAGTGACCCCTCGTCTATTCCATTTTCTCTTCTGTTGTCATATTTAACGTACATCACTATCCCACCATTAATATTCTCCTTGTAATTCCAAAACCTGACATAATCTTACACCCCCAGGTTCCTGCCAAGCTTCACATGTTGGTATAAAGGCACTTAAAGGGATTATGACATGATTTGTATGAGGTTTTATTTCTACACCAGTTTAATCCATATAAAATTTCATTCCTAATCCGAAAATGTATTTTTATGTAGTTGTAATATTGGTGTGTAGGTGCATCTCAGGTCATTTTGCCTGGTCATGTGCTTTCAGAAAGAGCCAGCACTGCACTATGGAACTGCTTTCTGGCAGGCTGTTGTTTCTCCTACTCAATGTAACTGAATATGTCTCAGTGGGACATGGGTTTTTAGGGTGGTGGTGTGCGCATCGTTTAGCCGTCCATCTACAAATCTCCTCATCGGGCGACTAATCTCCCAGAAATGCCTTCCCGCCAGGATTACTTTGATTTTCAATTCACATTCTAGCCGACGGGAAGGCATTTTGGGGAGATGAGTCGCCCGAAGAAGAGGAAATGTGTCGCTGGGCGACTAATCTCCCCGGAATGCTGCGTGTGCCATCACCCTTACTATAGAGTGCTGCTCTTATATCTACCAGGGAGCTGTTATCTGGTTACATTCCCATTGTTCTGATAATATATTGTTGAGGGGGGGAGGAGGAAGGGAGGGGGTGATATCTCTCCAACCTGCAGTACAGCAGTAAAGAGTGGCTGAATTTTATCAGAGCACAAGTCACATGACTGGGGGCAGCTGGGAAACTGACAATATGTCTAGCCCCATGTCAGATTTTCAAAATATAAAAAAATCAGTTTGCTCTTTTGAGAAACGATTTTCAGTGTAGAAGGACCAGCACTAATAACTGATGTGTTTTAAAAAAAAAAAAAAAATGTTTCACCATGACAGTATCCATTTAAAAGGACAGTATACACCTTATATACACCCCCTTTTAACAAGCAAAAGAAATATAAAAGGCTGACAATACATTTTGCCTATTCTTAAAAAAACATTCAATGTTTATTTACTTTCTTCAATCTCCATTGTTGTCCTCTTCTCACCAGTATCATTGTAACGCTTACAAGGTCCTTAATTTGCTATTTGTTTTTTGAATATTTTCTTTAGTTTATATTTATTTTATGGAGGGTGGCACAAAATCAATGAACAATGTTATAAACAGGCAGAAACTCATGTTTTTTTATGATACAGCTATTACCCTATTTATTTGTGCCAAACGAATTAATGCTGATGTTGAGCTTGCTGTCTGCCACTATATGTAGAAGTTCCAGGTGTCTCACAGCAACCTTTACACCTACTCTTATCTACATTGAGCTTTATCTGCCAAAGGAAGCAACAGCCAATTTGGGATATTATGACATTGAATAATTTTCTGGCCCAAATCCACCAATAATTGCAAATGGCTTTACAATATATTGTATTTTTACTAATGACACATTCCCATGTCAGGTTAGGGCAATTGTCCAGTGAAAAACCCTGGTGGATGATACATTGCTAAGTGAAACAAGACTGGATGATGTAGTATCAAGAACTGACGCAAGAACTAGACAGGATTATATGTGCAAAACGTTAATGCCTGTTTAACATCTTATTAATATGAGTTATGTCTCCCTTTAATGCTATAATAGTCTATACTTGCCTGGGAAGGTTCCCGGTAGATGTTGGAACATTGTTGATGGCATTGGCTTCCACTTGGCAAAAAGAGCCATTGGAGGGTGGTTGGGCAGTGATGTTAAGGATCAGCCTGTAGTCAGGTAGTCAGTTGTGTTAAGGTCAGGGCTCTGTGCGGACCAGTTTTGGGACATTATAGTTCTGAGTAGGGATGTAGCGAACTGTTCGCCGGCGAACTAGTTCGCGCGAACTTCGACTGTTCGCGTCCGCCGAATGTTCGCGAACGTCGCGCGACGTTCGCCAATTGGTGTTCGCGTTCGATTCGAAGTAAAATTTCGTTCGACCATTCGACCATTCGACCGTTCGATCGCTAAAATCGAATGATTTCCATTCGTTCGAACGATTATAAGCATTCGATTGAATTAAAATCATTCGATCGAATAGCTTCGATCGTTCGATTCGAACGAAAATCCTTCGATCGTACGAATAAAATCCTTCGATCGTTCGATCGAACGATTTTATAGAGCGTTCGAAGTTCGCGAACTGTTCGCGAACTGTTCGCTTTTTTGCCGGTGTTCGCGAACGGCGTTCGCGAACACATTAACGGCAGTTCGCTACATCCCTAGTTCTGAGCAGTGTCAGACTTGAACAACAGGGGGGCACCAGAAAACCTTAGACAAGGGGCCCACTCTCAGTACTAATATTCTTCATCTCTTCAATCAACCTCTATTCTCCTAGTTTGTTTTCTTTACATACTATAATCTATTATTCTATCTATTTAGCCTCTTTGTTCTCATAGAATAGGGAATGGCCATGAAATAGGCCAAAACTTTAGCAGCATGAGAAGTTATGGTGCTTCTGGGATCAATTTGGAACTCGGAAATGACAATTTCAACTGAGGATATCTCATTTTAGATAGCGAGTCAGGATAGAGTGTTTCTGGCATAAAACATGCCTGGATACTCTTGGACAAGGGTGGTGTAGCTGCTTAGACTGACTTGGGAAATGTTTCCATTAAAACCCAATAAAACGTCATGGTATCATATTTCTCTGTAGATCGATTTATCATTGGGATTGCATCAGTTTTGTAGAATTTCAATTTCGATTTATTGTTCTTTCAATATAATGAGTGTGCCAGTGTTGTCAGCCCTATTTGGGATTTATCATAGAGAATGAAAATAAAATACCCAAAGCTGCTTTTCTTCAGGCCTAATCAAGATTAGGGATGTAGCGAACTGCTGTTTATGTGTTCGCGAACGCCGTTCGCGAACACCGGCAAAAATGCGAACAGTTCGCGAACTTCGAACATCCGCAAAATCGTTCGATTCGAACGATCGAAGGATTTTAATCGTTCGATCGAAGGATTTTCGTTCGAATCGAACGAAAATCCTTCGATTTTAGCGGTCGAAGGAATCGAATGGTCGAATGGTCGAACGATTTTTGTTCGAATTGAACGCAAACTCGTATTGGCGAACGTCGTGCGACGTTCACGAACATTCGGCGGACGCGAACAGTCGAAGTTTGCGTGAACTAGTTCGCCGGTGAACAGTTCGCTATATCCCTAATCAAGATAGATACCATGTAATCATTTTACAGATTCTGGAATTGTTTCTTAAACTGCTGGAATCAAAAAGCTAATAATTCAACTCATTAGCACCCCCCTGTAATAAAAAAGCAATGGGGGTTTAGTTGCTTGGGTAATTGGCTCCAGGGAAAGCAACATTGTCCTAAAAATGTCAGCAGTTTGTGTGCAACATATGAATTGCTGTAAAACAAAGATGCTAAACTGTGTCTGCTTTATGTATTTCTATTTTGGGGAGAATGTTATCTTGAATAAACCAGATGGAATATCTCCGGAGATTAGCAGAGAAGCACAACAGCTACTACGGCGTTTAAGGTATTGTAAGGTGGCGTGCCACAGGGACAGGGAAACTTATCAGTGATATCCAACTTATGTTCAGGGAATAGTCAGCTCAGTTGTGCAAGCTCAGGTGCTCAGAATACTATAGAGCAAACGCTAAATAATGGCACAACCATAAATAATAGTTCTTAAAATATTATTGCCAGATCAAGGGTCCCCGATCTATTATTTTTACCCATGAGCCACAACCAAATGTAGAAAGAGTTGGGGATCAACACAAGTTTGAAAATGTCCCTGGGGTGCCAAATAAAGGCTGTGATTGGCTATTTGGCAGCCCCTTTGTGAAGGCTCTGTTTGGCAGTAGACCTGGTTTTTATTCAATCAAAACTTGCCTCAAAGCCAAGAATAAGCACCTGCTTTGAGGCCATTGAGAGCAACATCCAAGTGTTTGGTGAGCAACATATTGCTAGCTATTGGTTGAGGATCTCTGGTCTTTTAGTATCTGATAATACTTAAAGTTTATTTTAAGGTGACTCTCCCATTTAGCTAATATGAGCTGATTTATTAACGTATGTAATAGATGGGACCAGTGCAGATATCCATAATAAACTAGTAAATCAGCCATAGGTTTTGATTAGTCTGTGTCTGAGATCCTTACTAAGGGTAAATACAATTTAAACAAACAAGGGAAAGTTGTGCTCACCACTATTTTTTTAAAACCATTAGGCGGGGGTGCAATGAGGGTGTGACCACAAAATACATATATAGTCAAATACAAGAGTCCTCTGCACTCAACCCATTATCAATATATTTAAGACAGACATTTTGTGCATACTGCTACTGAAAAATGCCTTACCCTTTAAACAAAACAGGGATATATGGACAAACAATCCCTGTTTTGTTTAAAGGGTAAGGCATTTTTCAGTAGCAGTATGCACAAAATGTCTGTCTTAAATATATTGATAATGGGTTGAGTGCAGAGGACTCTTGTATTTAAATACAATTTAAACACATAAGGGGTCATTTACTTTACCATTGTGTAACCTGCACTCTGTTTCTCAGGGTGGCATTTCAAGGGCCCCATTGTAGGCTTTATCTTCTAACACAAGTTAGAGGACAGGTAAGGGGATATGAGGGGGGAGATGCCTACATGCCTCCGCCCATCTGCCCCTCTTGCATAGAACACTGGCTAATGCAGACAGTACTCTACTTAAAGGGATACCCACAGGTAACTATGTTCTGAAACGGAGCACAGAAACTTGCAGCCATTCCGGAAATACAGAATGCAATGTGCCATTGTGGCCATTGTGGCCTATTATTTAGCTTTGTTTCGCTGTGTTCTCCTGCCTCCCTATTGAGTAACAAGACAGTTTGTAGCCAAGATACAATCGTGTTTGTATAAATATGAAGTGTGTAGAAAGGTTTATTGACTTTAAACATAAACCTTATTTTTATCTGCAGATTACAGGAAAACATTGGTGTATTAGTCATTCAGCCATAGTTCCAAAAATATCAACCCTGTTTGACCATCACCCTATCTGTCCTTTAGGCTGTGCTTCCTCCGTCACTGATCCAGATCCCATCAGGGGCAGCGCCAGACTGGGGGTCGGGGGTCTTGGCCGACCAGGGCTGCCAAATCAGGGGCCGCACCCTCTTGGGCCCCCACCTTCTGCATGGCCCCCCCGCCCCAGTTGCAAATCCCCCTCTGTCCCCCCCTGCCCTCTCCAGTGTATACCTTCCCCATGCACTTACCTTCTTCATGCAATTAGGAAGGAGGAGTCAGGAAGGAGCTAAGGCTAGAAGAGGGTCCAGTCTGACCCCGATCAAGTGGCCAGGCCAGTTAGGAAACCTCTGCCCTAAGGAATAAATCTTCCTTCTTTTTCCTATGTTTCCCTAATGTGATGAGTAACTTGATTTAGGTTAGACTTCACGCCAATTTTGTCCATGACAAGTCATATCATGCATATATTTCTAGAAATGCTTGTTGCCTATTAATGAATGTATCCACTGTATTTGCCAAGACATCATCTACTTACCTCTCTCCAGCATCAGATTGGGCCGGCGGGATGCCGGGAAAAAACCGGGTTGGCCCGGCCAGCCCAGACCTGTTCTACAGAGTGAGACCTGCTCCCCCTCAGCTTCTGACCTCCTCCTGGTCGCCCAGCTCTGTCTCTTGCTCCGCCTCTTGCCCGCCCACTCCACATCTTGCCTCACCCGCTCTGCCCAACTTGCCCCACCCACAAACGAGCGTGCCGTAGGTATGTGCTGCCAGGAGGGCAGAAGAGGGCAGAGGTGAGTTTGCTGGGGAGGGGGCCTGTGACTGGGGAGGGGGGTCCCTTGGGGGTTGTGGGGGCCCTGATGAGGCAGCCCTGGTGCACCCTGACCCCCCAATCCGAACCTTCCTCTCTCTGTGCCTCTGTAAATGCATCTATTAAACATGAATCCCTTGCATGGCACCAAGTGCTGGTCCTTCAGATCAAGACATAGAGAAAATCTTCTCTTCAGATATGATAGAGCTCAGACCTGACAATATTTTGTCGGATAAATCTTTATTCTAGTGACTCCTTTGTTGCACATTAAAAAAAAAATTAAAATTTAATCTTGAACCATATAACACAAAGACATTTTAACAGGGCGAAACAATGTGCCACTCAGCCAACTCCATAATAGGCCTTAGTATGCAATCTCTTCTTAATGTTTCATATAATGTAATCAAGAGGTTGATTGCGTTTGAAGTTAACAGGACAGAGATTTGCAGATACGTGGATAAATCTAGCAGCATTGCTCCCTATGGTCCTGGTGTTGCCTTTAAGAAGCTCCGCATGAATAGATACAGTAGCGACACAGTGTCATTGTGCTTCCCGGCATGTTCAAGCTGTTGTTTCATTCTAACTACATCCAATAGACTGAGGTCACGCATATCTCTCAGTTTGGGGCTGTTCTTAGGAAAGAATAAAAATAGAATTTAGGGTATTGTTTGATATTATCCTTTGACTATAATGTCTTCTAAAGTTGGATGTTGCTCTTTTCCTTAGCAAATCTTGGGCTGATGCATTTTCTTTCCTTCTATTGGGTTGTCCTTATGTACACACTAGGCAAGCTCTAACTGAATGTGTCATAGTGCACAACTGCCCAGAAACACTGAAAATTTAAATCAAATTGGAACCTTGGGGCTGACAGTTACAAGATCGTTGAGGTGAGAAGGTTGAAGGTCAGACGGTTTGTTGGACTTGAGACATTTGAATAATCTATTATTCAATCTATTTAGCCTCTTTGTTCTCATAGAATAGGGAATGGCCACCTGTCCTCTATGACACCTGAGCATATGGCAAAGGTTTTTTGAGATTACTTTTTAATGGTGTCCCTTGAAAGTATCCTGCTCAATGCTCACTAGCTGTTTTCTTCATACTCGTTTGTTTTATATCCTTTGCTATTATTAGAGCCTTTGGCTTGGCATACACTTATTTGGTGTTGATCCATTTCATGTGTTTTGGGTTTAAATTTGACTTATATGTTTGAACAGGCATGATATCAGCACTGCAAAATATGTTGGCGCTATATAAATGCATGTGAATAATAATATTGGCTCTCATTATGTAATGCGTTCATGGTTATTTAGCAGCTTCGCCAGGAAATTGTTTGGAATTGCACTTAATCTCACCCAAAATAAATAAAAGATCTCCAGTATATTTACAGCAAATATCAATGTACTTTTGGATTTTATTGCAGTTTAGATCTTGAAAAATCATTTTTCAGAATTCACTGAAGTAGTAAATCATACTCTAGTTATATCTCAGATCAGGGATAGGAAACCGCCAGCTAAGCTCCAACTGCCTACACAATGTGGGAATAATAAAAAGTAACCCTAATAAGGCCTCTCATAAATCCAACAATTCTTCCTTTATTTTAGTCTAGCCCCATGCTATGAAGTGAATCATCTATCAGCCTGTAACCTCAGCCTTTTATTGTCAGTCTCTAAAAAGAATATTTGGCGACAGATAGCAGGGTTCATTTATGACAAGGGGAACGGTGTAAGGTGCACAGAGCAAAAAAATAGCACTAGTCTAGTGTGAATAAGGTCTTGTTTTAAGGTCTTCCCAAAAAATTACAGTATTAAGTAATAAAAAAAATGGTATAAAATTTGCAACAGGCCTGTAGTGACCAGTCAGACCGGTTAAAGAAAACAATAGTTTGGTGGCATTTCTCTTAGTTGCCTACTCTGTGACTCCAGGCTGTGAAGAGCCACAACTGAATCTAAAGATGGTCATACACGGGCCAATAAAAACTGCCAAGTTGGTCCCTCTGGACTCCTGCCAGATAAGGACCACTTCACTGCATTGTTCCTCACCTGATGGGCCTCCAAAGGCACCAGTGAATCATAGACTTCAAAGTCAACAATTGGATCAACCTGATTTGGCCACTGCACAAGGACATCAAAATCAGGACCAGATCAACTCATCTGATGATCTTGCCCAACACGTAGTTCTGGCAGTATATTGACTCCTTAATTAGTGAGTGAGTCCTTGAAAGAGCACCCATTGGAGCCTTTGGGTGCAGTATTGCATTTCGGTTGAGGAGCAGAGTTCTGAGGTTCAATAGAGTCCTCTATTATACATCTGCCTTCAACCAGAGTTCCCTTTGTGCATTGCACTCATGTGATTTCTATAGTGATGAGCAAATCTGTGAAAAGCATTTCATTTAATGGCCGTTTTATTGCGGCAATTTTTTTTTTAATGGGACTTTTTCTGTACAGAATAGTATGGGTATTTTTTCTCTACTAAATAATCACATACTCAACAAGTGAATGTCTTCCTTGTCAATGGAAGATTGTTGTGATGTTCATTCAACTACCTGAATATTTTCACCCATTTACTGGTATAACTTAACTGGCACCAAACAGCCTATGTTAAATTCTGTAACAGAATTTCTAGAGTAAAACTGATGCATTTTGGGAAAGTTAGACAGCAAATAGAACCAAAAATTTGTCTTTAGAACCTGCCTTGGTTAAGAAATGAGGCCTGATGACAAAGATACACAGAAAGTGAGTCTGAGCAGCTTCATTTGCTGCACCCCTTCGACTATGGAAAATCGTGTTATTCAAAGCATTTTTTAATTAACCATTGCCTAAATGAAATAATAATAGTAACAATAATAACGTTGAGTATGCTGAATGTAGTACTTGAGTAACTACGGAACAAAACTAAAGAGTGTCAGGGTAATTAAAGATGAAAGTACAGTATCTGTTTAAAGTGATGTTGGCACTTTGGCGAGAGATGGGTTTTGTTCCTTAATGAAAACATCTATTTGCTGCCAAACTATCAATATCACTTACTGTACAGAAAGAGAACGGGATACAGAAACGGTACAGTATTTAGGATTCCAAAGGGAAGAATAATATCAGACTTCTTATAATGTGCCGAGGGGTGGGATATGGTTGCCTAGGTGTTTGCTATCAGCTGATTATTTCAAGTCATCATTTCATCAAATCATCATCAACCAAAGCAGTAAAGGAATGCGAATTAGCAAAACTATTATGCCCCACACACACACTGTCCTGAAATTTATTATTCTCATTATATGTGGTTATTGATTCTCCTCTAGTCTCTGCCTTTCTTTTTTCCACATGTTTTATTACACCATTATCCTATTGTTATTTCTATTGCCTGCGGTTTGCTCTTTTGTAATGTCTGATCTTATCGAAGACCCTGTCCCTGTGTTTATGGGCTGCCAAGGGTTGGCTCGGACTCCATTCTCTTGTACAAACCTTCCAGTAAATCCGTTTCACCTGAATATAAGGGTAATGGCACACGTAAGGATTCTTCGTTGACATATTTCAGCCAGTGGAGAAATTCACAATCTCTAGTCACCCGTCATTGACATTAATGGAAACTGCAGACACCGCTGGTTACATTCATGTGAATGACAGGTGGCACCAAGGGGTATTGACTCAGACTGAAACAATGACAGAGAACCATTATGTGCGCTATAGGCTTAAATTCCGGAGGTCATTACAAATCCAAATTCAGAACAAAGAAACGTTTATGTCAAGGTGAGACTGCAGTAGTGCAGCAGTTGCAACATGCGCTGTAACCTATAATACCATTTGAACATTCAAGGGGCTAAGTCACCTGTTAATTATGACCCCTGCAGAGGGCTAAACATAAAGTAACTGTTGTCAAAATAAGCTTTATAACTTTCACAGAGATAGACAAACCTGTAACAAATAAAAGAATAAGATCATTCTGAGGGTTAACCAATCTGTAGCTCAGCTCAACCAACATGTAATCAACCTGTGCCAACGTGTAACCAACCAGTGTATAAAGCTAAACCAATCTGCTGCCAGTTAATCTAGTAGAGTATCCACAGGACTAGATGAACACATCATAGACAATTGTGATTCAGCATTAAAATTAGGACTAGACCAACCTGTAGAAACTGAGAATAGTAGAATTGTCTCAGCACTAGACCAACCTGTAGCCACTCAGAACTTTAAAACTTTTTAAATTGTAGGCACTCAGAAGTTTCTCAGGACTAGACAAACATGTAGATGCTAAGGAATTTAGAACTGTTACAGGACTATGCCAACCCATAGACACTGAGAACGTTGGAACTGTCTCAGGACAAGACCAACTTGTAGCTACTCAGAAATTTAGAATCTTCTCAGGACTAGGCAAACATGTAGCAATTCTGTACATCAAAACGTTCTTAAGGCTAGACCAACCTGTGGTCATTTAGAACATTAGAACTTTCTCAAGACTAGACCAACCTGTAGCCTCTCAGAATGTTAGAACTTTCTCAAGACTAGACCAATCTATAGCCATTTAGAACATTTAAACTTTCTGAGGACTAGATGAACCTGTAGAAACTGAGAACGTTAGAACTGTCTCAGGACTAGACCAATCTGTAGCCATGCAGAACATTAGAACTTTCTCAGGACTAGGCCAACCTGTAGACATACAGAAATTTAGAACCTTCTAAGGACAAGGCCAACCTGTAGCCATTCAGAACATCAAAACTTTCTTAACACTAGACCAACCTGTAGTCATTTAGAATGTTAGAACTTTCTGTGGACAAGACCAACCTGTAGACACTTTTAGAACCTTCTCAGGACTAGACCAACCTGTCGAAACTGAGAACGTTAGAACTGTCTCAGGACTAGACAAACCTGTAGTCATTCAGAATGTTAGAACTTTCTCAGGACTAGACCAACCTGTAGCCACTCAAAACATTAGAACTTTCTCAGCACTAGTGATGGGCGAATTTATTTGCCATGCGTGGATTTGAGGCAAATTTCCGTGTTTCGCTGCCAATAAATTTGTGAGACTGCCGCAAAAATTCACCAACATTTTTTGACGCCTGCGTCAATTTAACGCATGTCAATCGACTTTAATGCAATTGAACAAAATAGGCATGCGTCAAAATGTTGTGAATTTTGCAAGAAATTCAGGCATTTTTCGTTGAAACAAATTCGCCATCACTACTCACCAACCTGTAGCCACTCAGAACATTCGAAATTTCTCAGGACTAGACTAACCTGTAGCCATTCAGAACCATAATCTACTTCTTCAGTAACATCTGAAATAACTCCAATCAGCTATGTTTTTTTTGTTTCCTGTTCTCTGAAATATTTTGCCAGTTTCTAAATCACTATATTACCCGTTATTTCATTTGCTTGCAGAATGTTGATTATAAATCAGTAAGTTATGGAAGTCGTTAATAATGCATGATGCTATATTGAAAATGTGAAATACAGGTGTTCCCATATTAGAGTCGATATATATATCAGCTTATGGGTTTCTTCTCTCATTACTGGGATTAACTGTTGGTGGAACGGGATCCTGTTTTTCCCATGTTGAAGGTATATAAGGCCTTTCGACTGAAAGTGTTAAAACATGTATTCCCTGAAATTTGTTCAGCCTAGAAAATTGCTTTTTATGTAGCATTCAATTTTCATTATGAAAATATGAGAAATTCCTCTCTTCCTCCTGTAAAGCCAACTCTCAAACCAAAACCAATCACACGAGCTTTTAATTTCTTTGCTTCCTTCTAACATGCACCGTATGATCTGATGTAAAATACGTTAGGCTCCCTCTTGTTTTATTAAAGGGAAATTGCAAACATCAGATGTATTTGTCACTATTAAATAATAGTGTAAATTGCCATTTTTGTTTGTCTTTTCAATGGCTGTATTTCTCGCGTAATTTGAATCTCTTTTCCTTATAAAGTCGTAGAGCTATGAATATATCCCTTACTCTTTGTCCTTGCAAACAACAGCTGTGCTGCCTTGCTTTATGGCAGGGAGGTTGGGTATATTCTCTATATCAGAGTCTGTGGCCCACAATCAAACACAAATCATTCCTTTCAGTGACTCATTAACATTTACTGCACTGCTGTTTGGAAATGCCTGTGGCCAGTATAACAATGAGAGGGGAAAAAGATAAAGCAGCTTAGCTGAGGCGGAATAAATAGAAAAAGCCACAAGCTGTTAAAGTGCTAATATGTAGCATTTTTACTAAACCCTGGACTTCTTAGCTGCATATTAATCCATGCACATTTTGCAGTAGAAGATGCAGTCGATGATCATACAGTCTCACCATGGACCCCATATTGACTGTGTCAATTGTGTTCGGATTGGCAGCTTCCCTGCACAGTTTTCAGCAAATGACAAAATATTGTTCTGAATGCTATGATACAGATAGCTAGAATCTCAGCTGCCATAAAGCAGGACAGGACTGCTGCTTACAATGGGGATCAGATAGGATCTGTGCAGCCACTGGGACAGAATGTTCTGTTATACAGATAGCTAGAATCTCAGCTGCCATAAAGCAGGACAGGACTGCTGCTTACAATGGGGATCAGATAGGATCTGTGCAGCCACTGGGACAGAATGTTCTGTTATACAGATAGCTAGAATCTCAGCTGCCATAAAGCAGGACAGGACTGCTGCTTACAATGGGGATCAGATAGGATCTGTGCAGCCACTGGGACAGAATGTTCTGTTATACAGATAGCTAGAATCTCAGCTGCCATAAAGCAGGACAGGACTGCTGCTTACAATGGGGATCAGATAGGATCTGTGCAGTCACTGGGACAGAATGTTCTTTTATACAGATAGCTAGAATCTCAACCATAAATACTAGAATTATATGAAAATCTGGCAGAATGTACATTAGCAATGTGTTAGTGCTACAGACCTTTGCTAAATGAGACCCACTGAGAGCGAGCGCCGGTGCTGCAGGAGTAAGTGAATTGACTTAACTTTTATTCAGCCAAATCAATTCGGTGAGACCCGGGTCTTTCTCTTGTCTGTCTAGGATTGAAGTCAATATAATAACAACACATCTTGATGCCTTTGCACGTTAAGGTGCTTTTATTCTGACAAGTGAAATGTTTATTTTGGGGAACTTGCCGGTTTATTTCCTCTCTGTTCTGGTAACAAAATAACAAACCTGCTTATTGTGCACACAGAATGTTGCTTTATTAATACAGGAGTCGGAGCTGCCATACTTGTCAGTATATTCCACTTGTAAGCAAGGAATGTCGTTGGACGGAGCACTGGCAGGGGTTCGGGTCTGGGATAGCAGGGCCCTCCAGGACTTTTCCCGGTGTCCTGCCGGCCCAATCTGACCCTGGCTGGACTACATCTCCCAGCAATGCTTTAACCCTTGATTATATAGTAAGGTATGTTGGGATTTGTGTGAACAAGCAAACAGAGTTTAGCATTAAGTCCAGTGAAATCTGCACCCCCAAGATTGTTAGTTGTGGGTCCTGTTTGCAGTAGAACCGCTGTATGTATTATCCGTCTGGCAATCAGGAGGGATTCAGGAGGGATTCAGGAGGAATTCAGGGAGCAGAGCGGAGAGAGGAGCTGCCACAATACACAAGCTCAGCCTGGAGGCTCGGAATCAAGATTTCCTATTTAGCGAGACAAAAGAAATTAGGCACAGGACTCCTACTTTTATTCACTTCCCCGTGTGTCCGATTGAATGTGACACAATGGTGACAATGGGCCATTTACACAAGTGACAGCTCAATGCAGTCGTCACATTGTTCAGAGCCGTTTCCCTCGGAGACCTCTGAAATCATCTTTTTCAGCATAAATATTGTCTCCCTGTTTAATTCCTACTGAAGCAGGTTCTGCTGGGGGGAAGCAAGAGAGGAGATCTGGTTAATTACACACAGGTCCCTTGATACAGTCTCCTTTAATTGGGTAGAATTGGGCTGGACAAATGGAGGCTCATGGGCTGAATTGGGGATTCCAAGAGATGTTTAATAGGACAAAGAATGTATTTACAGCAGTGGGTTCACCAGTGTGCATTTTCTCTGCCCTTAAATTCCCTCCTTAAAGGCACGTTTACTAGGAACTAGCTCATTAGTGCAAGGGATCCTGAATGGCATACACACTCAATCATCTCATACCCATATTTTTGTGAAAGTTGTCATTCATCCAGGTCATGATATATCTATAGAAATAAGTCAAATCAACTGGACTTGCTGTGTTTTTTTCCTTGGAGACGTTTCACCAGTCATCCAACTGGCTTTCTCAATTCAGAATAACTTGTACATAGGATCTTGCTTCGCTATATATCCTCTGGAATGTTGCTCCAATCGGCATAATCTGTTTATCATAATCCACAATGATGTCATTAAATTAGGTGTTGATTGTATTAGCAAGATTGGAGCTTTGATGTGTTATTAAACCTTCCAGGGAGAGGTGCCAAAACAGCATTGTATGTGGCACACAATAGATGTCGAACCCCCTGCCTCTGTTGAAACTTTGTTTTTCAATTTTTACATATGTAACCCATTTTTGGCCACCCCCCTGATGCCAAAGTGGTACATCACAATATTTACTGACTTACAGGTCCTGAGTCCCCTTTGCAAGGTGAAAGGGTACTGGGAACTTTTCTCTCTGGCAGTGCCTCCACCTAATGGGATCTGGGAATGCACCTGCGGATGGTCCCATTAGGAAAAACATGAAACGCACACTTTAGTATATAAAAACAACAACTTTATATAGGGAAAGTGTAAATTAAAGGGGAAGTAAAACACATTTACATCATATCAAATATAACCCACTCCCATGGGAACCTGTGGCAGTCCATTTCTTGACCCTCCATGCCAGGCAAAGTCCCACAACTCCTTTGGCAGACAAAGAGTCTCAGTCCCTTTTCCCCAAATAGCACATTTGTTCCCAGGTAGCGCTACCTGCCCCAAATACCTTTCCCACTGGTCAAGATATTGGCTCCCACATGGCAGGCACACAAACAGCCTGTTTCACAAACAGGAGATACGCTGGATCCTTATTCTTTTTCTACCCTCCCTTAGGCACAACTCCCCCTTGGGATTCACACAGATGGGTAGGCTCCTCCCGAGCTGAAACATGCATCCACAACTATAAATCCTATTATCCAAGGACAGGCAGCTTGTTTTATCTTCAGGGTATTGCTCCCTGCACTCTCTATAGCATGAGCAGTCAGATATCTTCCTCTGCAGAACTACAGCTCCCAGCACTATCCATAGCGCAAGCACAAAAGATGTCCAGCAAAACCTGCATGGTTGAGCTTTCCAGGCTTTTGGTGTATCCTGCATCAGCTCACAGGGCTATCGAACTCCCCTTTAGCCCCTTACATCTTTTCATGAGTTCTGGTCACCTTCCTCCATGAAAGTGAAAGTAGGAATCCTCCAGCAGTAATGGCTGTGAGCACATGGCAATCTCCTTTTATATAGCACAGCAGCAACACCGTGTGGCTGCTTTTGGGATAAGCCATGCTGCACCAATAAGGAAACCCTGTATACACCATGAGGCTCCAAATGAAAAGGGGAACTTACGTCTCAGGGTCCCTACACATATATGGCTTCTTTAACACCTCTTTTGAACCAGTCGCTCGGTCTAGAATCTGGACTTGGTAGTCTTCAAACGTGTGTCCTTTCTCTTTTAGATGTAGCTACACGGCCTGACCAGTGGAGCTGACTCTTCTGTGCTGCACCATACGCTGGTGTAACTGTTGTTTGGTTTCCCCCACATACAAACCAGATCATTCCTCACTGCACCGCATACACAATGTTACTCTTCTTGTGCTTTGGGGTTGGGTCTTTTGGGTGAACTAGTTGCTGCCTCAGTGTGTTGCTGGGTTTAAAGCAGATAGGGATGTGGTGTTTATTAAAAAAAAAACCTTCTAAGTTTTTCAGACACCCCAGATACATATGGGAGGACCAAGTTCTTTCTCCTGTCCTGTTTTCCACCTTCACCTGTAGTCTTGGTGTTATTGCTTATTTTTCTATCGGTTTTCACAAAAGCCCAATCTGGATACCCACATGTCTTCAGGGCCCCTCTGAGATGTTCCCTCTCTTTCAACTTAGCCTCTGTGCTGGTGGGGATCTTGTCTGCTCTGTGATGTAGAGTTTTGATGACCCCCAGTTTGTGATCTAGTGGATGGTTGGAGTCAAACAGCAGTCACTGATCTGTGTAGGTATGTTTCCTGTAGACCTCTATTTCCATCTTACCACCCTCTCTTACTCTTACCAAACAGTCCAAAAAAGCCAGTGTGTTATCTTGCACATCTTCTCGTGTAAACTTGATGTTGTCTCCACTGTGTTGATGTGTTCATTGAAAGTCTATACCTCTTGTGTGTGTATTTTAACCCATGCCAGACATCTATCATCTGCTACATACAATACTGTTTTGTCACCTCTCCCTAGAAGGTTTAATAACACATCAAAGCTCCAATCTTGCTAATACAATCAACACCTACAGATGCAGCCACTTTGGTTTGTCTGTTTGACACAGAATAACTAAACACAGATATCCCATTTATCTCATTTAACACAGAAAACTGCGTCACAACATCCCATCTAATTAAAGCATTCACCATTGTGAACAATGGAGCGTTGGTATGCTAATGAAAAGGTTAAATGCATTAAATGAGTTAAGATGACTTAAGATAACACAGTTTCTTCAATTACCCCTGAGTCATGACGCATTTAAACTCCCAAATCCAAGTGGCTTCATCTGTAATTTAATGTCATCATTGTGGATTATGATAAACAGATCATGCTGACTGGAGCAACATTCCAGAGGATATATAGTGAAGCAAGATCCTATGTACAAATTATTCTGAATTGAGAAAACCAGTTGGATGGCTGGTGAAACATGTTCAAGAAAAAAAGAGCAAGTCCAGTTGATTTGACTTATTTCTATAGATATCTCATACCCATATTTACATGCATTCAGATGACTGAACCTGCCATACTGCTTCACTAGCACCATTGTTCTGATCATCATAAGAACTAATTGAAAGCTTACTTGGGTTTATAATACACACATACAGGTATAGGATCCGTTATCCGAAAAACTGTCATCTAAAAAGCTTCAAATGATGGGCAATCCACAGGCTCAAATAATTTAATCAAATAATTCAAAACGTAAAAACATATTTCTTACTTTCTTACTTTTTTATCTGTAATAACAAAACAGTACCTGGTATTTGATCCCATGATTCTCAACTAAGATATAATTGATCCTCATGATAACGCCACATGAGATATCCAAACTGTGGGGCTAGCCTTGCTAAATGGGGCTTGGAACATTGGTGAAGTCCAATCAGTGAGATTTGGGGAGAATGGACACGTCACGCTCCTAGATACACCTAAAAGCTCAGCTAGAAGACCAGTTTGGGTGAAATTTTGGTTGATTATTTATTTGCTGCCTTAGATATTTATATTCTTGGAACTATGGGTGAATGACCAATGTTTTCCTATATCTGTACCCATTGTAAGAGCTAAGGGAAGCCCTGGCCAAAGGCTGGACCTGCAACCAGAACCCTGACCAAAGGTTGGACCTTCAAGTGGGGCTTGAACTGAAAAGAAGTTGAACAACCAGAGACAGGACTTTTTTTTGTCCCATGAAGTTGCAACCCTTATCCAGGTGCCTCCTCGGAGCAACACTAATTTATGGAGAATTAAGGCAGGTACTGTATAAGGAATGATAATAAAACTCCTTTTCCAGTCCAGGTACAAGGCCGATTGCTGTGGGCAGGATTTAATGAGGCGATTGTGGCTTGTCGAGGGTTCCTGTTGACTGGTAATCCGTTGGCTTTATTTCTGTGTTTTCCATCACAGCAGAGACGTCGGTATGATCTGTATTATGTTCTCAGGATCCGCATCATGAAGATGCCGCTTATTGCTTGATCTATTTGGTACATTTCTGATTCTTCTGGAACAGATGGCCCTTTGATTTTTTTTTTTGCTTTATTCCGTCTTCAGTTGGAATATTGTGCTTGCCTTATTATTCTTCCAGCTGAAACACTTGTTATTACTGGTAAATTAGACGTATGAAGGGTGGGGGAAGAAGCTGCTCTGTGATTTATGTGCTGCAGCCTGTGCTCTTGGATAACTTATGACCTAGGGTAAATATAGTAACCAGGGGTCTCAGCTGAGGCTAATCTGCTTTGCTTTATCTTGGGCTGTCCTTGTGTTGCTGGTGACACTGCTCCTCAAGCAACTCTCTCTCTCTCTTTCTCTCTCCAGTCCTTAAGAGGGATAGAAATGAGCTGAAGAGAGTGCAGAGACTAAGTGCAACTAAACTGGTTAGAGGGAGGGAAGACTTAAATTATGAGGGAAGACTGTCAAGGTTGGGGTTGTTTTCTCTGGAAAAAAGACGCTTGCAAGGGGACATGATTACACTTTACAAGTGCATTAGAGGACATTATAGACAAATAGCAGGGGACCTTTTTACCCATAAAGTGGATCACCGTACCAGAGGCCTCCCCTTCAGACTAGAAGAAAAGAACTTTCATTTGAAGCAACGTAGGGGGTTCTTCACAGTCAGGACAGTGAGGTTGTGGAATGCACTGCCGGGTGATGTTGTGATGCTGATTCAGTTAATGACTATAAGAGGGACTTGGATGATTTCTTGGACAGACATAATATCAAAGGCTATTGTGATACTAAGCTCTATAGTTAGTATAGGTATGGGTATATAGAATTTAATTAAAAGTAGGGAGGGGTGTGTGTATGGATGCTGGGTTTTCATTTGGAGGGGTTGAACTTGATGGACTTGATGGACCCAATTTAACTATGTAACTGTGTAACAGCTCAGTGTAAAAATTAAAACTGGTAAATAGATAGACTGTGCAAAATAAAAAAATGTATCTAAAAATGTATTGGCAATAAAATGCCTTGGTAGCTTTCCTTCTCCTTTAAAGGAATTGTTCAGTATAAAAATAAAAACTGGTAAATAGATAGGCTGGATGTATAACATAATAGCCAGAACACTACTTCCTGCTTTTCACCTCTCTAACTCTGAGTTAGTCAGTGACTATAAGCGAGGCCACATGGGACATAACTGTTCAGTGAGTTTGCAATTGATCCTTGGCATTCAGCTCAGATTCAAAAGCTACAGTTATCTCAAGTCACTGATTGGCTACTGCCTGGTAACCAATAAGTGGAAATCAAGAGAGCTGAAAAGCAGGAAGTAGTGTTCTGACTATTATGTTACACATCCACTCACTCCAGTCTTTATACATTACATTTTTGGTTAACTAACTATATTAGAAACATTTTTGTATTTTGCACATCCTATCTATTTACCCAGTTTTTATTTTTATACTGAACAATTCCTTTAAAGGAGAAGGAAAGCTACCAAGGCAGTTTATTGCCAATAGATTAGCCAGAATAGTGCAAGCTAGAACTTAGTTTTATTCTTTATAATGCTTTACCATACCTGAGTAAACAGCTCTAGACACTGTCTCTGTTTGGTTAGGGTAGCAACTGCCATATTAGCTTGGTGTGACATCACTTCCTGCCTAAGTCTTTCCCTGCTCACTCATAGCTCTGAGCTCAGATTACATCAGGGAGGGGGAGAGGAACAAACTGAGCATGCTCAAGCCCTAGCCCTGGAGGTTTAAGCTGAAAACAGGAAGTCTGATACAGAAGCCCATGAGTACACAATAGAAGAAAGAAATGTGCTGTTTCTTTTGACAGAGGACTCAGAGCAACATTACTTTGAGGGTTTAATGGTGTATTTATATAGACCTTTCTGATAAAGCTTACTTGATTTTAGACTTTCCTTCTCCTTTAAAGAAAAAAAAAACTACCTGACTTCTACATCCAAGTATCTTTATTCTTTTTAAAGGGGCAGCAAAGTCACTGAATTATTTGCTCATAACACTGATAACTGAAATATGTTTGTAAATACCCATGAAAGTGACCATTTCACCGAAATGAGATCCAGCTGTTTTTATTTCCCTTGTGATTGCTCCTAAGGGCAGTTATCAGGGGAATACAAAGACATTACTTGTTTTGACCTGTCACTGTCCAACCAAACTAATATAAAAACTGAAAAAAAGGAACCGCATGCAATGCTGACGTTTTGCCCATCACTATAGGGGAGCTTTTATTAAATAATGGACAACAAATGAACCCAATAAGTCTGAAATACATCACCTTGAAGGAGCCATCAAGGGACATGGCCTGCTGACCAATAGGATTGTTATGGTTTAATTAAAGTTGCCCCATAGGATAATGTACATTTAACAGAATAGTCCACATGTTATTGTCCAACATTCCAGCCTTCGTTAGAATGAAAGATGTGTGGGGACAATGCTTTCCTTTATTAGGGCTAAGCTTTCTTCAAGACATTAAATGGTAAACCAATGGCACCTCAGATGATGGAATACTAGTTATTAGGAGTTTAGGAGACTCTTATGCAATGGTACATTTATTATAAGGACAATATGCACCGATATATATCTTCAATATAAACAGAGTTTGTGCTGAAAATACAGTCTGTCTATTCTTAAAATAGAAAACTATTAAATATACACACATACAGTATATATATATTTATACACATATATAGAGAGATAGTGGGGTCTGTATAAACAAACCCCTTCTCCACTTGTTGTGACTTACAGATAAGGAGAAGCCCATTATGCTGGGGCATTATTTATACACTATTTATCTCTTTTTAAAAACCAGGACGTTAGAAACATGGACTGTTCACCTTGTTTAGCCCAAGAAATAACAAAAAAAAAAAAAAAAACCCATAGATTTTCTTTATTAAAGGGATTGTTCAACTTTAAATTAACTTTGACTGTGACGTAGAGAGTGATATTGTGAGACAGTTTGCAATTGGTCTTCATTTTTTTTATTATCTGTGGTTTTGTGTAGCTTTTTATTCAGCAGCTTTCAATTTTGCAATTTCATCGATCTGGTTGCTATGGTCTAAATTACCCTAGCAACCCTGCATTGTTTTGAATAAGAGGCTGGAATAGGAGAGGCCTGAATAGTAAGAGAAGTAAGGCCAATTGAAAAGCTTTTTAGAATAATCTATTCTATAACTTGCTAGAAGTTAACATAAAAGTGAACCACTAGTGATGGGCGAAAAATTTGTGAAACGACGCCGACGTCTCGTTTTTTGACGCCAGCGTCTGTTTTTGACGCTTGCATCCGTTTTTTTTATGCCGGCGTCCGTTCTTTGGACATTTTTTTGACGCCGAATAATTTTCGCGACCGTTTAGCGAATTTATTCTCAGGCGGCGAATCACGCAAATTCACCACGCATTCGCGCCTGGCGAATAAATTCTCCCATCACTATGAACCACACCTTTAAAACAATGGACAAAATACAGCACAAGTTGGATTCTTTCTATTCTTCCGATTTATTAAAGAAAGAAAAAAAAAACCAGACAGAAGCACCCCCTGCATGAGCATGTTTTCTAACCCCCCCACACACGTGTGCCCATTAATATATGTACTGAATATAGAGAAATTAAACCAAATAAGAAATTCTCCCAAAAATTCACGAATTTCCTGCAAAATTCGCGAAAAATCGTGAAATTGGAAAGTTCACGAAAAAATCTTGAAATTTGAACGTTTTAAGAAAAAAAATCGTGCCATTCGAACACTTTCACTAAAAAATTGTGAAATTTGAACGTTTTCACAGAAAAACTGTGAACAGGCGAATTTATCCTCCATCACTACTGAAAACTGAATCCTCTGCCCAGTAAGCGCAATAATACTTCTGCTCATTTTATCTCATTTGTTATATTTATATATAACGGCTTTGCCAGTAACTAGCAGCCAATAGTGCTCCCCTATGTAAGAGGCTGCTCCCCGTCTGTCCGCGCCAGATAAACGGCATCACTAATGGAGATTCGGAGCAAAGCCTTTGTCTGTGACTTCAATACATTTTTCCGCATTTGCTGTTCTACAAAACGGGCTGCGTCTGCTTTTGGCCTTAGACATGTTTATGTAAAATGAATGAAAATGAACATAGAGGAAATAATGTGGAATCTACGGATTGGGATCCACTGGCAGAAGCTTTTGTCCTCGTTGACATTGGGCTCAATAAACTTTCGGGCCAAACAATCGGATTACGACAAAGGAAACGGGCACCAACGGGACGAGGAGTGCATCAATTGGCCGATTCGGTCCTCGATTGCAGGAAAAATCAAGCCTGCCCGATATCTGCCTGATTTTTGGCCAGAAATTGATCGGGGAGACCCTTGGGAAAGTCCCATACACGGGCCGATAAGCTGGTGAAGTGATAAAGGACTGATATCTGCAGCTTTAATCTGTCGGTGTATAGCCACCTTAACACCCTGATCCACCTGAGCCAAATGTTTAGATCAAGTTTGCTCTATTAATAAAATATTATATTGTATCTGCACCCTGGGCCAGGAAGAGGATAGTTACATTACTGGTGACAGGCTGATCCTTTGATTACTACTGTCTGCTAAAGTGATAGACAATAGTCTTATCTCCCCATAAAAATGTCCCTTACCCTGCGGCAGGGCACTCGCGGCTCTTCGTTTTCAGAAGTGGCCCGAAGTTTCCTCGTGAGGCAACTTTGGGCTAGTGCCCTGCCGCAGGCGAGTTTTCATTCTAGCAGGTGGAAGACAGGGGGAAGCAGTTTGGGGAGATTAGTCGCCCCAAAGAAGAGACGATTAGTCGCCGGGTGACTAAATCACCCTGAATCTCCCAGTGTGACCTCACCCTTATCCACTTGGAAGGAAGCTTACCCTCTGTTGTAAATTATGAGAAGGCCCACAGCAATGTGCCTTTATATGGTCACAGAACAACCCCTCAGTGACTTCTAATATCCTTATCATTTACAGTAGGGGGTACATTATCCCTTATAATACATGAGTGATACTCAGAGTTCCCTGTATAACTCAGCCTGCAGCCTTGTGCCTTTATATGGTCACAGAACAACCCCTTAGTGACTTCTAATATCCTTATCATTTACAGTAGGGGGTACATTATCCCTTATAATACATGAGTGATACTCGGAGTTCCCTGTATAACTCAGCCTGCAGCCTTGTGCCTTTATATGGTCACAGAACAACCCCTCAGTGACTTCTAATATCCTTATCATTTACAGTAGGGGGTACATTATCCCTTATAATACATGAGTGATACTCAGAGTTCCCTGTATAACTCAGCCTGCAGCCTTGTGCCTTTATATGGTCACAGAACAACCCCTCAGTGACTTCTAATATCCTTATCATTTACAGCAGGGGGTAGACATTGTGGAGTGAATCTTCCTTTCTGCTCGACATCATCTTTTGTTTTAAAGCTTATTCATTGACTGTTTCTACTCAGGCCTCATGAAATTTATTGTTCATAAAATCCCCTCCCCCAGCACAATACTGATTTCATTAGACCAGGTCAATACCTTTAGTTTATACAGAAGTGCACTGCTATTTACCTGTTACACAAACTAAATATCTTGCTTTGGTATCTCACAAATAGACTCAAAAAGTCACTATCAGAACAATATTTTGGCATTAAGTTTGGACTTGAAACCCCACAAAGTCACACTAATACATCTTTGGTGTGTATTAAACATATTAGAGCTGCCATATTGCTTGAAATGAAACATTTTCCTTAGTTTTATCAAGAAGATGTTTATATATTTGCGACACCATTCTGTGTTTGAAGATACTGGTTTAGAACCCGTTATCCAGAAAGCTCCAAATTACGGGAAGGCCGTCTCCCATAGACCCCATTTTAATCAAATAATTACATTTTTTTTTCAAATGATTTCCCTTTTCCCTGTAATAATAAAACAGTAACTTGTGCTTGATCTCAGCTAGAATATAATTAATCCTTATTGGAGGCAAAATCTGCCTATTGGGTTTATTTAATGTTTAAATGAATTTTTAGTACACTTGAAAAGGGTTTTTCACTTTTAAATTAAAATTTAGGGGCACATTTACTTATGGTCG
The DNA here is from genome assembly GCA_038501925.1 of Xenopus petersii. Lineage (NCBI taxonomy): Eukaryota > Metazoa > Chordata > Amphibia > Anura > Pipidae > Xenopus > Xenopus petersii. Next base: position 14,871,271 of record CM076672.1, read on the forward strand.
AATATCGAGGGTTAATTAACCCTCGATATTTGACTGCCGAATGGAAATCCTTCGACTTCGAATATCGAAGTGGAAGGATTTACCGCAATTGTTCGATCAAACGAAAAACAGCCGATTCGAAGGATTTTAATTTTCTCCGACCCAAAAAAGCTTAGAAAGCCTATGGGGACCTTCCCCATAGGCTAACATTGACTTCGGTAGGTTTTAGGTGGCGAACTAGGGGGTCGAAGTTTTTTTTTAAAGAGACAGTACTTCGACTATCGAACGGTCAAATAGTCGAACGATTTTTAGTTCGAATCGTTCGATTCGAAGTCGTAGTCGAAGTAGCCTATTCGATGGTCAAAGTAGCCAAAAGAAAACATTCGAAATTCAAAGTTTTTTTAATTCTATTCCTTCACTCGAACTAAGTAAATGGCCCCTTAGTATGATGTAGAGAGGGGTATTCTGAGACAATTTGCAATTGGTTTTCATTTTTTATTATTTGTGGTTTTTGAGTTATTTACCGTAGGTTTTTATTCAGCAGCTCTCCAGTTTTCAAAACCATACATTGATTTGAATAAGAGACTGGAATATGAATAGGAGAGGCCTGAATAGAACAATAAGTGATAAAAAGTTGCAATAACCAAACATTTGTAGCCTTACAGAGCATTTTTTTTTTTTTAGATGGGGTCAGCGACCCCCATTTGAAAGCTGAAAAGAGGCAGAAGAAGAAGGCAAATAGTAAAAAAAACTATAAAATATAAATAATGAAGACAAATTGCTTAGAACGAGCTATTCTATAACATACTGAAATTTAACTTTAAAGTAAGGAGACCCAAATTACGTAAAGATTCCTTATCCAGAAAATCTCAGGTCCCAAGGATTCTGGATAACAGGTCCCATACCTGTACTGTGATTGCCTTTACTACAGGCATTAGACGTGGGTCATGAGCCTTTAATAAGGAGTCTTTAAAGGGGAAGCTAAAACAGTGATATGCAAAAAGAGAAAAGGTGCACAAGAGACACAAGTTTGCTGCTGGGCAGGACATTTCTTTTGTGCAGTTTGGGATTTTTTGTGTAAAGAAAGCCAAAAATAGGATTTTTCCCTGGAGATAAGAACCCTTTAGCAACGGCAAAAAATATCAGCACAGCCCTAAACAATACATTTCTCATAAGTATTACAGATATAAATCTACATAAATAGCAATACATGGACCTCTAGAGAGAGTATAGAGAGATTTACAGAGCCCTGCACAATACATTTGCCCTAAAGCAAACATATATACATGGGAATAGGGATAAGGAGAGAGTGTCGAGATATTAACACAGTGCATCTCCCTTCAGCGCATTTATATAAAGCAGGTTGTTAGAAGGGAATGTGAGTTTGCAGAGACGCTTGCAGTTAATTTGATGCTTCAGAGATCTCATTGGGGAACTACACAGTGCACTAATGCCATAAACTAAACTAAAACTGATATTTGGCACATACTATTTGCCCACAGCCATGTGTACAGGTATAAGTGCAGGAGGCTTGCCACAATCCTAGCAGTTGTTTGTGCAAATTAAAGCCCACTGCTGTGAGTAACTACATTGTTCAGTCCAATAAATATTCATGACAATGGGAATTTGTATTCGACGCAGCAGGCTCTAATTTGGCAAATTAAGTTGCACGTTTCTAAAAGGTTACAGATGTGAAGTAAATCAAATTGCGGTTATTCCGTTACCCAGCACAAATCAAAGAGATCATTTAATTCTCCTGTGTATGAGGTCCCCAAACAGAACACATATTACTATTCACCTACCTGAACAACTAGGTTCCCTGTACATACAGTAGCATAACAAGATGCATGTCAAAGTCTGACCTTCAGTACCAGTTATTTTCTTTAACCACATTAATTGATTGTTATGGAAAGACCAGTAGTGATGAACGAATTTGGGGCATTTTGCTGAAAAATTCGGAAATTTCCTGTGAAATTCGCGAAACGTTGAAAAATTAGCGAACTGTCTAGTATTTGACGCCGGCGTCCAAAAAAAGGACCTCGTCAATTTCTTTTTTTTTACGCCTGCGAATTTGCACGGTGGTTTCACGAATTTATTGGCTGGCGGCGAATCGTGGGAATTCTCTGCGAATTTGCGCCTGGCGAATAAATTCGCCCATCACTAAGGACCAATGCTTAGGGCACAGGTGATTTTTTTTTTTTATATTATGGTCATTAGTGATGGGCAAATTTATTCGCCAGGCGCGAAACGCAGACGAAAAATCACTGGCAGGAAAAAAAATTGCCGGCGTAAAAAAGGCCGCTGGTGTAAAAAAAATGGACGCCGGCGTCAAAAACGAGACGCCCGCGCAGTTTCGCAAATTTTCCGCCATTTTGTGAATTTCGCGGGAAATTCGTGAATTTTTCAGCGCAAATTCGCCCATCACTAATGGTTATGCCCTTGGTAAATGTCACAGGTGGGAACAGAACAGAACACTTTGCGGGTATTAATAAACCATGTGATTTTCATTCTACAGTGAGATCCTGCCGTATTTATAAGTTATTTATTGGAGCTCAGGGGCCATTAATATTGCATCGTCTTGTGCAAGTCTTTGAGTGATTTCAAGAACATTTTGTCACAATCCATTCTTGCGGTTTTTGAGGGAAAAACATAAAGATAGGATTGTCAAGTTACAAGTGTTGATGCAAAAGGCTGTTTTGTTAAAACAATATATAAATTATATACATATTGGTATTAAGGGAAGAGGAAACTATTCTCATTACATTGGAAGAGACAGGTTTGCATGAATCATTTATACCTGGTAAGAGAGAAATTCTGGATGCCATATCCTCCTTGAGTTCATTCATATTTTTCACAGAGCCGAGTCCATATAGAATGCTGGTATGTGATGTGTACATTATATTTCCCACGACTGGAAATGCTCTTGTCCTGGATTTAGTGCTCAGATTGGCTATGGGTTTGGGTGTATCACATGACACATGTCTAGTTTGTGGGAGAAGCCTGTAATAAAGAGTTTATATAAAGTTTTGCTCAGCTCATGGCATGTTTTACCTTCACTGCTTCAGTTCATGGCACCGATGTGATTTTATTTGTTATAGCTGTGGACATGATGGGCCTCCCCTAGGTGCTATCCAGGTGTGATGGGCAGGTGTGTGTATTATAAACTGACATACTGGTAATTGAACAGGCTTGAGTGGGTTCAGCCCAAATTCTACATACTAGGGATGCACCAAATCCACTATTTTGTATTCGGCCGAACCCTCGAATCCTTCACGATGGATTCGACCGAATTCCAAACCGAATCCGAATCGGTGGGAAGGGGGAAACATTTTTTACTTCCTTGTTTTGTGACAAAAAAGTCGCCTGATTGGATTCGGTTCGGCCGGGCAGAAGGATTCAGCTGAATCAGAATCCTGCTGAAAAAGGCCTAATCCTGCCCGAATCCTGAACCGACTCCTGGATTCGGTGCATCCCTACTACATACCTAACAACTGTCTCATTTTCACAGTACAACCCCATTTATTTAGCCACAGACCACTATGACTTTTTGCTTTAAATGTCCTTTGTTACTGTGACTTCACTCCCCACGTTATATAAAGTGCACCTGAGGATGAGGGGATCACTGCTGTTAACAGACAGGGCTTGGGGCTCCCACTGTATGAAATGCTTTATGAAATATGAGGACCATAGGGGGCCTGTTGTTGGTACACCTATTTTGGAGTGTGGCTATAAAGTGACTATGGCTAAAATTTTGACTAATGGGGGTCACTGTGTCCCCCCCAACTTTTGGGGGGAAATGAACTAGGTTTGGGGTATGCTAGGGTTGTTATTTGGTTGAAGCCTAATTATTAGCTTGACGCTGAGTGTGTTGAACCTACTGAAGTTAAGTCAGGTTAGGCTGTTATGTTGCGTGCCACCTTCACTGGTTTCTTGAGACATCTATGGTGTATATAAACTTCAAGAGATAATGTTCTTGGTGGGTCAATAGCATTTTTGTTTGATGTCATTCGCGTCAGTGAAAATTCTTGTGTTTGGTGGAAGATGTGAAGCATTGAGATTCTACTCAAGTCATGGCACTCACGTGGGAGACATGGAAATATGAAGTAAACATTTAAGGCGACATCCATGAATGATCATATTTATGTGAGGCTTCGGTACAAACTCTGCTTTAATGCTGGAGACTGTTAGGAGCTCAGAAACATAGAAAACCCAGACAGCAGGTGAATGTACCCTCAGCACTGAAAATGATCATTATAGTTCTAAAATGTATTTATTAACAGGAGGTGTCATTATAGTGCCACCAGAAACCCAACCTTCTGGCTTCATGGCATTGAGTGGCTCTTATTGTATTAGTACATTCATGTAGCTTGTTTGAAGTCATTCACAACCTTAGAGACCCTTGTTGTCGTAGCTGAATCAATGAGGTGGTGGTTTCTGAGCAGTATTGGACTGGCCCACAGGGATACCAGGGAAAGTCCCGGTGGGCTCAGGTGTCAGTGGACCCTCGTGCTGCTCAAATTGGCCTATTTCATGGCCATTTCCTATTTCTATAAGAGACTAAATAGATGGAATAATAGATTATAGTATGTAAAGAAAGAGACTAGTAGACTAGAGGTTGAGTGAGGAGAGGAAGAATATAGCACTGAGAGTGGGCCCCTGGTGTTCCAGTCTGACACTGTTTCTGAGGGTAGAATCCTGCTATTGACAACAAAAATTTTTTTGGAAAAATAAGAGCGATGAGACTAAGGGGCAGATTTACTAAATTCGAGTGAAGGGTTCGAATTAAAAAAACTTCGAATTTCGAAGTGTTTTTTGGGCTACTTCGACCATCGAATGGGCTACTTCGACCTTCGACTACGACTATTGAACGATTTGAACTAAAAATCGTTCGACTATTCGACCATTCGATAGTCGAAGTACTGTCTCTTTATAAAAAACTTCGACCCCCTAGTTCGGCAGATAAAAGCTACCGAACACAATGTTAGCCTATGGGGAAGGTCCCCATAGGCTTGCCCAAGTTTTTTTGATAGAAGGATATTCATTCGATCGTTGGATTAAAATCCTTCGAATCGTTCGATTCGAAGGATTTAATCGTTCGATCGAATGAATATTCCTTCGATCGATCAATCAAATTTTCTGTGCTAAATCCTTCGACTTCGATATTCGAAGTCGAAGGATTTAAATTCCTAGTCGAATATCGAGGGTTAATTAACCCTCGATATTCGACCCATAGTAAATCTGCCCCTAAGGTTTATTAGTAGTCTCATTTATGCTGACTCGTGCTCTTGCCTTTCAGGAACGTCAGTTTAATCCTATAAAGCAATTCACACAGCACCCGCAGGCAATTTTTCATTTGATTCTCACCGGAAAATGTGTATTGTTGAATTTACAAGTCAAAATCTTCCAAAAAAAAAAAATTACTTTTTTTTTTTAGCAATTCCAGGTATTTTTTTAGATGATTTTTGATAGGGATATAGTGAATTTCACTCTCACTGGATCCCATATTCTCATACCCACTGCCCCTTAAATATATAAAATATATAGTCATCATTGGCAAAAAAGGGAATTAATTCCAAAAGAAGATGCCGGGTAGTGTACAGCACATAACTTATTTGTGATCCTCGGTAATTGGATTACGTCGGTGATTTATTTTGGCATGAATACCGTCCCATAGATCAAGCTTCAGCAATACAAAATGTAAATTATGTTTCAGTTTAAAATCACAGTAAAATAGCTGTTGTCAGGTTAAAGGTGACAGTTTGCAGTATCATAATTCCGCCAGCTGATTAGCCGGAGCACTACAATAAACTGCCAGGGAATATTAATTGCCTACACCTACTCTAAGAGGGGAGCAAAGGTTAATTGTGTAATCTAGTCGTTTTCAGTTTTGTTCCACCCTTTAATATACTCTTGTAAATGAAATTACATTGACACTTTATGGGCTTTGTTTTTTTTTTTTTTTTGCAATTTAGTCGGAACGAGGATAATAGATGCAATATTTGCTTTGTGCTCTTCCTCGCTAATGCTTTGCATATCTTTCCATTTTATGCGGCTGATAAATGGGAGATGCAGTTGGCTAGCGGAGCTTCATCCACGTCTCTGCCATTGATTCAGCGCAGTGCGTGACTTACATTAGCCTAGCGGGTAAACAAAATGCAGATTATCGCCAAATTGTTACAGAAACACTTAATAAAAAATTCAGGAGGAACATTAAAGCATATGAACTGTGTAGAGTATTAGCATTAGCAAGTGCTTTGCAGCATGTTTATTTCATAATCTGTATATTCGGAAGGGTCGTAATAGAGCAAATAGTGAGGGAATGCCTTCAAAGCCCACCTTATATCTTGACTATGAAGATTTTCATTCATCCAGGTCATGTTATATCTAATTCAAGTAATTCAAAAAGAAACAACTGGACTTGCCGAGTAATTATTGAAGACGTTTCACTGCTCATCCGAGCAGCTTCTTCAGTTCATGTTATCTTACCTTCTCCCTTCTTACATGTTACATTTTTGAAGGGACCGTGGGGTTAGACATTTCTCAGGAATTTCCCCATTTGTAGTTTTGGACGACTAAAGTGGTCCTTTAATTAAACCTGGCAGCTATGTCCCTTTTCCTGGGTCCATATTATTTTGAGGGTTGCCCACTAGGTGGCAGTATTTAAAAGTATAAAAGGGTATAGCCCCATGTGCTCAAGGTCTTTTCTGGGACCTCACCTCTCGGGGAGGTTGTTACAGGTCCAGGGTTATAGTGTTCAAGACTTAGAAAGGTTATTTTGTGGTATTATGTTACAGTATGTCACAGTTGCTCTATGAGCAAGAGGAAGACCCAGGGAAGGTAGTGAGCAGCTTCCACTGCAAAGAGGAGGAATAGTGGGGCTAGGATCCCATGGAATGTGAACCACTAGACACATGCACTTCAGTGGGTGAGTTGAGGACCAGGTAGGGTGCCAAGACACAAGACCCCAGGCTGAGGATCCCTAATGAGCAGCACTTTAATCTCAGGGAAGAATTGCACAGGAGTGGGGTAATTTAAATGCCATTTATTTACCCCAGGAAGGGATTGTAATTTCTACATTTTGACTTTACTGTGCCTGAAGGGGTGTTTATGACTGCGGAGGGATGTTTGTGATTGTGGAGGGGGTTTGCAATTGGGGAGGGGGGTTGCATTTGGGGAGGGGGGTTTAAGACTGGGGAGGGGGCCCTTGGGGGAGTGGGGGCCTTGATATGGCAGCCTCGGTGGGCCCTGACTCCCCCCCCAGAGCGACCCTGGTTATAGATCTTCAGTATGATTGGTGGGACGTGAGGAGGAAGAAGCAGCCACCATAACAATTTATGATTTACCTTGGATTGAGCCATCAATAATTCTGTGTGGTTTTCTGTTTCCTAACCACAGGAATCTATTTGATTGAATTGCTTTACTTGAGTTTCCCATTGTTTGAGATATTGCTGAGATAAATACGTTACCACTGCACCTCTGCTCCGTCCCTAGAGTGGATAGATCTGCCGGCCGGTCTCGTTTCTCTATAAAGTCACATTTGTCAGTGGGACAAGATTACACGCTGAGGTGGCACTTTTGATATATGAATGCAAAATCCATGCCTTATATTTTTGTTGATGGCTTTTTTAGCCAAAATAAATTCATTTTGTCAGTATCATGCTGTTGTTTTGGAGCTAAACACGGGTAAACAGCTTCTTCTTTGACTCTGCACATCAACAATAAAGACTTTGGATCTCATCCCCTTTTATGCCCTTTACACCTTAGGGGGGCGCCATCTGCAGACGTAGAGTTAAACAGACTTAATCTGGGGCCAGCCAATTTTCAACAACTGTCCGCGGTGATTAAATGATGATTAACACGGCTTAATTCTGTGTTTATTGTCAGCACAGAACGTCGGTTCTATGTAAATGCTCTAAATATTTGGGAATGAAATATGTTGCGTCTCTGCTTGTTCGCACAATTTCTCTCGCTGGAAGGGAATACTATTTGTACATGCCAGGAATAAAACAGTAGCTTGTTAAAAAGATAAAATATAGATAAGTGAGTAATACGAGCAAAACTATTTAGGGTGACAAAATATACTTGCTTTCAACTTAATTTTATGTCTTGTTTATTGCTACACATGTTTAATTGCCCCTTCTCTAATGTTGACAGAATAGTCTTTCTTCATAAGTGAGGCCATCCATACTCTTTATTTTCTTGGTTGCTCTTCTCTGGACTATTAGTAACAACCCCCTTGAATACTTACGATTTTCTTGATGGGGGTAATATAAGGGAAAGGTTTACCCTCTACTACCATAAGGACATCCCCCATTTAATACAGGACAGTCTATTTCTTGCCTGCTGACTGGTTACTTCTAAGTTAGTCATCCACAAGTACTCCCTGGTCCTTCTCCATCAAGGACTTGCTGAACTTTGCCCAATGATGGCTCCCATCGATCAGCACTTAATTTTACCTGCAAGGTGCCAAGGTTCCATGTTTGTCCAAAATCCCTGTAAGGATGAAACATCCTGGATAGATTGACTTGTTCAGAATAGTTTTGTGTCATTTGTAGACACACTGGGGCAAATTCACTAAGATGCGAAGTTGCGCCAGCCACACTTCACCGCACTTCGCCACACTTCGCCAGGCGTATTTTCGCCAGGCATATTTTCGCCAGCGCTCCGCAAATTCACTAAAATCCGAAGTTGCGCTCAGGGGTAGCGTAAGTTTTCGAAGTTGCACTAGCGTTAATTCGCCAAGCGAAGTTTCGCTAGCAACGGTTCATTTGCATACGGCGCGAAATTCAAATTTCAATGGAGGAACACGTATCACCACTTTAAATGCCTAGAAAACCTTCAAATCAGCAAATATAAATTTTATTTTGCCCTACACATGTGCCCACTGTCTAGGTAAGTTGCCAGGAGTCAGGAAATGTAGGGGGGAAGGAGGGGAGCCCCAAAAATATTTTCGATCTTTTTCAGCCTATCACCCATCATGTAGAAAACACGCCAGCGTTTTTTGGGACTTAGAAAATTTTTTGACTTTTTTTGAAACAATCCCTATCTACTCTATTGCGCTTCGCCAGGTCTGAGGTGGCGAAGGAAGTCTAGCGTAAAAGGTAGCGTTCAGTACACTGCGCAAGTTAGTGAATTTGCGTAGTTTCGTCGCTAGCGAAAATTCGCCTGGCGTAAGGGTGCGAAGTAACACTAGCGAAATTACGCCAGCGTTCATTAGTGAATTTGTGCAGTAACGAAAAATGCCAAACGCTAGCAAATTAACGCTAGCGTTCGGCGCTTCGGCGCTTAGTGAATTTGCGCCACTATATCTACCTTGCTTTCAGTGCCAACCTCTAATGCATTAATGAAGAGAATCTATAAAATTAACAATACAGAACCTTTTGTCTTGCCAATTAGAACCCTTGTTCAGTTACCATTGACAACCATTCTCTGTAGACAATCCTCTGTCCTCCATTCTCGATTGTGCCCTGTGTAAGACATGATGATTCCAGTCTTTTAATTATCAACATCATGGCGGCCCAACTGCATGAATATGGGCATGCAGATGTGTTTCTGACCTTCAGTGTTCTTCATGATCTTCAGAAACAAGTTCTGACATGTCTATCTTTGTCCTCTCATAGCTTCTAACCTTCTACATTGCTATGTAGACTTCATTTGGCTGATATACCTTAGATTGGGGATTTCAGATGTACTGGTGTACTGGTCACCCTCATATGGACTAAAAGCTAAGTAGAGTGATACTTTTGCTGTATGTTATGAGCTAAGTGGCTGGCCATAGACGCAAACATCTCCAGACCTGCCACTAACCTTTCAGATCAAATAAAGTAGTAAAAGAACAGATCAGCCGATGTTCTGCCCCTACAGCAATCGTACGAAAGTTATGTCCGAAAAAGCTGGTGACAGTCTCCCACTGAAAATCGTCTGATCGGCAATATATGCAGAGATATGATCCACCAAACAACCGATCTCCATCGGACAAAAAATGTCATGACTCTCCACACACGGTCCGAAAACCGTACAAATCCACGATTCGGTTCTTTGCGTCTAAGGCAGGCTTTCATGCTGATCTTCAAAGGGAACTTGGAATCAAGACGTGTGAAAAATCTTTAGGGTTGTGTGTTCTCCTGCCTTGGAGTGAACCACAGGTTGAGCAATAGTTGGGTGGGTTTGGGTTGAAATTTGGCCAACCATTATGGGCTTGGGTTGGGTGTAGGTCAGACTGAACATTCTGTTCCTGAAGATTCCCTGCCTTGGAACCAGAGGCATGCCTAGAAGTAGCATACAGAGTAACAGTGTGGGTACAGGTCCTACAATGGCAACATTTTGCGATTTAGGGTTTGGGTGCACATTAAGGGGCCAATTCACCAAGCTCAAGTGAAGGATTCGAAGTAAAAAAACTTCGAATTTCAAAGTGTTTTTTTGGGCTACTTCGACCATCGGATGGGCTACTTCGACCTTTGACTACGACTACGAATCGAAGGATTTGAACTAAAAATCGTTCGACTATCCGACCATTCGATAGTCAAAGTACTGTCTCTTTAAGAAAAAACTTCAACCCCCTTGTTCGCCACCTAAAAGCTACCGAACCCAATGTTAGCCTACGGGGGAAGGTCCCCATAGGCTTGGCTACGTTTTTTTGGTCGAAGGATAATCCTTCAATCGTTGGAATTAAATCCTTCTAATCGTTCGATTCGAAGGATTTAATCGTTCGATCGATGGATTATTCCTTCGATCGTTTGATCTAACTTTTTGCGCAAAATCCTTTGACTTCGATATTCGAAGTCGAAGGATTTTCATTCCCCAGTCGAATATCGAGGGTTAATTAACCCTCGATATTCGTCCCTTGATGCATCGGCCCCTAAGGTTTTGTGGGTTACATCACTAGTACTCACAGGTCAGGTTAAAGATCATACTAGGAAGGGGAAGTCTTGCACATATTATCAGCTGCTCTAACAGATGAAATAGAATAAACATAATATTTTAGACCCATTGCTCTTATTTACACCATGGCCTCTCACTTGGTTGGTAGTGCTACTAATGCCAGGAATTGGCAGGCTGTGGCACCCACGGGGACACCATCTTTTATAAAACTTGACAACTCATGTATTTTAGATGAACCTGCAGCGACTATAATATAAAGCGTGACAAGGATAGAAAGCCATGTTTCCAAGACCTTGCAATGTAGAGAGTGTATGTGTTGCATCACAGGGATCTGTGTGTATATATAACGGCTGGGTTATTGTGATGCAGTTTCCTCAGATTCTGTTTCTTCCACTCTGCTGAATAATTGCACAAAGACTTTATAGAAAAACATTGATTTATAGAATGACCTACCTGCATGCTGTCCATAATAACTAGCTGACTGGCAGTAGGAGCTTTTCATTGAAAGGAAAGAATTGCCATAAATCATCATGATAATGCAGGGTTATTTTTAAAGGAGAGTGGGAGGTGACAATGTAAGATTTACAAATGCACCCCTCTTAGACAAATGTACAGCAGTTACCAAAACCCCTTAATAGTTCTCTAAATGGATTCTGTCTAAATGGATTTTTATTATGTCGTTTTTATTTCTAAATTACACTGTTTACACTGCAAATAATTCACTCTACAATATACAATTTCATTCCTGAACCAGCAAGTGTGTTTTTTTAGTTGTAATATTGGTGTGTAGGTGCATCTCAGGTCATTTTGCCTGGTCATGTGCTTTCAGAAAGAGCCAGCACTTTAGGATGGAACTGCTTTCTGGCAGGCTGTTGTTTCTACTACTCAATGTAACTGAATGTGTCTCAGTGGGACCTGGATTTTACTATTGAGTGTTGTTCTTAGATCTACCAGGCAGCTGTAATCTTAGGGTTAGGGAGCTGCTATCTGGTTACCTTCCCATTGTTCTGTTGTTAGGCTGCTGGGGGAAAGGGAGGGGGTGATATCACTCCAAGTTGTAGTACAGCAGTAAAGAGTGATTAAAGTTTATCAGAGCACATGACTGGGAGCACCTGGGAAATTGACAATATGTCTAGCCCAATATCAGATTTCAAAATTAAACATAAAAAATACATTTTCTCTTTTGAAAAATGAATTTCAATGCAAAGGTCTGCTGGAGCAGCACTATTAACTGATGCATTTTGAAATAAACATGTTTTCCCATGACAGTGTCCCTTTAAGTTCATTGAAGCTAAGGGATCAATTAATCTCTGAGGATCAGGAGGATGTCAAGTTATTCTTAAAACAGCAAAAAAATCAGTGTGCACCTAAGAGTAAAAAATTGCATTCAATATATTTTTATTAAATACCAAAAAATAGATGTGAAATTAGAAGGTTTTGATGCTACAGAGTGTACATGTCCGGTGAAGATCCTAATGCTTCAATTGGCTACAACCCAGTGGTTTTTAAAGGACAAAGTAAAACTAAAGAAGTAGGTAGAAATGTTGTAGATGGTGTTTTGGGCTTCTGTACCAGCGAAAGGCAACCACAGCCCTTTAGCAGTAAAGATCTGTGTCTCCAAAGATGCCCCAGTAGCTCCCCATCTTCTTTTCTGCTGATTCACTGCACATGCTCTGTGCTGCTGTCACTTACTGAGCTTAGGGAGCCACTCACAATATACAGTACACATAGAATAGAAATGTCACAATATAAGGCTGATTAGTAATTAATACACATAATTACTACATGGCAGCACAGAAACCAGTGCAATTAGCATCAGAATTGAATAATCAGCAAACCTGTAGCATCAGCTTATATTACAGGGGAGGCTCATTTTCTGCTGGATAATTAGTGACGAGCCCTAAGCTTAGCTTCTCAACAGCCAATCAGAGCCCACTGAGCATGTGAGTGTCACAGACACTTTCCAAGATGGTGACCCCCTGTGAAGTCCTATGAAGTCCTGGATCATTGCTGCTATTGACAAGCTGAAACTTTAGCCTCGTGCAATAAGTTCACTATATAAAATATGCCATTTTAGCCATATTCATTTTTAGGGTTTAGTTCTCCTTTAAGCTCTGAATGGTCACAGGTTGGTCTATCCCTTGGAATATTTAATCATATAATTGGATAAAGGTTGGTCTAATGCTATGAATTTTCTGATGTTCTCATTGGCTACAGGTTGGGGTAGGCCTTTAAAAGTTTTAGTGTTCTGATTGGCTAGCCATTTAAATGTCCTAACAGGTTGCACGAGCTCCGTGGATGTTTTCATGCTAATGCGCTCTGATTTAATTTATGGCAGAGTAAACGAAAATTTGTCATTTTAGCAATTTGTTCTCATTATGAATCATCTGGGAACAACTTCAAAAACTGTTCGGATTGTCACATCTCTTAAATCAAAAATTCCATAAATCAATTTGAGCTTTGGTAATATAAATGATGCTCTCGCTGCATGAAGGGATTTGTCTATGCAAAGGCTTGAAAAAGTAACTGCTGTGGTGTTCTCCTTTCAGGCTTTGAGGTTGCCCGTGGCAACGGTGTCCATTGTAGTCTCATTCCCACCTTGTGTTGGTGTTTGTATTTTACAGTAAAAGGTTTCATTGAAGGCTTTATAACAATTGCTGTTACATTGAAGTTAGGGCTTATCTTTATTAATGAGACATTTACAGGGAATCCTGACCAGTATATGAAGTCGAGGGGGTCTCAGGGTCATTCCATGAAATAATTAGTTCCCCATAATACTGATCAATGTCAATATGAGGGGGTGTCTCTTGTATCTACATCAGTGGTCCAAAACCAGTGGCTGGAAAGCAACATATTGATCTCCAACGCCTTTGATATTTCTCCAAGTGGCTTCAAAGAAGTTGCTTTTTTAAATTCCAGGCTTGAAGGCAAGTTTTAGTTGCATAAAAACTAGTTGTACTGCCAAACAGAGCCTCCTGTAGGCTGCCAGTCCACATAGGGGCTACCAAATAGCCAATCACAGCTCTTATTTAGCACCCCCAGGAATATTTTCATGCTTGTGATGCTCCCCAACTCTGTTTACATTTGAATGTGCCTCACAGGTAAAAAAAAGTTGGAGACCCCTGATCTAGATACAAAAAAAAGCCATTCAATTCGCTGCGAATTCGCGTGATTCGCCGCCGGTGAATAAATTTGCGAAATGCCCGCGATAATTCGCTGGTGAAAATTCGTCGGCATTAAAAAAATGGACGCCGGCGTCCGTTTTTTGGACGCCGGCGTCCGTTTTTTGGACGCCCGCACATTTTCGCCAAAAAACGGACACCGGCATCAAAAATAAGACGCCGTGCCATGAAAACTCCTCGGTAACTTAGAATATCCTTATATTTTACAAGAGGGGGTACTTTATTCACTATATATTTTTTTCTATACAAATATAATGTATATTCTGGAGCCAATGAGAGACCGGCAGTGAGCTTTGCTCATATGTTAAAGCATGAAAACAATATATTCAATACAAGCTCATTTTTGCTGTTGCTGTTGTTCACATTCCAAAAATCAGATTTAATGCCTCTTTATCCCTCCGAGATGAGGTACTTTTTTCCGCTGCTCCCATTATTCCTTAGGGATTACGCCGTCGGATACACTAAACCCCAATCCAGCTTTTCTAAGACCCTGCTTGAACATTTCAGAAAAGGAGTTTCTGCTTAGCGCTTCCTTGAACTTCCCTTAGACGGAGTAAGACATTATGGTATTAACTGTCAGTTTTCAGGCGTAAAGTGCCGCACAGTGAGATCTCAATGATTTTTTTTTTTACTATAAATGTTTTTGCCTCAGTAACAGACTGTCTATCTTTTTCTGTTCAGTTCAAATTATACTTAATGCGGTACCTTTCAGGGCTAAAGTACCTTAAACTTTTTAAACTGCTAATGGAAAGCATTTTGAGAGTGAGTAATAGCATGCTGCATCCAAATATGTGGGTAAGCTCTAAACTGCCAGTCTGCCTCCTCCTGGCTTTTTCCCCTCTTAAGCTATGAAAGCAATGGTACCTTTGCAAACAAAATTGACATTTTTTAAACGTTTCTCAAATAATTGGAAAAAAGCTTTAAAAATGTCAAGATAGTTGACCCATTACTTAAAGCTTGATTAGTTGGTACTTATGAAAGTTACGTTTCCAAGAAAC
The DNA here is from genome assembly GCA_038501925.1 of Xenopus petersii. NCBI lineage: Eukaryota > Metazoa > Chordata > Amphibia > Anura > Pipidae > Xenopus > Xenopus petersii. Next base: position 14,886,311 of record CM076672.1, read on the forward strand.
ATGTCAACAAGGGCCTTGAAAAGCTAAATGTTGTGTATATTGTCATTGAATAAAATATTATTAAAGGGAGTTTGTTTGCACTAATTCAGCCTTTAGCCCATGGAAAAAAAAGATCTCCCTGAGCAGCCTTCAAAATTGTCCACTGGAGCGCGCCATCTTGAATCTCGTTAGGCCATCTTTTGAGTCAGAGGAGCTGCATGTGCTCACACTGCTCTGGGCTGCTGTTGGGAAACCAAGCTTCATTGTTAATTATAACAGAAAATGAGGTTGGTCTATCACAGAAGCTAATGTGACAATGTGCTAATGTCATTTCATTTGAAAAGAGTTGCTAATTAGCCCAGTTGTATGACTTTTATATTATAAATATACAATAAATATACAATATACAACTATGGGATCTGTTATCCAGAATACTGGATCTGGGGTTTAATGGATAAAAGGTCTTTACATAATTTGGATCTCCATACCTTATGGGGCAGAAGTGAAAAAATTTGAACAAAAAAAATAAAAATTAGAATTTGGAGCTATTTTTGGTGTACTTCGACTAGGGAATACTCCAACTTTGATTCAAATTTATAAAAAATTTGAATATCGAAATTTATCATGTACTGTCTCTTTAAAAATTCAACTTCAACCATTCGCCATCTAAAACCTGCCAAATTGCTGGTTTAGCCTATGGGGGACCTCCTAGGACCTATTTGGAGTCAATTGGTGGACGTTGAAAAATCGTTTTTTTTTTAAAAAAACTTTGAATCAAATTTGATCGATTACTATGTTACTTCGATTTGTATGATTCGAATTCGAACAAAAACGGGCTATTCACCGGAAAATAAAACTTAGATTTCTTTAATAAATTTTAGTAGGTCCTTTTTTATTTGAATTTCGAAGTTATGGGAGTTCAAAAAAACTCCCATTACTTTCTAAATTCGACCCTTGATAAATCTGCCCCTAAGTCTACTAAAAATACATTGAAACATGAATCAAACCCAATAGGATTCACGTTGCCTCTAATAAGGATTAATTAAGAGTACAAGGTACTGTTTCATTATTACAGAGAAACGGAAATGATTTAAAAAAAAAAAAATAATTATTTGGATAAAATGGAGATGGACTTCTTCTAATTTGGATCTTTTTGGATAACGGGTTTCCATGGGTTTATTTAATGTTTACATGATTTTCTAATAAAGTATGAAGATCCAAATTACGGAAAGATCTGTTATCCAGGAAGCCCCAAGCATTCTGGATAGCGTAATAAATAGCCTTTTTTAAACGTCATTCAGACATTGCTTAGAATTAGCCAGTTAATAACATACTAAGGGACACATATATCAAGGTTCAAAGCAAAAATTCTAAGTAAAAAAATTCAAAATTTAAGCTATTTTTGTGTACTTCGACTATCGTATAGGCCAAAATTCGATTCGAATTTGAAAAAATTAGACTATTCAAATATCATCATCATATCACGTAAACATTAAGGGGGTTATTTATTAAAATCAGAATGTTAAAATCTTGAAAAATGTGTACTTTGAAAAAAACAGTGAAAAAAATTCACTAGAAAACTCGAATTTTTAGAGAAAAATAAAACTTGAATTTTTCAAGATTATACCCTGATGCTGCAAAAAGCCCAAATTCAAAGATCCACCATCTCAGGTCGGTCGAGGTCCTATGTAAGTCAGGGGGAGAGGCACTTGGGGACAGATTTATCATGGGTCGAATTTCGAAGTGCAAAAAACTTCGAAATTCGACCATCGAGGTATTTTTAACATCGTACGATCATACTCAGATCGTACTTCGAATCAAACGATTCGAACTATTTAATCGTACGATGGTACGATTGCACTTCGACTTCTAAAAACCTAGCCAAATGTTGACTGTATGTTCTAGGTGGAGGTCCCCATAGGCCAACATAGCAATTCGGCAGGTTTAAGGTGAAGAGGTGTCGAAGTCAAAGTTTTTTTTAAAGAGACAGTACTTCAATTATCGAATGGTCGAATAGTCAAAATACTTTTCATTGAAGTCGAAGTCGAATTTAGGCCTATTCGATGGTTCGAAATTCGAAGTTTTTATCTTTGAAAATTCACTTTGACCCTTAGTAAATCTGCCCCCTACGGTATCCTAATTTGAAGTTTATCTGTTTTCCTGGGTTTAGTCTGAAAATATGAAAAAAATTCTAGCAATTCGGTAAAAAAGCCAGAAAAATGCAAGCAATTCGGGAAAAAAATGGAAAATTTGAGCGATTCCGGTTACCGCTACTGATTAAATCAAGGTTTTTTTTTTATTAATAAATAAGCTAAAACCGGGCATGGGAGTCCCCCCAATTATTTTGCTTCCAATAACATTTATTATAATATATTTATATATTATATTTTAGTTGGTATCAAGTACAAGGTACTGTTTTATTATTACCAAGAAAAAGGAAAACTTTTTTTAAAACATAACTTAAGCTTTTTGGAAAGTAAACATAATTTTAAGCAACTTGGCAGTATACATCAATTAAAAAATATGCAGACTTTTGATGATTTTTAATGGTTTCTGACAGTTTCCTAAGCCTTGCCTCCTGCTCTCCTGCTGAGCTGGCTGACTACGTTGCTGAGCTAACTGACTACTTTGCTGAGCTGACTGACTACTTTGCTGAGCTGACTGACTACTTTGCTGAGCTGGCTGACTACTTTTACTTTGTATCAACAGCCATCTGTCCTGAGCCTGCATTCTCCAAACCCCATCATTCCCTGCACATATGGAATGCATTTTAGGACATCCTCCGGAGAAATCCCTGTCCTCCATGTGATCTCCTATGGCTTAGGAATGCCACAGGGTGTTTTTACTGTCACTCGTCCTCAAATGCTGCAGTCACACCTACGTCCTCTACCCTCCTTTCTCAGCCGTCAGCCATTACAAACTCCCTCCTCAGCCCTCCACCCTCCCTGCTCAGCCCTCCACCCTCTTTCCTCAGAACTCAGCCTTCCACTTTCCCTATTAATCCCTCCGCACTTTGCCCTCCGCTAAATGACATCACATAAAAAAAACTGAAGTTTTAAAAAAACACCCAAAAAGACCACCCAGTACGGATGGCTGAGGAGGGAGGAGTGAGGACCCAGTTCGGACCACTTAAGAGCAGGAGCTGACAGCTGAGGAGGGAGGAGCGAGGTGTGATGTCTGTTTTGAGGGAGGGGTGAGTTGAAAAGCAGGCAATGTTGCATTCCTCTAGCATAGGACATCACATACAGGACAGGGATTTCCTCGGAGGATGTCCTAAAATGCGTTCCGTATTCACATGTGATTTCAATAAGGAAGGAACATCCCAGTGCAATGCATTGTGGGTTATGTAGTTCCTGCATGCTGTCTGTAAGCTGCGGAGAAGTTGTTACAATTTGTAACATCAGTGTTTAGTCCCTCCTTCCCTGCCAGGATTTCAAATGATGCAGAAAGAGAAGAACTGTTAATCAGCTGGATTTCAGCATAGAAAATGGCATTTATTCATACTTTTTGAAGAAACAGGTACCGTATATACTCGAGTATAAGCCGTCCCGAGTATAAGCCGAGGTACCTAATTTTACCTCCAAAAACTGGGAAAGCTTATTGACTCGAGTATAAGCCGAGGGTGATAAATGCAGCAGCTTCTGGTAAGTTTCAATTTCGTTTTTGGATGACTATTCTTAGGCGCCGGCGAATATTCTTAGGCGCCGGCTACTATTCTAAGGCGCCGGCGAATATTCGTAGGTGACGGCTACTATTCTAAGGCGCCGGCGAATATTCTTAGGCGCCGGTGACCGTTTTTGCGCTTGACCCGAGTATAAGCCGAGGTAGACTTTTTCAGCATAATTTGGGGGGTGAAAAACTCGGCTTATACTTGAGTATATACGGTAATTGTGATGGATATATTCAGGGTTTCTGTGTTATGTGGCCTCTTTATCAAATTTTGAGTTCCCCTTTTTTGGATTATTTGTCTCAAATTGAGTCTATGGGAAACAGCCTTTCTGTAATTCAGATGACAGGTTTCTGGATAACAGATCCCATACCTGAATAAACATCTCTTATCAATGTGTCTTCTGCAAATGAGACTTTGTTTCTTTTTGTCACTTCAATGTTTTCATAGACGGGCAACAGTCACTCATCCTGGGAAACGATTACACCGAGGCAACATGTAAAGGTCTGGGATTCGTTATCCAGAAACCTGGTTTCCGTAAAGTTCAGAATTACGGAAAGGCCATCACCTATGGACTCCATTGAATCCAAATAATCCAATTTTTTAAAAATGATTTCCTTTTTCTCTGTCATAATAAAACAGTAGCTTGTACTTGATCCCAACTAAGATATAATTAATCCTTATTGGAAGCAAAAACAGCCTATTGGGTTAATTTAATATTTACATGATTTTCTTGTAGACTTAAGGTATGAAGATTCAAATTACAGAAAGATCCATTATTCAGAAAACCCCAGGTCCTGAGCATTCTGGATAACAGGTCCCATACCTGTACAAGGATTACATTCTGGGAATGGAGTATCTGGCACCATTGTACAATTCTTTATATAACCGGTAGTGATTGTCGAATAAATTTGCGGCGAATCTCCACATTTCGCCGCTGGGGAATAAATTCACAAAACTCCAGCGAAATTTTACGACTTAAAAAGATTTTGGACGCGCGTCTTAAAAGTCACTTGCGTCAATACTATTCGGGCACCCATTGACTTTAACGCTAGCATCAAAATTGACTTTTCAGACACGCGGGCTTAAATTTTTGAGTTTCACCGATCTTTTGCAAATTTTCCGTTTTACGTAATTCGCGGGAAATCGAAAAGTTAAATACAGTTTTGGGGTAAAGTATCTGATGCTGTTATATAATGTGTTATAGAAGGGATTCCTTACAGTATTTGCAGTTCGATGATAAAGTCATTAAGTAAAGTGTAATCCTATATTTGTGCAGTTCCCATGATTGTGTGGTACCCTTTATTAGCTCCCTTTATCCTCTTACTATTATCTATATAATGTCGGCTTTATTCTCTCTTCCTATTCATTTCCTATGTTATTACATAACATCACTCAAACCTAAATCCCTCAGTAAATACATGAAACTATTGTATTTGAATTTCTAATTCCTCTGCACAGTGGAAAAGTCTAGAAAGGGTTTATATATATGAGTGCGTATGTTTCCCATTGCCGTGCCCTGTTCATAAGGAGACGCGTTCCTGCCAAGCAAGTAATGGCAAAACACCAGTGGGAGTAATTAGAGCAAATGATTTTTTTTGCAGATACATAAAAAAGTGATATCGGGAAAGAGAGTCTTGCGACTCCCACATGCCAGTGGCACCGGCAACACGGTGATCATTTATTTCTTTCGCCTTCTGCCTCTCGCGGGGGTCGAGCGCTTCCGAAAAGAGCAAATGACATAATGAGATAAAAGGAAAGAAAAAAAAAAAAAGAAGAGGAAAGGGGGAAAGTTACACAAAACAGCAACCAAATGGAAAGACGTCAAATGAATTCAACACGGCTCTGTAAACGTGGCGTATTTAAGCCTCTGCTGATTTTTTTTTTTTTTGAAGTGAAAATAATTCCCACAGCATTAAAAAACATGTTCACTGTTTGTGCCGCCTAATTAATTCATGTCACTTATTGCAGAATTAAAACGACGGCGACTTTTTCAGTGAAATGAGCTGGACAAGATTTTTTTCGAAAAACGGACGCCGCCGTCAAAAACAGGCACCGGCGTCAAAAACGAGACGCCGGCGCTGTTTCGCGAATTTTTCGGCGAAGCGAAACTGCGCAAATTCGGCCATAACTAGACAAGATATTGAATTGGTTTCAAATCTCAGCCCCTCCACAACTATTGCCATATCCATAGTTTTATGACCATGCCTGGGGCTGATTTAGACATTTCCGTAGTCAGCAGTAGTGATGGGCCAATCTAAAATGTTTTGTGTCGCCGAAAATTCGCAAAACAGTGAAAATTTGCATGGTCTATAGAGGACAACATTTTTTTTTGACGCACAACAAATTTTTGACATTTGACAACATTTTCCACCCATTAAAGTCTATGGGCATCATTTTTGCAGCGAAATTTGGATAAAAATTTTGCTCATCACTAATCAGCAGTCTTATGAGAAAACGATTGCCCCTCTAACTGTCCTCCCTTGCTGAGTGTTAAAGCTCCCCTGTCCCTACTACCCATTAGATTCCCACATGCATTGATTAGTGTAATCAGCCTATTTTGTGTTGCCCCAAGTTTAAAGGAAGTGCCCTTAAAGGGATCCTGTCATCTGAAAACATGTTTTTTTTCAAAACACATCAGTTAATAGTGCTACTCCAGCAGAATTCTGCGCTGAAATCCATTTCTCAAAAGATCAAACAGATTTTTTTATATTCAATTTTGAAATCTGTCATGGGGCTAGACATTTTGTCAATTTCCCAGCTGCCCCCAGTCATGTGATTTGTGCCTGCACTTTAGAGAGAAATGCTTTCTGTCAGGCTGCTGTTTTTCCTTCTCAATGTAACTGAATGTGTCTCAGTGGGACATGGGTTTTTACTATTGAGTGTTGTTCTTAGATCTACCAGGCAGCTGTTATCTTGTGTTAGGGAGCTGTTATCTGGTTACCTTCCCATTGTTGTTTTGTTTGGCTGCTGGGGGGGGGGAAAGGGAGGGGGTGATATCACTCCAACTTGCAGTACAGCAGTAAAGAGTGATTGACGTTTATCAGAGCACAAGTCACATGACTTGGGGCAGCTGGGAAATTGACAAAATGTCTAGCCCCATGTCAGATTTCAAAATTGAATATAAAAAAATCTGTTTGCTCTTTTGAGAAATGGATTTCAGTGCAGAATTCTGCTGAAGCAGCACGATTAACTTATTCATTTTGAAAAAAAATTTTCCCCCATGACAGTATCCCTTTAATGGAAGAGGCGGGCCCTAATGCAGAAACCTAGATGTCAACCTAGAAACCAAGCCGAGAAATGACTTTGGTGTTATTATTAACTACATGGAGTCTATGGGGCTGATTTATGCTACTGGAAACTGCACTTGTGTAATGGATCATCAACAGAGTTGTACTGGGGTACCTGGGTCACTGTCCCATGACCTAGCCCCCAGCTCCCCTCTTTCTACCTCCGGTCCCTCTACAACTACTTTTAGTGTTGGGTTGCAGGGCTACACCAGGGAGAAAAATGTAATATGCCTGTGAGTTCCACTGTGGAACACACGGCCATCTTTGATTTTACTGAAATCATTTCAGAGTTGGAGTTGGTGACTGGCTTATGGGGCCCAACAGGTTTGGGGTCCAGCAGGATTTTTCCAAAGAACCCAGTGGGCTAGTCTGACCCTAAACACTAAAGTTGTAGCTTGTCTTTACATCTATGTGAGTTTCAGACGTACAGAAAGGTTAATTGGCTCTTAATGACCATAGTGTGTGTATACGTGTTTAGTAGGACCTTTCATTGGAAGATCCATTGCCTCAGCAATGATTCAATATTACCCTTAATATTATATTTTTTCATACATTATAAATGCAGACATCCCATACCAAAGTTCTTTATACGATGCTTGCAAACCTTTATTACATATTATGTTACATACACCAATAAATTCACTATCCCTTTAATAACAAAAACATGGCGGCTGATTTGCTGTACTTTTCATTAAGAGTAAAACTTCCGACAAATCCATTTGTCTAGTTCAATAAAGCACTCCGTCCAATAATGGCCACGAACGTGTTATTTCTTTTCGAATCTCACTTTTCCTGTCTTCTGTGATTGAATCAAGCTCCTCGGAGCTGCTGAGAATTAGTCAGATCTTTTAGAAACACCGAGATGGATGATGCCGGGACGTAGTTTGTAAAACTGTGACAGTTCCTAACCAAGTCTCAAACAGCCTGTGGCATTGGATAGTACAGGTATGGGATCTGTTATCCGGAAACCCCTTCTTCAGAAAGCAATGAATTACAGAAAGTCTGTCTCCCATAGACTCCATTTTATCCAAATAATCCAAATTATTAAAAATAATTTCCTTTTTCTCTGTAATAATAAAACAGTCGCTTACAGAAAGTCTGTCTCCCATAGACTCCATTTTATCCAAATAATCCAAATTATTAAAAATAATTCCTTTTTCTGTGTAATAATAAAACAGTAGCTTGTACTTGATCCCAACTAAGATATAATTAATCCTTATTGGAGGCTAAACCAGCCGATTTTGTTTATTTCATATTTATATGATTTTCTAGTAGACTCAGGGGGTTATTTACTAAAATCCCAATTTATCTCATAATATTAATTAAAAAAGCTTGACCAAATTCCCTTGCACGATTTTAGCTTAATCATTTAAAAAAAACTTGATCACTCGATCAAATCGAGTGAAAACTCAAACATGTTTTTCGAGCTTATTCCAGAATTTTTCCCGAAAACCCACCAAAAAAGGCAGATTTTTGGGTTAACCAACGCAGACCACGATAACTTCAAATTGATATAGGTCCCTCTCCCATTGACTTATACAGAACCTCGACAGGTTTGAGATGGCGGATTTTCGAATTTGGCTTTTTTTGCCTCTAAAATGAGAGTTTTCTAGTGAAAAAAAAATAAAATTTTTCAAGATTTCATAACTCAACCTTTAATAAATAACCCTCTTAAAGTATGAAGATCCAAATAATGGAAAGATTCGTTATGCAGAAAACCCCCAGGTCCCTAGCATTCTGGATAGCAGGTCCCTTACCTGTACAGGCCAATTCACCTGTACTGGAACTTCTCTGTAGTGATGGGCGAATTTATTCGCCAGGCGCTAATTCGCGGCGAATTTGCGCGATTCGCCGGCAGCGAATAAATTCGCAAAACGTCTGTGAAAATTCACCCAAAAAAAATCGACAAAAAAAAAATCGCGAAACAAAACGGACGCCGGTGTCAAAAACGGCCACCGCCGTCAAAAAAATGAGACGCCGGCCTGTTTCGCAAATTTCTCGCAAAATTTGCAAATTTTCCGGCAAAGCGAAATGGCGCAAATTCGCCCATCACTACGTCTCTGCTTCCTACAGACATTGGGTAAGAGGGCAATGTAATTAAAAAGTACCCAGGTCTGGTAACCCAACAGGTGAACAATAATTGCTACCTGCATATTGGAAACTGAAGAGGAGTGGCCACCCCTCTGCACTTTATATATTAACTTTTCAATTGGTCTTCATTTTTACTTTTTTGTAATTTTGATTATTAATTAGACAAGATATTGAATTGGTTTCAAATCTCAGCCCCTGCACAACTATTGCCACATCCATAGCTTTATGACCATGCATGGGGCTGATTTAGACATTTCCGTAGTCAGCAGTAGTGATGGGCCAATCTGAAATGTTTTGTGTTGTGTGAAATTCGCAAAACGGTGAAAATTTGCATGGTCTATAGATGACAACATTTTTTTTTTTGACGCACAACAAATTTTTGACATTTGACAACATTTTCCACCCATTAAAGTCTATGGGCATCATTTTTGCAGCGAAATTCAGCTAAAAATTTTGCTCATCACTAATCAGCAGTCTTATGAGAAAACGATTGCCCCTCTAACTGTCCTCCCTTGCTGAGTGTTAAAGCTCCCCTGTCCCTACTACCCATTAGATTCCCACATGCATTGATTAGTGCTGCCCCAAGTTTAAAGGAAGTGCCCTTAAAGGGATCCTGTCATCTGAAAACATGTTTTTTTCAAAACACATCAGTTAATAGTGCTACTCCAGCAGAATTCTGCGCTGAAATCCATTTCTCAAAAGATCAAACAGATTTTTTTATATTCAATTTTGAAATCTGACATGGGGCTAGACATATTGTCAATTTCCCAGCTGCCCCCAGTCAAGATTTCATAACTCAACCTTTAATAAATAACCCTCTTAAAGTATGAAGATCCAAATAATGGAAAGATTCGTTATGCAGAAAACTCCCAGGTCCCTAGCATTCTGGATAGCAGGTCCCTTACCTGTACAGGCCAATTCACCTGTACTGGAACTTGAGCGAAACAAGAACTTCTCTGTAGTGATGGGCGAATTTATTCGCCAGGCGCTAATTCGCGGCAAATTTGCGCGATTCGCCGGCAGCGAATAAATTCGCAAAACACCTGTGAAAATTCGCCCCAAAAAAATCACCAAAAAAAAATCGCGAAACAAAACGGACGCAATTTCGCGCAAAATTTGCAAATTTTCCGGCGAAACGGCGCAAATTCGCCCATCACTACTTCTCTGCTTCCTACAGACATTGGGTAAGAGGGCAATGTAATTAAAAAGTACCCAGGTCTGGTAACCCAACAGGTGAACAATAATTGCTACCTGCTCATTGGAAACTGAAGAGGAGTGGCCACCCCTCTGCACTTTATATATTAACTTTTCAATTGGTCTTCATTTTTACTTTTTTGTAATTTTGATTCCTCTATAGCTTTCAAACCCCCCTCCCAGCCGCCTGTGACATTTATCTCCGGATTCTAATCATAATTATAATAAAATAATATAAATGCTAAACGTATCTGTAGGTGATTGGGAGAATATTAATTTACGTAAAGACCAGACAGGCAGATTTAATCCCATATTTTTGACGATATTTCAAGCTGTTTCCCCTCGCATTATTGGGTTTTTCTTCCATTTGTTTTTCTTGTTTTGATCAGCGTCTGCCTTATTTATTGTAGTACGGCCGGAGCATTACTTGTAGTGTCTGAAAGATAAAATAATGGCATGTTCTGGCACCTCTCAGTGAGGCGAATCTGTCTTTACGAGGATCATAAATCAGATATTTGAATTTATTTTTGGATTTAATGAAAATGAGCGGGAGAGCAATGTACCACCCAGTGAGAGGTTTGCTATCAATCTAGAAAATGTATCCACTGTATTCAGCCACGTTGAATATGAGCTCAAATGAACGGTTATATCATGGGCTGTCTCTTCTATACGTCTGCCATGTAGAAGTGAGGAGAATAAAGAGTTAATATCCATTACAGGCCCAATAACACTATAATGACACATTTTACTGCACATTTTACACTCTGATTCCACCTGCTTAGAGAAAGAAAATCTATCTTTTCAGTACAGTCATGGGAACTGTTATCCAGGATGCTCGGGACCTGGGGTTTTCCAGATATGGGATCTCTCTGTAATTTAGATCTGCATACCTTAAATGGACACTATCATGGAAAAACATGTTTTTTTTCAAAACACATCAGTTAATAGTGCTGCTCCAGCAGCATTCTGCACTGAAATCCATTTTTTAAAAGAGCAAATAGATTTTTTTTATATTTATTTTTGAAATCTGACGCAGAGCTAGGCATATTGTCAGTTTCCCAGGAGCCCCCAGTCATGTGACTTGTGCTCTGATAAACTTCAGTCACTCTTTACTGCTGAACTGCATATTTGAGTGATATCACCCACCCCACCAAGGTCGGACTGGGGGGCCCGGGGCCCACCGGGACTTCTGATCCAGGGCCCCCATCCGGCCTCCCTACTGTGATGCCCCATGCACACGCGTGAGCTGTGTCGGTCAGCACGCATGTGCGAGCTGCACCGCTCAGTGCGCATGCGCGGCTCCAAAAACTTTTTTTTTCACCAAAAATTAGATATCGGGAGAGGGGGGTCTGGCCGGCGGGGGCCCACGAGGGTCGGGGCCCACCGGATTATTTCGCCGGGCCAGTCCGACACTGCACCCCACCAGCAGCCTAACAACTAGGGATGCACCGAATCCACTATTTTGGATTCGGCCGAACCCCCGAATCCTTTGTGAAAGATTCGGCCAAATACCGAACGGAATCCGAAGGGAAAAAAATTATACAGAGATGGCATACGGGGTAGTGGGGCGTGAGAGAGCAGTGAATACAGAAACCCTGTATATTATTATATCTGTGATGCGCTATTATCTGTGGCACATGCAAGTTAACCCTCAGCCCTAAGAGAGAGAGGCAGTGGGGCAAATCACTGTGACAATTGTAAGGGAACTTGCTTTCATTAAATCCAGAGACATTGAGAAAAAAGCAGAGAATGTTGAACTCTGCGTAAATATACATTTTCATTTGCGATTCTTCTGATTTTCATTGGTTAATAAAATGATGCTTTTCTGAAACGTTTACATATTTTCTGTAATGTTATATAAACATTCCCTAACACAAGATAACAGCTGCCTGGTAGATCTAAGAAAAGCACTCAATAGTAAAATCCAGGTCCCACTGAGACACATTCAGTTACATTGAGTAGGAGAAACAACAGCCTGCCAGAAAGCAGTTCCATCCTAAAGTGCTGGCTCTTTCTGAAATCACATGACCAGACAAAATGACCTGCGATGCACTAACACACCAATATTACAACTAAATACACTTGCTGGTTCAGGAATGACATTTTATATTGTAGTTAAATGTGTTTAAACTTTCATAACCTGCCAAATGTTTTAAAATGAACATGGTAATTAGGAGGTGGGGCCACAAAATGGGCGTTGTCAAAATCGCTTACGCACACCCCAAATCTTTTTCTCCCTCTTTCTATTTCCAAAATTGTGGGAGGTATGTTATGTGCAACAGGCACGGGAGGTTTTGGTACCACCGTGGATCCTGAATGTCATTTCTGACCTTTTCTTTCACACCCCCATGATTTCCAAGGTCTCATTAAACTGCCATGTCCCGTACAGGAGGCTGCACCTTAACATTGCCGGACAGGCTTTTAGCAGAACTAGAAATGTGACAGCTGGGATGGAAAATATTTTTGTTTTCTTGCCAGTGTGAGTGAGAGAGAGCCGTGCTGTGAGATTATGTCATGATTTGTTTTCTTTTTGAACTCTACCAAATAGATCATTTATTAAACAGTGAAATGTAAGTGTGAAGCCTTTTAAAGCCACGGCAAAGTAGAATAAAATATTTAGAGATTGTCTGCCCTCCCTTTGTCTTATTTTGCCACTTAAGGCCACACGAGGAGATTCGGGGAGATTAGTCTGGCGACTAATCGCCTCGTCTTTTGAGCAACAATCCCCCCGAACTCCCTCAGCGTTTTCCCCCATAGGCTACACTCTCGGCGGCAACTTTGGGCGACTATTGAAAACGCATGGCCACGTGTGCATTAGCGCAGATGACTTTTCATTGTAGCCTATGGGGAAAAACGCTGAGGCAGTTCGGGGAGATAGTTGCTCAAAAGACTAGGCTATTAGTCACCAGACGACAAAATCTCCCCGAATCTCCTCGTGTGGACTATCCCTTAGGGTTAGGCCACACTGGGCGTTTTGGGGAGATTTGGACGCCTGGCGACTTATCACCTCGTCTTTGCACCGAACAATCTCCCCAAACGCCTTCCCTGACTCTGCGCCGGCTACAATGAAAAAACGCCGGCGCTAATCACACGTCCAAAGTTTCCTCGTGAGGCAACTTCGGAAAACGAATTGCCGCATGTGATTAGCGCCGGCGTTTTTTTTCATTTTAGCCGGCGCAGAGTCAGGAAAGGCATTTGGGGAGATTGGTCACCGCAAAGATGAGGCGATTAGTCGCCAGGCAACTAAATCTCCCCAAAACGCCCAGTGTGGCCTTACCCTAAAGGGGTGGTTCACCTTTCAGTTAGCTTTTACTATGTTATAGAATGGCAGTGTTTCAATTGGTCCTTATTTTTTATAGTTTTTAAATTATTTGCTACCTTTCCAGATTCTTTCCAGCTTTCAAATGGGAGGTCACTGACCCCATCTAAAAAAACAAATGCTCTGTAAGGCTACAAATATATTGTTATTGCTACTTTATTACTCATCTTCCTATTCAGTCTCTCTCTTCATATTCATATTCCAGTCTCTGATACAAATCAATGCATGGTTGTCAAGGATATTTGAACCCTAGCAACCAGATGGCTGAAATTGCAAACTGGGGAGCTGCGGAATAAAAAGTTAAATAACTCGAAAACCAAAAATAATAAAAAAAGAAATAAAAACCAACTGCAAACATTCTCTGAATATCACTCTCTACATCATACTAAAAGTGAATTTAAAGGTGAACAACCACTTAAAGTTAACTTTTAGTATGTTATAGAATGCCCAGTTCTAGGCAACTTTTCAATTGGCCTTCATTTTTTATTCTTTATAGTTATTGAATTATCTGCCTTCTTCTTCTGACTCTTTCCAGCTTTCAAGTGGGGGTCACTGACCCCTAGTTATGGGCGAATTACTCCTGTTTCCCTGCAAAATTAGCAAAACCGCGAAAAATTTGTAAAGCTCGAAAAGTGATGTCCACGGCAATTTTGACGCCCGTAGCAATTTTAAGGCTCGCATCAATTTTGACGCCGGAATTATTAGTCAATGGGCGTCCAAAACTTTTTAACGCTGGCCGAATTTTCGCAAGAGTTTCGCAAATTTTATTTGCAGTGAATTTGCGCCAGGCACATTTATTCTGACCCCATCTAAAAACAAATGCTCTGTAAGGCTCACAATTCTTTATCACTCGTTTTTCTATTCAGACGTCTCCTATTCATATTCCAGTCTCTTATTCAAATCAGTGCAATTGGGAGTGAATTGGGACCCTAGCAACAAGATGGCTGAAATTACAAACGGGAGAGCTGCTGAATAAAAGCTAAATAATTTAAAAACCACAAATAGTAAAAAATGAAGATTAGTGATGGGCGAATTTATTCGCCAGGCGCGAATTCGCGGCGAATTTGCGCGATTCACGCCAGCGAAAATTCGCGGTAAAAATTTTTTCCCGAAAAACGGACGCTGGCGTAGAAAACGGGCGCCGGCGCAAAAAAGGGCGCCGGCGCCGTTTAGCGAATTTTTAGCCGTTTCGCGAATTTCGCGCGAAATTCGCAAATTTTTCGGCGAAGCGAAACGGCGCAAATTCGCCCATGACTAATGAAGATCAATTGCAAATTGGCTCAGAATATCTCTATCTACACCATATTAAAAGGTAATTTAAAAGTAAACAGTCCCTTTAAGGGGCCAGTGTCATAAAATGAGGTCTTGTAACCTGTAGCAACTAGGGATGTAGCGAACCGCCGCCGATGTGTTCGCGAACGCCGTTCGCGAACACCGGCAAAATTTGCGAACAGTTCGCGAACTGTTCGCGAACTTCGAACATCCGAAAATCGTTCGATTCGAACGATCGAAGGATTGAAATCGTTCGATCGAAGGATTTTCGTTCGAATCGAACGATCGAAGCCATTCGATCGAATGATTTCATTCGATCGAATGCTTCGATCGAATGAAATCATTCGATCGAAGCATTCGATCGAATGAAATCATTCGATCGAATGGCTTCGATCGTTCGATTCGAACGAAAATCCTTCGATTTTAGCGGTCGAATGGTCGAACGATCGAACGATTTTGACGCGAACGCCTATTGGCGAACGTCGCGCGACGTTCGCGAACTTGCGGCGGACGCGAACAGTCGAAGTTCGCGCGAACTAGTTCGCCGGCGAACAGTTCGCTACATCCCTAGTAGCAACCAATTGGACTTTGCAGTCTTACCAGTAAACATTACCGTCTCATTGGTTGCTCAGGGTTATTAGACATGGTGCAGACTTGTCCACCTTTATAATATAACCAGCATAAAGGTAATATGTAGATGGATATACATAAGTAAAAGGGCACAAGAGACTGAGTTATGGTAAAGGTGTGGAATTTAGAACATTCCCTGCTATAAGCAGAACTCAGTGTTCCATCAGTTCTCAGCAGTCAGTACAGAGAGCCCATATCTCATACAGGGAAAAGGCTGGGCTGAGTTATGGTGCTTGTACCCTTATAAATGAGCACTTACAATGAATATACAGTATGTCTCATTCATCAGTTTTATGCAGAGTGTTTATACCGCGGGCGCAGGAGGGACAGCAACTTACTCATTTCTATGTCTTAAACTCACAGCCTGCATGGGTGATGTTTGCGGATGTGTCTCCATGTTGTTTGGTGGAGTTATTTAAGGGGCAGATTCACGAAATTCGAGTGAAGGGTTTGAATGAAAAAAAATTAGAATTTCGAAGTTTTTTTGGGCTACTTCGACCATCGAATGGACTACTTCGACCTTCGACTACGAAAATCGAACGATTCGAACTAAAAATCGTTCGACTATTCGACCATTCGATAATCGAAGTACTGTCCCTTTAAGAAAAACTTTGACCCCCTACTTCGGCAGCTAAAAGCTACCGAAGTCAATGTTAGCCTATGGGGAAGGTCCCCAAAGGCTTGCCTGGGATTTTTTGATCGAAGGATTTTCCTTCGATCGTTGGATTAAAATCCTTCGAATCGTTCGATTCGAAGGATTTAATTGTTCGATCGAATGAAAAATCCTTGATCGATCGCAGGATTTGCGCAAAATCGTTCGACTTCCATATTCGAAGTCGAACGATTTTAGTTCCTAGTCGAATATCGAGGGTTAATTAACCCTCGATATTCGACCCTTTGTGAATCGGCCCCTTAGTGTACTTCGACTAGGGAATAGTCCAAATTCGTTTTGAATTTGAAAAAAAAATAGAAAATTCTAATATAGAAATTCATCATGTACTGTCTCTTTAAAAATTCGACTTCGACCATTTGCCATCTAAAACCTGCCGAATTGCTGTTTTAGCCTATGGGGGACCTCCTAGAACATGTCTGGAGTCTATTGTAGGACTATGAAAAATCTAAGATTTTTTTTTGAAAATACTTTGAATCGAACTCAAGCTTACTTCGATTCGAGCGATTGAGCGAGCGATTGAATACAGACTATTCACACACACAAAAAAAAAAAACCTTCGATTTTTTTAAATAAAATTTGGTTGGTCTCTTTATATTCGAATTTCGAAGTTATGAGAGTTCAATTTTTTTTTTCGAAATTAGACCCTTGATAAATCTGCCCCTTTATGTGCACATTTATCAAAGGTTGAATTTTGAATTGATGTGACTTTTCTTTTCCTTTAATAAATTCGAATATACTCACAGTTCAAGGGGAGGTTATTTAAAGGGGTTGTTCACTTGTGAGTAAAATGTTAGTATGATGTAGAGAGGAATATTCGGAAAAATTTGCAATTGGTTTTCATTTTTATTATTTGTGGTTTTTGAGCTTTTTAGCTTTTTATTCAGCAGCTCTCCAGTTTGTAATTTCAGCCATCTGGTTGCTAGGGTCCTAATTCCCCTAGCAACCATGCACTGATTTCAATAAGAGACTGGAATATGAACAGGAGAGGCCTGAATAGAAAGATAAGTAATAAAAAGTTTTTTTTTTTTTGGATGGGGTAATCAAACCCACCATTTGAAAGCTGGAAAGAGTCAGAAGAAGAAGGCAAATAATTCAAAAACTATAACAAATAAATAATAAAGACCAATTGAAACATTGCTTAGAATAGGCCATTCTACAACATACTAAAAGCTAAGTTAAAGGTGAACCACCCCTTTAAGTTGCAAAATAAGACAAAGGACAGACGATCTCTGAATGTTTGATCTTACTTTGCAGTGGCATTTGTTTTTTGGATGGGGTCACTGACCCTTTGAAAGCTGGAAATAGAAGAAGAAAGCAAATAATTCAAAAACTATAAAAATGTAAAATAAAGACCTATTGAAAAGTTCATCCTATTACATACTAAGGGACAGATCTATCAAAGGTCGAATTTCGAAGTAATAGGAGTTTTTTTTTTGAACTCCCACAACTTTGAAATTCGAATGAAAAAAGACCGATCAAAATTTATCAAAAAATCAAAGTTTTTTTTGGCCTAATAGGTCACTTTTCGATCTAATTTGAATCGTACGAATCGAAGTAACAGCACATTCAATCTGATTTTTTTTCAAAATCCACCAATTGACTCCAAATAGGTTCTAGGAGGTACCCCATAGGCTAAAACAGCATTTCTCCAGGTTTTAGATGGCGAATGGTCGAATTTTTAAAGAGACAGTACATGATAAATTTTGATATTCGAATTTTCAAATTTTTTTTTCAAATTTGGACTATTCCCCAGTCGAAGTACACAAAAATTAGATCAAAATTCGAATTGTTTTCATTCGAATTTTCACTTCGACCTTTGATAAATCTGCCCCTAAATGTTAACTTAAAGGTCCATAGTCCATAGCTCATTTATACCATGTGACATGTAGAAATGGTGGTAAGGGGGAGGGGCCTGTAACAAGCAGCTTATAGGAGGATCCCTCGCTGATGTAGTTATACCATGTGACTCATCGTTCTTCAGACTGCTATTGTCTCTTTTGCAATGAAATTGACGTGACTTTTTGCTCCGATTACAGAATGTGGCTCAACAACAGCCAGTGGCAGCACAAGTGGGGAGCAGGGATGGGCAAATTTTACCCGTTTCGCTTCGCCAAAAATTCACCGTTGGCGAAAAATCGCCGAAATGCCTTAAAGTCTATGGGCATAATTTTTTTTTTGACTAACAACATTTTTTCTCCCATTGGAGTCTATGGGCGCCATTTCCGCGGCGAAAAAATGTGCTGATCCCTAGTGGGGAGAATATTTTGGCATTTGACAGTAACAAAAGGTTCCCATTCTGGAGCAGGGATGGATTAGAGCCGAGTGTTACTGTACTCCAGGGCTGTCACGCGTCATTTCCAGTTAATGGTCTGAGGGTTTGTCTAAGGATCCGGCAATTAACTTTGTTCTCGTCACAAGCTCCATTTGTGCCGCACGAGGTACAGAGCAGCCGCCGCTCCTGGATTTAGCCGAGTGAGAAGCAGCCGTTCTGCATTGTCCCTCAACTTCGCCTCATTTAGTGGGACATTACCTCAAATCTGCTGGGATGCTGCTATAACTTCTGTCTTAATATATTACTGCCCCCGTTATACCCTGTCTCTCCCCCCCCCTGTGCTGCATTCACTGCATGGCACAGACTTAGAAATGAAATATATCAGTTGCTATTAAGGCTCATAAAAATGCATTTTCCATCAAGGAGGTTGTGTGCCAGGCTAGTTATATAGATCAAGGCAAGAGGACCGTTTACAAAAGTGTTGGGAGGCTTATATACAGAAATAGGGATTGGTAGCACTAGATATGTACCTAATATATAGAGACAGAGACAAGAGGAAAGTGTTGGAAGGGTTACTGTCTGCTCTCTCTCATTTCCCTACAGCAATAGTGAATGGAAGCACAAGTCTATCTGGGAGCTTCTGAGAGTTCTAGTTTAAAGGGATACTGTCATGGGAAAAAAAAAAATGTTTTCAAAATGAATCAGTTAATAGTGCTGCTCCAGCAGAATTCTGCACTGAAATCCATTTCTCAAAAGAGCAAACAGATTTTTTTTATAATTAATTTTGAAATCTGACATGGGGCTAGACATATTGTCAATTTCCCAGCTGCCCCAAGTCATGTGACTTGTGCTCTGATAAACTTCAGTCACTCTTTACTGCTGTACTGCAAGTTGGAGTGATATCATTACCCCTCCCAGCAGCCAAACAAAAGAACAATGGGAAGGTAACCAGATAGCAGCTCCCTAACACAAGATAACAGCTGCCTGGTAGATCTAAGAACAACACTCAATAGTAAAAACCCATGTCCCACTGAGACACATTCAGTTACATTGAGAAGGAAAAACAGCAGCCTGCCAGAAAGCATTTCTCTCCTAAAGTGCAGGCACAAGTCACATGACCTGGGGCAGCTGGGAAATTGACGAAATGTCTAGCTCATGGTGTGCCGATTTTGACATCCATGAATATAATTGAAATGTTTCATTTCAGTTTCGGACCCATTGTTCTTGCATCGCCTGACCCTGCGCACTGTCCCTGAAGTTATTCATGACTTTCCTGCTGCTGATTCAGCTTGCGCAGCTGCAGTTTATGCAACAAATGATCAATCACGTAACTACCCTGTGCTCATCTATAGCCGCTTATTGTCATATTAGTCAAATAGTAACTCAGTCCTGGGGAAAGTAAACTGCGTCACAACATATCCCTGGATCAGTGGAGTGTTCAGCAGAATCATATGATGAGTTACATGGAATAGAATGAGAATTCCCCCTTCATTACATGTATAATACAGAGGTACCTAGAGATCCGTTCCCACACTATCCATGGTCTCATTCAAGCCCAGAACTTGTACATGTTCTACTGCAGGGAATCTCTCCCTCGGTCTGTCTGCCTTAATAAATGCCAGGGATTGAAGTATTACAGATATTATATCTAACGGCACTACCAAATAACAGTAACGCTGCAATTTCACTTGCAATGTATTCCCCTTAAACCATCTCGGCTCTGCTTACTGAGAGATATTTCACTTTGTTTATACTCAGCACAGAAATGATCACTCATTACTTTTACATTCTGTCACCGTGCAACGGGTATTATCATTCCCAAATATTTCTTTTTACGTAATTCTTTTTCTGTTTTATGCAGCTCTTATCAGTGCTGAGCAATTTTCTGCTTATTGTGTGTTTCACATAGGATCTGTGCAGCCACTGGGACAGAATGTTCTGTTATACAGATAGCTAGAATCTCAGCTGCCATAAAGCAGGACAGGACTGCTGCTTACAATGGGGATCAGATAGGATCTGTGCAGCCACTGGGACAGAATGTTCTGTTATACAGATAGCTAGAATCTCAGCTGCCATAAACCAGGACAGGACTGTTGCTTACAATGGGGATCAGATAGGATCTGTGCAGCCACTGGGACAGAATGTTCTGTTATACAGATAGCTAGAATCTCAGCTGCCATAAAGCAGGGCAGGACTGCTGCTTACAATGGGGATCAGATAGGATCTGTGCAGCCACTGGGACAGAATGTTCTGTTATACAGATAGCTAGAATCTCAGCTGCCATAAAGCAGGGCAGGACTGCTGCTTACAATGGGGATCAGATAGGATCTGTGCAGCCACTGGGACAGAATGTTCTGTTATACAGATAGCTAGAATCTCAGCTGCCATAAAGCAGGACAGGACTGCTGCTTACAATGGGGATCAGATAGGATCTGTGCAGCCACTGGGACAGAATGTTCTGTTATACAGATAGCTAGAATCTCAGCTGCCATAAAGCAGGACAGGACTGCTGCTTACAATGGGGATCAGATAGGATCTGTGCAGCCACTGGGACAGAATGTTCTGTTATACAGATAGCTAGAATCTCAGCTGCCATAAACCAGGACAGGACTGTTGCTTACAATGGGGATCAGATAGGATCTGTGCAGCCACTGGGACAGAATGTTCTGTTATACAGATAGCTAGAATCTCAGCTGCCATAAAGCAGGGCAGGACTGCTGCTTACAATGGGGATCAGATAGGATCTGTGCAGCCACTGGGACAGAATGTTCTGTTATACAGATAGCTAGAATCTCAGCTGCCATAAAGCAGGGCAGGACTGCTGCTTACAATGGGGATCAGATAGGATCTGTGCAGCCACTGGGACAGAATGTTCTGTTATACAGATAGCTAGAATCTCAGCTGCCATAAAGCAGGGCAGGACTGCTGCTTACAATGGGGATCAGATAGGATCTGTGCAGCCACTGGGACAGAATGTTCTGTTATACAGATAGCTAGAATCTCAGCTGCCATAAAGCAGGACAGGACTGCTGCTTACAGTGGGGATCAGATAGGATCTGTGCAGCCACTGGGACAGAATGCTCTGTTATACAGATAGCTAGTATCTCAGCTGCCATAAAGCAGGACAGGACTGCTGCTTACAATGGGGATCAAATAGGATTTGTGCAGCCACTGGGACAGAATGTTCTGTTATACAGATAGCTAGAATCTCAGCTGCCATAAAGCAGGACAGGACTGCTGCTTACAATGGGGATCAAATAGGATTTGTGCAGCCCTTGGGACAGAATGTTCTGTTATACAGATAGCTAGAATCTCAGCTGCCATAAAGCAGGACAGGACTGCTGCTTACAATGGGGATCAAATAGGATTTGTGCAGCCCTTGGGACAGAATGTTCTGTTATACAGATAGCTAGAATCTCAGCTGCCATAAAGCAGGACAGGACTGCTGCTTACAATGGGGATCAGATAGGATCTGTGCA
Source organism: Xenopus petersii (assembly GCA_038501925.1). Taxonomy (NCBI): domain Eukaryota; kingdom Metazoa; phylum Chordata; class Amphibia; order Anura; family Pipidae; genus Xenopus; species Xenopus petersii. Next base: position 14,908,177 of record CM076672.1, read on the forward strand.
GCCACTGGGACAGACATTTCTTCCTATTCAGTAATGAAAGCTGCCTTTAGGAGGGTACATGATGGGGCCCTGAGATGGAGCAGATGCAGCCAAGAGCGGGATATAGAATGGGCAGAATAGTAGGACATAGTGGCATCTATAACACAAGGAGATGACAGGTTATTATGACCAGCTCAAGGGCAATAGGATGGACAGTCCATCATTTATCATTACACAGATGACCCAGTTTTTATATATTCACACCAAGTGCTACCATTTCATTTTCTGTAGGTGATCAGGCATAAATACAGTATATGTGGAGCTCTACTATTCCCTATTTCCATGCAGGAAATTAAAGCAGAGTAGAATATCTAATCTTGATTACAGGGCTCTATACTGATGATGCACCTATTATGTATATTACTGGGAACGCAACTCCCTGTATGATGGGTGCCAATCGCTTATACTGGGCAGGTCCAAAACTCGTTGAGCAAGCGTCTGCCTGGCGTATAAGACGAATGTTTGGCAGAAGTTGCTGTTCTGGACTTTGTCAGCCAAGTGATATCAATTATTCTGTTTAAAAGGTCAGGGAATTTATATCTGAGCAACAGGGATGTGCTGGAAGAGTAAAGGACATTGGAACAGGTCTCCCAAACTGCCTTTTATAACCGAGACAACAAATCACTTTTCCTTTAGGGACATAGAAACACATTGGCTGGAGAGCAAGAATGTCGAGCCTATTGTTTAAACAGCCTTTAATTTGATTTGCTTTGGTTTGGTGGTAAAACAAATCTGACCTCACAGTTGGTATCGGCCAGTAATAAAATGGGAAAAGACAGATTCAGTTTTCTGAAGAAGACTGGCACAGACTAGTCACATTAGTCGATGCATAAATGATTTCTGATTGGTTAATAATCATTTTTAAACCCACCCTTAAATATCTTTTTATCGTCCCCTTCCTATGCTGATTACGAAACCTTCTTTCCTCCAGTCCAGAGCAGAAAAGTCACAGTTTGAGCAACTTGCTGTAATCAGAAGGAATCAAATTCCCTGTTATATTATCAAAGGGGTTGTTCAACTTTAGATTAACTTTTAGTAGAGGTATGCAGGGCCAGCCTTAGGCCTATTGGACCAATTGGGCCCAATAGGGCCCCGCACCTCTGGGGGCCCACACCACAGATAATATTTCCCTCAGCACAAGATGCTGCCTGGCCTGCCCCCAACTTTGAGAGTCCAGCCCATCCCCAAATCCATAGGTCCAGCCCACCCTCAACTCTGATAAGCCAGCCTATCCCCCAACTCCATAGGTCTAGCCTGCCCCCAACTCTCATAGGCCCATCTTTCCTCCAACCTTGATAGGCCCTGCCTGCCCCCAATCCAACCAAGCCTGCTCCCAAGCTGAATCGGCCCAGCCTGCCCCAAACTAATTGGCCCAGTCCACTCTCCTATTTCCTCCCTCTCTCTCTTACCCTGTGTGCCCCTATTATGTGCCCCTATTTCATCCCTCTCACTCTCTTACCTTGTCTGCCCCTTTCCTTTCTATTTTGTGCCTGTATGCCCTTATTTTCCTAAATACTTTTGGGTGTGTCAGTAGCCAGCAACACTTTAGGGGCAAATTCACTAGGATGCGAAGTTGCGCCAGGCGCAACTTCGCCGCACTTCGCCAGGCGTATTTTCGCCAGCGCTCCGCAAATTCACTAAAATCCAAAGTTGCGCAGAGGGGTAGCGTTAGTTTGCGAAGTTGCGCTAGCGTTAATTCGCCAGGTGAAGCGAAGTTGCGCTAGCGATGGTTAATTTGCATACGGCGTGAAATTCTAATTTCAATGGAGGAATACGTATCAGCACTACAAATGCCTAGAAAACCTTCAAATCAGCAAATAAAAATGTTATTTTGCCCTACACATGTGCCCACTGTCTAGGTAAGTTGCCATGAGTCAGGAAATGTAGGGGGGAGGAAGGGGAGCCCCAAAAATTTTTTCGATCTTTTTCAGCCTATCACCCATCATGTAGAAAACACGCCAGCGTTTTTTGGGACTTAGAAAAAAAAATTGACTTTTTTGGAAACAATCCCTATCTACTCTATTGCGCTTCGCCAGGTCTGAGGTGGCGAAGGAAGTCTAGCGTAAAAGGTAGCGTTCAGTACACTGCGCAAGTTAGTGAATTTGCATAGTTACATCGCTAGCGAAAATTCGTCTGGCGTAAGGGTGCGAAGTAACACTAGCGAATTTACGCCAGCGTTTGTTCGTGAATTTGTGCAGTAACGAAAATGCCAAATGCTAGCGAATTAACGCTAGTCTTCGGCGCTTAGTGAATTTGCGCCTTTGTGTAGGGGCCCCGCCAACATGGTCGCAATTGGGCCCCACATTTGATAAGATCAGCCCTGCAGGTATGGGATCCGGGAAACCCCTTATCCAGCTCTGAATTACGGAAAGGCCGTCTCCCATAGACTCCATTTTATCCAAATAATCCAAATTTTTATAAATTTCCTTTTTCTGTGTAATAATAAAACAGTAGCTTGTACTTGATCCCAACTAAGATATAATTAATCCTCACTGGAAGCAAAACCAGCCGATTGGGTTTATTTAATGTTTTCTAGTATGATTTTCTAGTAGACTTAAGGTCAAATTATGGAAAGATCCATTATCCGCGAAACCCCAGTCCCATAACATTCTGGATAACAGGTGCAATATCTGTATGATATAGAGAGCAATATTGTGAGACAATTTGCAATGGGTATTCATTTTTTATTATTTTTGAGTTTTTGACTTATTTAGCTTTTAATTCAGCAGCTCTGCAGTTTGCAGTTTCAGCAACCTGGTTACTAGGGTCCAAATAACCCTAGCAACCATGCATTGATTTGGATAAGAGACTGAAATATGAACAGGAGAGGCCTGAATAGAAATATGAGTAATAAAAAGTAGCAAATACAATACATTTGTAGCCTTACAGAGCATTTGTTTTTTTTTTTGAATGGGGTCAGACCGCCCCCCCCTTCCTTTGAAAGCTGGAAAAAGGCAAATAATTAAACATAATAATTAAAACACTATAAAACACTATAAAAAATAGATAATGAAGACCAGTTGTAAAGTTGGCCATGCTATAACATATTAAAGTTAATTAAAGGTGAACCACCCCCTGTTTATTGTACCACAATGTAAAATGATTTGGTTTATATATTGAACATACAGAATTACAAACAAAGCAACCAATAACTGATACAAGAGAGGGAAGAGGGCCCTTAAAGACATAAGGGGTCATTTACTTTAAACCAGGGCACAAGCACAAAAAATCATGCCCCTTAGAGCCCATATTAAGAGCACTTGTGCCTGGGGTCTAGGGCAACCGGAAGACAAACAAACAATGATTGGTGAATTAATTCGGCAGACACCATTTCCCATCGAATTTCCACATTTCGGCATAAGTGAATTAATTAGCGTGGCAAAATTGTTTTGCGCGTTAAAATTGTCGCACGGCAAAATTATTTTGACGTCCATTGACTTTAATACATTTCATGAATTTTTCGCGTTTCGTGAATTTTTCGCCGAAGCAAAGCACAGATTCGCCCACCACTACAAACAGAACCTGGACCCAAGTGCTTTTTAAGTGAGCACTACGGAGGCATACGTGACCCCCCTCTCTGCCACACGGCAGTAACGATTTCTAGTGATGGGTGGATTTGTCCCGTTTCGCCACGAATTTTGCAAATTTCCCGCCAAACTGGTGGAAAATTCACAGAACAGCGATTTTGCTGCTGGCGGAATTGTCACTAAGCAAATTCGCTAACTTATTCGACAACGGCGAAACGGGTGAATTTGCCGCGCCTGCTGAATAAATTTGCCCATCACTACTGATTTCCAGATACAGCAGCCCTATGCAGGCAAAGCTTTACTCCTGATGGACACAATTAATTTCTCTAGTACATAGAGACGGTAATACAGGGAAAGAGAGAGACAGCTCTGTCCTTACTAGAAGCACAGACTAGAGTTCCTTTTCCTCTTTGAGACGTGTTAATATCACATTAATTCTCAGAACCTTTGAATATAAAAAAACATAGAAAATTCCTCTGGAAGGTCCCCATAGGCTAACATAGCACTTTGGCAGGTTTAAGTTGGCGAAGTATTGAAGTCGAAGTTTTTTTAAAGAGACAGTACTTCGATTATCGAATGGTCGAATAGTCAAATGATTTTTAATTTGAATCGACCTCAAAGTAAATTTGAAGTCGTAGTTGCCTATTCGATGGCCGAAGTATTCAAAAAATTACTTTGAATTTAGAATTTTTTAACTTCGAAAATTCCCTCTAATTCAATTCAACCCTTGATAAATTTGCCCCATGATGTTTAAGGGGTGTTTCCACATGCACACTTACACCATAATATAAGTGGATCTCATTGGATATGTTGCCTACAGTTTCAATTAATGGTGATGGGCGAATTTCGTGAAATGCCAAAAAATTTGCAAAAATCGAAAACTGACACCCACATCAACTTTGACACTGGCGTTAATCAAAGGGCATCTGAATACTGTTGACGTGCGATGGTTTAGAAGTGAGCAACATTTCTGACGCACGTCCAAAATTTTTTGACATCTGTGAATTTTCACCACAGAATTTTCACAGGACTTTCGCAAATTTATTCGCCGGCGGCAAAAAGAGCAACTTTGCAGCAAATTTGTGCCTGGCAAATATATTCACCCATCACTATTAATTAACACTTGGGCCAGAGCCACAGAAATTAAGGCTGCACCGAATCCTCTATGTTGGGTTTGGCCGAATCCCAAAATCTTTGTGAAAGATTCCTCTGAATTTCAAGCCAAATCTGAACGGTAATTTACATTAGCAAATTTGGGTAGTGAAAGCCTGGCTGAACCAAATCCGAATGCTTAAACTCACATGACTAGATGCGCTAGCTTCTAACTATTTTTTAACTTCCTTGTTTGTGTGCTGAAAAGTCACGTGATTTTAAGCATTCGGATGCAGTTCTGCGGAATTTGAATCCTGCTGAAAAAGGCAGAATCATGGACGAATCCCAAACCGAGTCCTGGATTCAGCGCATCCCTAACAGAAAATCTATTGATCAGCAATAAGATGAGAAAATCTTAAAAATGCTAACAGTAGTAACTTAAAGGGATACTGTCATGGGAAAAAAAAAATTTCAAAATGAATCAGTTAATAGTGCTGCTCTAGCAGAATTCTGCACTGAAATCCATTTCTCAAAAGCGCAAACAGATTTTTTTATATTCAATTTTGAAATCTGACATGGGGCTAGACATATTGTCAATTTCCCAGCTACCCCAAGTCATGTGACTTGTGCTCTGATAAACTTCAATCACTCTTTACTGCTGTACTGCAAGTTGGAATGATATCACCCCCTCCCTTTCCCCCCCCAGCAGCCAAACAAAAGAACTAACCAGATAACAGCTCCCTAACACAAGATAACAGCTCTTTGGTAGATCTAAGAACAACACTCAATAGTAAAAACCCATGTCCCACTGAGACTCCTTCAATTACATTGAGAAGGAAAAACAGCAGCCTGCCAGAAAGCATTTCTCTCCTAAAGTGCAGCACAAGTCACATGACCAGGGGCAGCTGGAAAATTGACAAAATATCTAGCCCCATGTCAGATTTCAAAATTGAATATAAAAAAATCTGTTTGCTCTTTTGAGAAATGGATTTCAGTGCAGAATTCTGCTGGAGTAGCACTATTAACTGGTGCGTTTTGAAAAAAACATGTTTTCCCATGACAGAATCCCTTTAACTTTCCTTTTGTTTTGGCTGTTGCTTGTTCAAGCCTGCACAAAAATCTCAATGGAGCATTATATACCTTCATCTATAGTTGATTCTTTTCTGAGACTTCCTGAATAAGACTTCCTCATTGTTCTTCTGCTGTCAGTGGAACCCAATATCTTGGGTAAGAGCCATGCCCATTGGTGCTGACTGCTTAGTTATCTGAAGCAGCAACAACTTACTGTAGAGAGTGTCTCCTGTTTCTTGATCTGGTATTTACCTCTTTATAGTAGTAACAGGTGTTGTGCCTTTTTACGTGTGTAATGAATGATTTTAGAAGCAAATACTTTACTCGGTTATTAATTCCCTTTCTTGAACGCAGCTGGATGTGTTGCTAATTTCTGGGGGAGAAACACATTTTCTGCTTCACTGCTGAAGCGTTGTGTTGCATACTGGAAATGCAGCATGCATAAATAGGATCCAAGTTAATAATTTAACACTTTCCCCACTAACCATTGCTGGAAAGAAAAAAATGCGGTGCCACATTCTATTTCACCATATTCTGTTCTATTCGGACAGGCCATGGCAGTAGAAAGAACTCATAGCAAGTTTAACTTAATTTTCATTTTGACTTTTGTTTTGGCTTTTACTTTGCTTGTTGAACCTTGCACAGATATCACAATGGGGCACCTGCACCTTCACCCATACTTGATCCTTTTCCTATTTTATCACCAAATCTGGCTGCTCTGAATAAAAGTCCTAGCGCCACACCACACTGTCACCTCATACTAAATTTAATGCCATTGTCATCTCTATAACCCTACACAATGAGTTCTTCTTGGCCCTAAACGTATGTACAGGTGGAGAAAACCTTTTGAGGGCAAGACATAGGGATTAAAATGTATTGTGAATGTAGCCACGTGCCTCTCCCACTGGTTATTCTGCCTCGGCCCCAAGGTTTACACCATTGCTAATTTAAGGCAGTTTGCCAAAAAGATCCTACTATTGAGGTGGGAAAGGTGGACGAGTGCTAATGGGATGATGGAATGGTAGCTTGAGAGAAATACATAAATAGAGTGTTTAGTTCCTCGACTATCTTGGCCAACAAAAAAGACAAATCAAATAGACTAAACAGATATTCACCAAAAAACATACCCTTACTGGTGCTCTAGCTACTTTAACCCACAGTTTGGGGAGAATAATTATTGACCGAAATATCTGCACGTACAGACAAAATAGGCAAGTGACTCAAAATGAGCCGTAAGTATCGATCTTGAGGTTGAGCTGGAAGTGCAGTCCACTAAGAATGTGCCAATGCCATAACCCCTTTGAGTGCAGAATGGACATTTGCTGTGATTCTGAAATGTACTCAATGTATGTGCTTGTGTGGTGAGCGTTTTTTTAGGTAACTACCTGTATCTTTCCTATAGAGATGCCTTTATTTACTGAATATGTTTGTTAACAATGTTGCCTGGAAATATTTTTTTGAGAATTCAATCATTTGTAAAAAGATTTTGGGCCAGATTTAATATGAACAATATATCAATCAATTACAAAATGTCCCATAAACTGATAGAGTTTTTTTTTTAGATAAACCATGAGAGATGTCTTTCTCATCAAACTGAATTTGGATTTGGCTCAATTATGTGAAGAATATCAAACCCAGGAAGTTCACTTATAACTGTCATCTTGGGCCTGTGGTCTGGCCAGGTCTTTTTGCACAACATTCTGGAAGCAGTAGGAGATTCCAGTCTAGGTTCATACTGATCAGCAGGAACAGCAGAAACCAAACAATAGGGCTTATAGTATATACAGTGTCAACAAACAGGAAAAGACCAAGACAGGAGGCAAAATTTGCAGGCAAAAGTCATTAGGAAGTCAGAATCCAGGAAGTCAAACCAAAGGGAAGGAAATGAACAGGGACTGGGGAGAAACTGTGTTTCAAGACTCTGGAACATGAATAGGAGCAGGACTCGAGGACAGGATTAGGTGCAGGACTTAAAGGAGATGGAAAGGTTAAAACTAAGTAAGCCTTATCAGAAAGGTCCATCTACATATACCAGTAAACCCCCAAAGTAATGCTGCTCTGAGTCCCCTGTCAAAAGAAACAGCACATTTCTTTCCTTCTATTGTGTACTCATGGGCTTCTGTATCAGACTTCCTGCCTTCAGCTTAAACCTCATTGCCCTGGGCAAGAGCATGCTCAGTTTTGCTCCTCTCCCCCCACCCCCTCCCTTCTCTGCTGTAATCTGAGCCCAGAGCAGGGAGAGACTCAGGCAGGAAGTGATGTCACACCACATTAATACTGCAGCTGCTATCCTAAACAAACATAGAGTTTCTAGAGCTTTTTACTCAGGTATGGTAAAACATTCTACAGAATAAATATAGCATTCTAGCTTGCACTATTGCAGCTAATCTATTGGCAGTAAAATGGCTCCGTAGCTTTCCTTCTCCTTTAAGAACAGGATTAGGTGCAGGATTTGAGAACAGGATTAGGATCAGGATTTGAGAACAGGATTAAGAGCAGGATTTGAGAACATAATTAGGAGCAGGACTTGAGAACAGGATTAGGAGCAGGATTTGAGAACAGGATTAGGAGTAGGATTTGAGAACAGGATTAGGAGCAGGACTCAAGGACAAGAACAAACACCAGGAACAGTAGGGTTCTCACATATCATAAGATCTAGACCAGCAATGGAAACTAGAAGAATGCCTAAATTTGCATTTTGTGGTGTCTTTGACACTAAAATGTTATGTTAAACCAGTACTGTGTGTTTCATCAAAAGGTTTATTAAATAAAAAATATAAAAAAATATATAAAAACATATATATATAAAACACACAGACCACTGCAGAAATATAAATATAGAGCAGACCCGAAGTCCAAATACAGGCACAGGTCTAGGCAGGCAGTAATCAGAGTCTGTGGGACAGTCAGAGAGTCAGGGCAGGTGATAGACAAACAGGAATCCAGAAAACAGGCCAATATCAAAACTGGGGAGTCATAACCAGAGGAACAAGGACAGGGCAGGAACAAATTTATATAGCCCCTGAATAGGACTATTGCCTGGAGCTGGACCATGGGTGTGGTTACCAGGTAATACTGACGGTCATTGATATTAATTTAACCTGGCAGTCTCCAACCACTGTGGCTCAACCTGTGGGACCTGTATACTCAAAATCCCTGGTTCTAAACCAGAGACTTCCTGCCAGTTCCACTATAAGGAAACATCTGGCTACTGTTTTTTTTTTGTGCCCATTCTGGTGCCACATTGAAGATCATTGCTAGAAATGGAAAAATTAAGTTTCATTACATGAAAGACCTTAGAGGAGGAGGTGCTCAGTGCAAGTCAGGACAAGAACAAGGTCACATTACAAAATGATCATGAGTTTCCATGTCAGAAAGAGAGAGAATGAAAGGATTCAGTCTACATAACTGTGAACCTTGGATGTTGCTGACTCTCATGGTTCAAATGAAAAATGAGTTTACTTTGTGCTCCCACTGACACAGCCGCACACGGGTTATGGTCAGCAGCTTTCATGGTGTCTGGTGCTGCCTGCTCAGCAAGTTTTTCTGTGGAAGGATTACAACATAGTCCTTATCAGCAATCTGGGCATGAATTGCTTTTACATGTTGGTTCATTAGAAGAAAATGTAATCTCCCACGGTAAATAAAATTGCTTAGTTTGGTTGTTTTCCATGCTGGAAAATGTGTTTAACAGAGAAATTAGAAAACAATAGAGATGAATTAAAAAGAAACAGGGACCCTAAGCGTTAAACTGATTTAGGTCCCCATCGTTCCACTGCCAAGGTCTTGTTTCTCCCACAAACACATAGGGGGTTATTTATCAAAATCCAAATTTATTTTATTATTTTCTGAAATATACTCCGACCAAATGCACACGGTTAATTCCACTTATTTATCAATACATTTTACCGAAAAATTCCAGTGCGGGAAAAAACTTGAAAAAATCTTGAAAATCATACAAAAATTCAAACTGTGTGAATTTTTGGCCAAAAATCACGAAATCTTCGGATTTTTGCACAAAACCCAGGGCAGATCTTCTCCCATTGACTTACATAAAACCTTGGCAGGTCTGAGATGCCGGATTTTCGGATTCAGACTTTTTTCATCCTCAGGGTATAATAAATCACCAAAAATTAAGGGTTTTTTCTCACTAAAAATTCAGATTTTATAGTCAAATTTATCGAATTTTTGACATCGGCATATCATTTGTTGTGATAAGAAAGCTCAATGAAGGAAAAGCAAACCACTGTTGTTTTATGATATAAAGAAACAAAAACTATGCAGTATTAATTTATTGTGCATAAAAAGTAAAGAGAAGTCTAAAAATAAAGGCATGATATCAAAAGTGTTTAGAATAACAAGTGTTTTTACAATGACTTGATACTGTTGAGTCGTTGAAGCGGAAGTGTGTTTCACAGAAAACAGAAAAATTAATCTTACAGAGATCTGATATTGTGATTTCTCCCTTAGTTCCGTGTAGAACAAGTCACAAAAGAACAGAAAGTGATCCTCTGCATACAGATAGAGCCCCTTCACCCCTCGTATTCGGTGTCCCAGATTTTGCACAAAGCTTGAAGTTCTTTCCACCAATGCCTTTAACTTTTAAGTGTCATTTGCAGAAATGCTCCCTCTGTCCTAGAGGAAAAAAAAAGACAAGATGAATTAAAGATGGTGTGGAGATAGTTATGGAGTTGAACACCATTTGATGGAGTTTAAAAGCTGAGGTCCTCAAAACACTGTACAGCTGAGGTTTGATACATAATGGGTTCAAGCCCCCCATTACAGTACGATAATGAGACAGGACCATCTAAATTCCCATTTATTGTCATTCAAGGCTCCTTAATATTGATACGGTAATATACAGTGGTGTGCAAAACTATTTGCCCCCTTCCTGATTTCTTATTCTTTTGCATGTTTGTCACACTTAAATGTTTCTGCTCATCAAAAACCGTTAACTATTAGTCAAAGGTAACATAATTGAACACAAAATGCAGTTTTTAAATGAAGGTTTACGTTATTAAGGGAGAAAAAAAACTCCAAATCTACATGGGCCTGTGTGAAAAAGTGATTGCCCCCTTGTTAAAAAATAACTTAACTGTGGTTTATCACACCTGAGTTCAATTTCAAAGGTTATAAAGCCATTTCTAAAGCTTTGGGACTCTAGCGAACCACAGTGAGAGCCATTATCCACAAATGGCAAAAACATGGAACAGTGGTGAACCTTCCCAGGAGTGGCCGGCCGACCAAAATGACCCCAAGAGCGCAGAGACAACTCATCCGAGAGGCCACAAAAGACCCCAGGACAACATCTAAAGAACTGCAGGCCTCACTTGCCTCAATTAAGGTCAGTGTTCACGACTCCACCATAAGAAAGAGACTGGGCAAAAATGGCCTGCATGGCAGATTTCCAAGGCGCAAACCACTTTTAAGCAAAAAGAACATTAAGGCTCGTCTCAATTTTGCTAAAAAACATCGCAATTATTGCCAAGACTTTTGGGAAAATACCTTGTGGACCGACGAGACAAAAGTTGAACTTTTTGGAAGGTGCGCGTCCCGTTACATCTGGCGTAAAAGTAACACAGCATTTCAGAAAAAGAACATCATACCAACAGTAAAATATGGTGGTGGTAGTGTGATGGTCTGGGGTTGTTTTGCTGCTTCAGGACCTGGAAGACTTGCTATGATAGATGGAACCATGAATTCTACTGTCTACCAAAAAATCCTGAAGGAGAATGTCCGGCCATCTGTTCGTCAACTCAAGCTGAAGCGATCTTGGGTGCTGCAGCAGGACAATGACCCAAAACACACCAGCAAATCCACCTCTGAATGGCTGAAGAAAAACAAAATGAAGACTTTGGAGTGGCCTAGTCAAAGTCCTGACCTGAATCCTATTGAGATGTTATGGCATGACCTTAAAAAGGCGGTTCATGCTAGAAAACCCTCAAATAAAGCTGAATTACAACAATTCTGCAAAGATGAGTGGGCCAAAATTCCTCCAGAGCGCTGTAAAAGACTCGTTGCAAGTTATCGCAAACGCTTGATTGCAGTTATTGCTGCTAAGGGTGGCCCAACCAGTTATTAGGTTCAGGGGGCAATTACTTTTTCACACATGAAAATGTAGATTTGGATTTCTTTTCTCCCTAAATAATAAAAACCCTCATTTAAAAACTGCATTTTGTGTTTACTTGTGTTATCTTTGACTAATAGTTAAATGTGTTTGATGATCAGAAACATTTTGTGTGACAAACATGCAAAAGAATAAGAAATCAGGAAGGGGGCAAATAGTTTTGCACACCACTGTATAGAACATGAATTAGGTGCTTACTGAAAAGTTGCCTCTAACTAGTCTTCAGACTGGGCTTCCAGGCATATATATGTAGTATAAGGGATAACGTACCCCCTACTGTAAATTATAAGGATATTAGAAGTCTGAGGAGTTCTGTTTCCATATAAAGGCACAAGGCTGCAGGCTGAGTTATACAGGGAACTCTGAGTATTACTCATGTATTATAAGGGATAATGTACCCCCTACTGTAAATGATAAGGATATTAGAAGTCACTGAGGAGTTGTTCTGTGACCATATAAAGGCACAAGGCTGCAGGCTGAGTTATACAGGGAACTCTGAGTATCACTCGTGTATTATAAGGGATAATTGTCACGGCCGGCACCCAATACCAGAACTAGAGCCAAGCACCGTGGTCAGAGCTCTCTTCACCAGTATGTGTGACCACTTTTGGGCTTCGGGAAGGCCCTCCGCCTACTGGGGTGCCACCTGGACTTATGAGTGGGCAAGGCTAGAGTTCTGGCAGGCAATGGGGCACGGCAGGTATCTGAGTCTTTTGGGCCGAGGATCACGGTTACAGGCAAGGATGAGGCAGAGAGGATAGTCAGACAGGCTGGGTCGAGGCAGGCAGATAGCAAGGATCGTCAGGCAGGCAAGGGTCAAAACCGGGTATCAAGCAGAAGGGGTACAGGCAATAGAGTAGTCGGGTAACAGGCACAGGTCAGGATTCAGATGGGAGCGTCGTCAGGAAACAGGCTGGGATCAAAACTGGATAACAAGCAGAATAAACAGCACAAGGCTTCAGGCAAAAACCACAGGATAAATTCTATCACGGGCAACCAGCAGTACCAATGAATGGGCTTATATACAGTTTGAAATTCGCGCCATTGCGCGCTGACGTCATTACGCCAGCGCGCCTGCGCCTTTAAATAATGCGCATGCGCGCCGCGTGCGCACTAGGACCCAGAAGCCGACCCGGAAGCCGACGGAGAAGGAGCGCGGCGGCGTGGCGGCCGTCCACGCCGCCGCGACCCAGGTATTTTTCTTACAATAATGTACCTCCTACTGTAAATGATAAGGATATTAGAAGTCACTGAGGGGTTGTTCTGTGACCATATAAAGGCACAAGGCTGCAGGCTGAGTTATACAGGGAACTCTGAGTATCACTCATGTATTATAAGGGATAATGTACCCCCTACTGTAAATGATAAGGATATTAGAAGTCACTGAGGGGTTGTTCTGTGACCATATAAAGACACAAGGCTGCAGGCTGAGTTATACAGGGAACTCTGAGTATCACTCATGTATTATAAGGGATAATATACTCCCTACTGTAAATGATAAGGATATTAGAAGTCACTGAGGGGTTGTTCTGTGACCATATAAAGGCACAAGGCTGCAGGCTGAGTTATACAGGGAACTCTGAGTATCACTCATGTATTATAAGGGATAATGTACCCCCTACTGTAAATGATAAGGATATTAGAAGTCACTGAGGGGTTGTTCTGTGACCATATAAAGACACAAGGCTGCAGGCTGAGTTATACAGGGAACTCTGAGTATCACTCATGTATTATAAGGGATAATATACTCCCTACTGTAAATGATAAGGATATTAGAAGTCACTGAGGGGTTGTTCTGTGACCATATAAAGGCACAAGGCTGCAGGCTGAGTTATACAGGGAACTCTGAGTATCACTCATATATTATAAGGGATAATGTACCCCCTACTATAAATGATAAGGATATTAGAAGTCACTGAGGGGTTCTCATTTATTATAATGTGTAATAACCCCTAGTGTTGGTCAGTGATGATGGGGAGTCACATAGAAGAGTTGAACCTGATGGTCCGTTGTCCTTCTTAAACCAATATTACAGTATACTATACCAGTGTAATACAGTAGCTTGACTACTAAGGGAAACTGAAGTCTAAATTCTTTGTGAAGTCCAACTAGATACATAATGAGCCTGTTGTATATAGTACTGAGTAAGTACTATCAGTTCTCTCTTTCACTTTTTATTGAATCTGGAGACTGGTATAGTATGAGGATCGCTGAGGCATGTAGACTGTGGAATGTATTTCTGTGGTTTGAGTGACTGGCCCAGAATCTGTAGGATTTAATTACCATTGGACATGAGTGACCAATAGAAGAGTATTTTTCTGTTTTTGTTAAATTGGGTGCATTTGTCTATTACGTGTTCATTACTATAACACTTGTGTCCTGTTATGAGCCGAATGCCGATATATGTATTGACTCTTGTATGCCAACGTTTCATTATGAGGACATTATAAAGACTGTATATTGATTTGGAAAACAATATTAATGTTCTTTTTGGGTTTTCTTGTTGAGTAGACAACATGTCCTTCCATGTCTTAAAGATGCTTAGTTCAGAGTTTATTGTAGAAGCAATTAGTTAAGGTTATTAGAAAAGCTAAAAACACACGTTCCACCATTTTTCATGATACCTGAAGATTAAGGCTCATCAAATGAAGAATAGTGAAGGAAGCCATAGACTGCAGAACTCTGCTGCTTAGTGCTTTATTATACACACGACATGTTTCGGATCACATGGACCATTTCTCAAGCTTTTCCAGCTATAGCTAAGCATCTGGTGGAAAAGCATCAGGGTAAAGTGTGCATTAGCTTCCAAATTATAGATACGCCACCAAGAAATGTAAGGAAAGGAGATTTAGACCAAAAACTCTCCTTTCTGGATCTACCATTTAAAAACCAGTGAAAATCATGGGGGACTTAACAGAGAATGGGAGATTTCTTGCTGTTGCGATTAGTGCATTTTCCTTTTTCCGAAGCCTAAGTGTAGTTTATATATTTTTATATTTGTGGGCTATTGTATGATCTAACATTGGATGGTTAATATATAGACATGACACACAGGCTTGACCAAATTCCCTTATTTGAATAACAATTTCCTTTTATTTATTTCTGTCATGTTTACTATTATATGATATGTAAAGTATGTAGCTAAGATGTATGTAATTTTCTTTCTGGTTGAATGTTAACATAATTGTCCCCAATTCGTGTTTACTTACTAGTAGTTGGTCTGACTCCTGTTGCACTACTCTCCTATGGGAGTTCAATGGTTAATGATTTTATAGGGAGGGGTTAATGTGTCTATTTCGATTGGGATAAGGGGTTTGGATATCTTAGGCTTTTGGGGTGAGACGCCATGAAACGCGTCAAGCATGGGATATTGATCGCATTCATATGATCTATATTTATGCTTTTAACTATATTCAATAAATAAAGATTTTAACTAATACACCAAGTGCTCCGTATCAACTACAGTGTATTCTGTAAGACATCACTATGATCTGTCCTAGTAGACATGTGATCATAGACTATTATGTTCTTCTACATGGGAAAAGACAAATATATTTGTTATTTTATTGATAAGGTGACTAATATGTTCTTTTACTATGTTCAAAATGTGCACATAGCCTAAATGCTTCTTTGGTCTACAGATGTTAAACATAGGGATGCACTGAATCCAGGATTCGGTTCGGGATTCGGCCAGGATTCGGCCTTTTTCAGCAGGATTTGGATTCGGCCGAATCCTTCTGCCCAGCCGAACCGAATCCGAATCCTAATTTGCATATGCATATATGAGGGAAATTGCGTGACTTTTTGTCACAAAACAAGGAAGTAAAAAATATTTTCCCCTTTCAACCCCTAATTTGCATATGCTAATTAGGGTTCGGATTTGGTTTGGTATTCGGCTGAATCTTTCACGAAGGATTCGGGGGTTCGGCCGAATCCAAAATAGTGGATTCGGTGCATCCCTAGTTAAACATGAGTCAATGGTCTTACGTCCACAGCATAACCGCCATATTGAAATTGGACATAATCCAGATCTTACTCTATGCTATATCTTTTCTTGGGTTTCCAGTTAATTGGGGTTATATTAGAGATTAAACAGATAACTTGCTATAGGAATTTAGGCAATCAGCAATTTTAGCAGGTACTATAACATATTACATAAAGGAAAGAGTCTGATGATGATGTGAAATGATTAATCTAGTATGTTAACTTGATTGCAAAATGAAATTAGTTTTAGTGAAGAGAAAATTCAAAAGTGCAGGAAAAAAACCCTTAATCTGAAATTCTCCTTTTTTTTTAAATGAATATTTATGCTACTTACTCATTCTTACTTATTTCTACTTAGAGAGTATCAGTTATTTTGTGTGTTTGAAGTGCTCTGGCTTGTTAAATGCAAATTGCAGATTAGTTTAAATGCTCTAATTGTTCTAAAGTGTTCTGGATTTTCTAATGGGTTTCTTGATTAGCCAATTCCATGTGTTCCTGTATATTTGTTATGCCTTGCTTTTCATTTCTAGTTTATTTTGTCACTTAGGCAGGTTAATTGGCTCCTGATAAAAAGCAGCCGGGAACAGGTGGGCAGTAGAGGTACAAGCGAGGGGGCAGTGTGAGTGGATGATAGTGAGCACATGGGGGGTGACCTAGAGATGCTTCATCTTGAAATATGGCCCTGCCTAATGTGACAGGTGGGTTTTGTCCTGAAATTTAGCATTCTTGGCCTCAAAACTTCAACATTGGTCATGTTGGCTAATGTCATGTTGAGGTGAATTTTAATTAAATGGAATACAGTAGAAAATCTAAATCAATGCTTTACCCACAAGTTGAACTTCAAAGGAGTGGAATGGTGATTCAAGTCAAAAGAAACATTTCTAGCTCTGATGTCCTGTGCAAAGTAATTGTTTTTTCTATGCCACCTAGAAGTTCAGCTGCCCCATGCTGACTTGCTACCTACAGTATATTCAAAAAGGGCATGGACTTGGCAAGGTTCTAACATTACACTAGAGCTGGAACAGATCACACCCTTTTGTAGTGTTGAAAGGCAAAATGTATGTTTTTTACATTACATTCACTCTGTGGAAGTACAGTTGAGTCAATGACCTCATTTATATATGGGTTTCTCCATCCTGGATCCATGCAGGAGTTTCTGCTTGGTCATGTTGGCTCCTGTCCTCCAAAAGTTGTTAAAGTCTCCATCTCCTGTCTGTCCTTCCTGGTACTGACCCTGGCCTCTTCCTGGCCATAGTTCTTGCCTCCTGCTTCAACCTTTTAGCACTTGACTTGGTTTTCATGTCTGCCTCTGCCCACATAATATAGATCCAGTAAAAGTCTTAATGTGACATGGCTGGTGCTCATGCAAAAACGATTACATTTTTAGTGGTCTCATAAAGGGTGCAGGAGAAACCATAGCCATAAACTGCATGATTACAGAATTTTCTGTGCAAATCTCTCTTCTTTGCGATATAGGGTGTAAACTACAGTCATGGGACATTCAAATGCATCTGACAAGTGCAGCATATACCTTTGAATCATTGACACCACTATCCTCTCCAACCATTTTATCTCCATCACTGGGGCAAGCAATTTCTCAACTTGTCATATGTGTTTGTCATTAGTTAACATTGAGTCAAATGTTATTAGTCAGTGGCAATACTTTATGAGTCATAAGACATATCAAAGGCCTGCTCTCACCATTTCTGGATCCACTGCAGTTCGCCTACCGTTCCAATCGCTCAACAGACGATGCCATCGCAACTACCCTGCACTTGGCACTTACTCACCTAGACAATAAAGACACGTATGTACGAATGCTGTTCATAGACTTTAGCTCAGCATAAAATACAATCATTCCTCAGCACTTGAGTGTTAAGCTCAGCATGTTGGGCTTGAACATCTCTTTCTGTAACTGGATCCTGGACTTCCTGACAAGAGACCTCAGGTAGTCCAAATGGGAAAGAAACATCTCCAGCACCATCACACTGAGCACGGGAGTCCCTCAAGGCTGTGTGCTCAGTCCACTGCTGTTCACACTGCTGACCCATGACTGCGTGGCAAAGCATGGGTCAAATCACATCATCAAGTTCGCTGATGATACAACCGTTGTGGGTCTCATCAGCAAGAACAACGAGTCAGCGTACAGACAAGATGTGAAATGGCTAATGGATTGGTGCAAAGCCAACAATTTATCTATGAACACTAGGGATGTAGCGAACGTCGGAAAAAAAGTTCGCGAACATATTCGCGAACTTGCGCAAAAATGCGAGCGGTTCGCGAACGGTTCGCGAACCCCATAGACTTCAATGGGAAGGCGAACTTTAACATCTAAAAAAGACATTTCTGGCCAGAAAAATGATTTTAAAGTTGTTTAAAGGGTGCAACGACCTGGACAGTGGCATGCCAGAGGGGGATCAAGGGCAAAAATTTATCTGAAAAATCTGCCTGTGTGTGCTTGGAAGAGATAGTGTAGGGGGAGAGCTGTTAGTGATTTCAGGGACAGATGATAGTAAGTTTGCTGGCTAGTAATCTGCTTGATACTGCTCTGTATTGGAACAAAAAAATAAATAAAAGCAGTCCTTACAAGGACTATTGCTATTGCAGCAGTCAGCAGATGAGATCAGAAGCAGGACAGCTGCCCACTGCAGCTACATACAGAGCACTGCAGTAGAAGGTAGATTACTAGCCAGCAAAGCTACCTAAGCTTAAATGTCCCTCAAACCCCTGCAGACTTCTGTCCCTCCAATAACAGAGCAGTATCAAAACGATTACTAGCCAGCAAACTTTCAACTGTCCCTGAAATCACTAACAGGCAGCAGCTCTCTCCCTACACTATCTCTTCAGCACACACAGGCAGAGTGAAAAAAACGCTGCAGGGCTTCGGTTTTTATAGGGAAGGGGAGTGGTCCAGGGGAGAGCTTCCTGATTGGCTGCCATGTACCTGCTGGTCTGGGGTGAGAGGGCAAAAAAAAGCGCCAACAATGGCGAACCCAAAATGGCGAACGTCGCGCGACGTTCGCGAACTTCCGGCGAGCGCGAACACCCGATGTTCGCGCGAACACCCGATGTTCGCGCGAACAAGTTCGCCGGCGAACAGTTCGCGCCATCTCTAATGAACACGAACAAAACAAAGGAAATAGTTGTTGACTTCAGGAGAACACGTGCTGATCACCCTCCACTATACATTAACGAATCTCCGGTGGAAATCACCAAATTCCTTGGGGTACATCTGGCAGAGAACCTCTCCTGGACCCTTAACACCAGCCCTACAGTGAAGAAGGCACAGCAGCGTCGAACCTTTCTGCGAAAGCTGAAAAAAGCCTTCCTCCCACCATTTATCCTCACTATCTTTTACAAAGGATCTATTGAAAGCATTTTATGCTGCTGTATCACTACCTGGTATGGAAACTGTTCTGCATCAGATCACAAGATCCTGCAGCAGGTGGTGCGGACACACCCGCTGTCTCCAGCATTGTCAGGGATGGCACCCACACTGCACACAATCTCTTTACAATCTCTTTACCCTCCTGCCATTTGGTAAAAGATACAGCAGCATTCGGGCACAGACTTCCAGAATGTGTTTTTTTCCACAAGCCATCAGGCATCTCAACTCCAAAGGTCTGAACTGTATATATTCATAAGGAACTGCACAAACCTCTGAAATACTCTGCATAAATGTATGTCTACCCTGCCCAGGGAGACCGTGTACCTGCTAGGGTTGTTCACTTCAAAAACTCACATTTAGATGCACCCAGTATAGTCTTATAGTCTTATGTATAGCACCATGGGTTCTGGAGGAACGTTATTTTGTTTCTACTATGTACTGTATTACTGTATATGGCTGAAATTACAATAAAATCCACTTGACTTGACTTGACTTGACTTTATCAGCCACAAATGATGTGCCTCTTGCAGGGATAAACTTATGAGATGTAAATAAGAATAGAATGTGAGTGGCAAAATAAATGGTTGCATCTGTGCTTTTCTCTTCTGTGTCTTTTGTTTTTCAGAAAGCTTTTACTGAGCTGTAGTTAAGTCCAGATAAATGACAAATGTCCTGCTGAATAAAAATAATTCATTTGCATCAGTTCAGCTGGCGACATTTCTTATGAACTTGATATCTTAGTCTTTAGGCTTTTATACCCACCTACAGGAGCTTGTGCTTCAAAGTATGAAGAATAGATTTGCTTAAATGAAGAGTAATAATACCTTTTCTTTTGTGAAATTACATTGCAGTCAACGGATATTTCACTCATGGATATATGTTTCTAAAGCAGAGATTTATTTCTCTGAACTATTCAACGGGGAGAAAAAAATTAGGCATTTGGACTTTATCATGTATTCCAGAGGGCCCTACCAGGGCTAGGAGTCTAATCAGCATAAGAGCTGGACAGTTTGAAGCAAAGGTCCCCAACCTTTTTACCCATGAGCCACTTTCAATTGTAAAAAGAGTTGGGGAGCAATAAAAGCATGAAAAAAAGTTCCTGGGGGATGCCAATAAGGGAGACTCTGTTTGGCAGTACAGCTGGCTTTTATACAACCAAAACTTGCCTCCAAGCCAGAAATTCAAAAATAACTACTTGCTTTGAGGCCACTGGGAGAAACATCCAAGGGGTTGGGGAGCAACATGTTGCTCAAGAGCCCTTGGTTGGAGATCACAGGTCTAAAGTAATGCCAGGAATAGTTGTATCACTCTGTACAAGCTACGAAGCAGTATTGTTACAGGTAGTATCATCTATTGCTCATTTTGGCATCCCAATAATATCATACTTCACTGCTGGACTGCGTAATAGGATTTATGTTGAGACATTGCCTATGAGGTTAGCCAGAACACCTTGGGAGCTTGGGAAACTAAGTGATAAGCACAATGGGAAATCCCCAACACAGTAAACTATGTTCAAGGTCAGCAAATGACAATACCAACAACGGACAATATTTCATTCTTCACATCTTTGGCCACCACCATAGGAATGGTTATGGGGTAGCAAACAGCTGATTTTTTTTTTTTCTTCAGGATTAAATTTATGTCAAAGCGGTTGAATTTAACCATAAAATACATGTAGATTAAAAGGATTATGCTCCTGAAGATGCAGGTTCAAGTGACCATGTTTGCCGACTGAGGCCCTTGCTGGGTTATTACCATCCATAGGGTTGCTCTACAGTTACATTAGATGGAGAATGCATCAGTAAATGCAAGTTTGGTCTACCATATTTATGTGTTTTAAAAACTTTTTAAAAATGTGCATCTCTGGGGACCAATATGGTTTCTCAATACTACTGGCCCCCAAGTTTGGTCTACCATATATATGTGTTTAAAAAACTTTTTGAAAATGTGCATTTCTGGGGACCAATATGGCTCCTCAATACTACTGGCCCCCAAGCAGCAACCGTGTGATATCTCAGTAACATCCATCATGGTTGTTCTATATTTACTTTGTATGGAGACTGCATCAGTAAATGCAGTAGTTAGCTCTACAATACTGTATATATGGTATACTTTTTGAAACTGTGCATCTCTGGGGAAAACTATGGTTCCTTAATACTACTGGCCTCCAGGCAGCCACTGTGGGATATCTCAGTATTAAGTCTTTGGACAAGTTCTTCTGTTTTGTAGAGAAGGAACGTCCTGTGTACAAAAATAAGCTATATATCTTATTTTACAGCTGAGGAAGGTCAGGAGAAAAGGTGTAGATGGAGCCGCAGGGCAATAAAAAGGTACTTATTAGGAAAGGGCAATAAATAATCATAAACAATTTTGTTTTGTTGTTATTTCTGTGGCTATAAGTGCCTAAAACTAGGAGCTGGTATAAAACATTTTGCAGTCTATGAAAAAGATCTTGACTTGATGCAGTGAATTGTATAAGGTGCACAACATAGAGCAAAATATTTATCCCCATCCCCTGTGTGTATGTGCATTATTGTCTGTATTGCCTGTGTGTGTGGGGGGCTGGGTGATATTTGCTATTTAATAAATAAAGCCCATATAAGATTAGTTTTGCAGCTGTGTTCATTTATGTTGGATATGTCGATGCTTCACACTGGGAAAAAGTAAAATCTTGCTGTTTTAAGGCTAAGCCTTTAAATGCAGCTGGTTTCAAGGAGCCGTAAACAACGGCATCAAAATTTGAAATGAAAGATTTCCCCAATCAAGCTAAAATAGGAGCCACTGGGGGTGACCATTAGAGCTGGGGAGAAGCATTTACATTCATTAAACATTGTGAGTTAAAGATGTAACAGAGCTGAAATCGGTTTCATGGGTCAGAAAATGCTCGAGAAATCAAAGAATATTTTGAGTTACACTTTAACAAGCTCAGAGGTTTTAGTCTAAGCAGAAGTCTACATAAATATTAATTATATGGCACAACATGCCTGCCCTGAGCAGTCAACCAGAATCAGATCAATGCAGGAGGCTGGAACGGCTGGTGAATAAGGTTGATAAAGCTGTTTTATGAAAGAGGAAAACATACTGAACTTAATCAATTGTAAAAAGATATTGTTCTTGATTCTTCTGATTTACTACACCAGATACATACATGATGGTGCAGACCATCAAACTAGCACAGAAGTGGGATATAGTGTTGGCTTTAACTGATGAGTGAATTTGTCCCAAAAATTATACAAAAACATTTTTACGCACAACAATTTTTTACGCGTTCAACGATTTTTCTTGCTCCAAATACATAAAAGTCAATGGGCGTTCTTTCTTGGGACGACAAGTTTTATCTCAATGACTTTTTTTGTCCTAATGCATTAAAGCCAATGGGTGTTTTTTCTTATAGTGATTTTTTTGTCTGGCCAACCTTTTTGTTTTGGCAAATTTTTTGCCACTGCAAATTTTTGCTGCAGTTTCTTGAAAAAACTCACAGATGACAAAATGCAGAATTTCGCCGCAAATCCTTGGCTGGTGAAAAAAAATTTGATCATACCTATTGGCTTTTGGAATTCTAAGATTGTATAGATTGCTGGATGGGTGGAGCAGTGTACACCAGTGGAGGTGCTGACTGGGTCAGGAATGGCCGGAGTGTAATGTGTGTAAGCAGAACAGTCCAAGATTGAAAGTTGCAACAGACACCCAACTTTCTCCAGATAGCTTTCCTCCAACACCCCATGAAGAGTTGAAGGGTAATGGGAAAGGATCATTATTACAGAGATTTCACTAGATGGTGCAAATGGTTGTCTTTCTTAACTTGCGTATTGGACCTCTTTGGTTGGTTGGGTTGTAGGTAGCTGAAAGAACTATGTTTAGATTATTAAGTTGGGTGCAAACAGCAGTTGAAAGGTAGGGGAGCAAGTGATGGAGGAGTGAAGTAGAAACAGGGGCAATGCGAGAGGCGGTGACAGGCCTAGGGAAGCCCTACCATCATATCTGCCCTGGTCTATAGGTATTTCTGGCAAACATTCCTTGGGAGGCTATTTGCATTATCAGGCTGCCATAACCAAAATTAATATGTTTATCATTGTTAATTTGTTTTAATTTGTTAATGAAAGCTGTGCCCTTCATCCATCCCAAACTGGATTTGCTCATCCTTACAATTTTCATGGTGGTTCAATAAGGGGAATCAGGTGCCGGTGAGGCTATTGCCTGTTTGAGGCTATCCTAAAAATGATTCACGGTTAAATTTAAATTTAAGGCTACAATCCTTAAAGACTGGCAACACAGAATACAGGTTTCTTTAGAGTTTGTGGTGTTCTATGTGGGTAACTGTAGTACAGTAATGGATAAGTCAGCAACTACCAACATTAAACCAATAGATAAAATCAAGACTATGTTAAACTGGAACTGTACCCGACCTGGATACTCCTCTGCTTTCCCATAGTTTGAATGATATAAAATCTCCGTAATGCGCTACAGGCTCTGGTAAATGATAACCGTAATCACATTTTTAGAATGCCAGATTTATTAACAATACACGTATTTATTTCAGGAACATGTCTTCTGCCACATCACCCATCATTCTCAAATGGGACCCGAAAAGCTTGGAAATCAGGACTCTTACTGTGGAAAGCCTGTTGGAGCCGCTAGTAACCCAGGTAAGTCCAGGGTTCTTAATTTACATAACAAGTCTCCAGTTGGGATGTCCGTTGCTGCGGTGCATTTTGGTGGCTTTGTGATAGAGTCTAAAGATAACTTTGTAACGTGTATGCCGTATGTGGCTTCAAAGCCGCCTTTTGTAAATATTGGTTTTGTTAAAGGGATCCTGTCATCGGAAAACATGTTTTTTTCAAAACGCATCAGTTAATAGTGCTACTCCAGCAGAATTCTGCACTGAAATCCATTTCTCAAAAGAGCAAACAGATTGTTTTTTATATTCAATTTTGAAATCTGACATGGGGCTAGACATTTTGTCAATTTCCCAGCTGCCCCTGGTCATGTGACTTGTGCCTGCACTTTAGGAGAGAAATACTTTCTGGCAGGCTGCTGTTTTTCCTTCTCAATGTAACTGAATGTGTCTCAGTGGGACATGGGTTTTTACTATTGAGTGTTGTTCTTAGATCTACCAGGCAGCTGTTATCTTGTGTTAGGGAGCTGCTATCTGGTTACCTTCCTATTGTTCTTTTGTTTGGCTGCTGGGGGGGAAAAGGGAGGGGGGTGATATCACTCCAACTTGTAGTACAGCAGTAAAGAGTGATTGAAGAGAGTGATTGAAGTTTATCAGTGCACAAGTCACATGACTTGGGGCAGCTGGGAAATTGACAATATGTCTAGCCCCGTGTCAGATTTCAAAAAACATTCATTTTGAAAAATGTTTTTTTTCCCATGACAGTATCCCTTTAAATATTTCAATACTAGTGGAAACCAACCAGTCCTTTCTTTGGTGCTGATGTCTATGTGTGTGTCCCTGAATCCCTTCTTCAGATGTGTTCTCCAGCAATTTGCTCATGGTAGCTCCCAGCATTTTTTTAAGGAGTTGACGTTTATAGACCATTAGAAGACAAATTCTAGGTAACTTCTCTGTAGTCTTCTCTATTTATTTTGCATGATCTCCCGCATGAAACTGAAAATGCTATCTGGATGTCTGGGTCACTGCCCCCCTTCCCACAACAAGCAAAATAACAGATTGACTGTGAAGCTTTAGTGTTGAGAAGTGATGAGCAAATCTGTCCCAATTTGTTTCGCTGAAAGATTTGTAAAACTGGGAAAAAATAGCAAAAAAATTGCGAAGTCAATAGGCATCAAATTTTGCAACAATTTTTTATGCAAGAGTTTTTCTTACTCAAAATACAATAAAGTCAATGAGCACTTTTTCTTGTGGCAACTTTTTTGTCCAAAAGCATTAAAGTCAATGGGCGTTTTTTTCTTTATTGTCTCTGCAACAATTTTGTCTCTGTGACTTTTTTTGGTGTGGTGAAATTTTCTGCGACAATTTTTTGCTGCAGTTTCCCGAAATAATTTGCAGATGGTGTGATTTTGCCGCAAATCCATGCCTGTTTAAAAAATTCGTTCATCATTAGTGAGGCTATTCTTATTTTTCTATTTCTTATCTCATGGCCTAACAACCACTAAGGGAGGGATAGATATCTTCAGAAGTCTCTCGATTCGTTTTAAGTAAAGCAGTTGACACCTTAACAAATATACGTGTCTGAGCTGGGCTCCTGCATATAGTACAGACACGTGCAGAAAAGAAGGATTTAATATTGTACAATTGCTGATTTTGGATATTTTTTGCAAACAAAACACCTGCCATAGATGAAAGAGCTGATCAAATTATAGAATATTATGTGGGCGCCATAAGCTCTACAGTGACTCTAAAAGGGTTCAAGCCTTCATTACAGTATTAGAGGGTCATTTATAGTGATGGGCGAATTTGTCCCAAATTTGAAACTGAGAAAAAGCAGCGAAACACGAATTTTGATGCCCGCGTCAATTTAACGCCCACATAAATTCAGATGCTCTTGTCAATTTTGACGCTGGCGTTAAAGTCAATGGGTCCAAATAATGTTGACGCACAACAGTTTTGACGCAATGAACTTTTCCGACGAGCATCCAAAATTTTTTGACGGCTGCAAATGAAACCCGTAATCCGCTGCGAATTCGCGCCTGCCAAATTTATTCGCCCATCAATAGTCATTTATAAAAGTGCTGGACAGGTTGGGTAAACAGGGGCAAACCGACATGCTCTTGTACACTTGCACCCTACTCTGCACTTTCCTGCAGGCCACAATAGGATTGGCGCCTCATCGTAAGGGGGCGGGGGGGTCGGAAGGGGCCCTGGACAGTAGTCCCGGTGGGCCCCGAGCCCCCCAGTCCAACCCTGAGGACAAGCCTGCCTTGTGCCTAATGATCAGCACCCAGTGCTTTTCAAATGTGCTGTAAGGGGAGCTCTTGTGCTCCGCGGTCATAATAAATGACACTTTAGATCTCGGATGCTGACGGAATAAAGGGAGAACTTAATTTTTCAGCTTATGGACAAATGAAGCAATAATATAAATAAACGTCCCCTGCTATGACTCTAAGGGGGTTATTTATTAAAATACGAATGTTAAAATCACTAGAAAAACTCAAGTTTTTAGAGGAAAAAAAACCTTGAATTTTTCGAGATTTGTTATACCCCGAAGCTACAAAAAGCACAAATCCAGAAATCCGCCATCTCAGTCCTGTCGAGGTTCTGTGTAAGTCAATGGGAGAGGCACCTATCTCTATTTGAAGTTTTTTGTGGTGTGCTGGGTTTAGAGACAAAAACTCGAAAATTTAAGCTATTTCGGGAAAAAAGCCCGAAAAATTAGAATAGAGGGAGAACATCATTTTTCAGTTTATGGACAAATGAAGCAACAATATAAATAAATGTAACCTGCCACGACTCTAGGGGGCACATTTACTTAGCTCGATTGAAGGAATAGAATAAAAAATACTTCGAATTTCGAAGGGATTTTTTGGCTACTTCGACCATCGAATTGGCTACTTCGACCTTCGACTATGACTAAAAATCGTTAGACTATTCGACCATTCCATAGTCGCAGTACTGTCTCTTTAAAAAAAACTTACTTCGCCACCTAAAACCTTCCGAGCATCAATGTTAGCCTATCGGGAAGGTCCCCATAGGCTTTCTAGGCAATTTCTGATCGAAGGAAAATCGCTTGATCGATGGATGAAAATCCTTTGAGTCGTTTGATTTAATCGTTCGATTGAATGAATAGCGCTAAATCCTTCGACTTCGATATTCGAAGTTGAAGGATTTAACTTCAACGGTCGAATATCGAGGGTTAATTAACCCTCGATATTCGACCCTAAGTAAACGAGCCCCTTAGAGTTATTTATCAAAATACGAATGTTAAATTCGCTCGGTGTTATCGAGCTTTTCTGTCATAAAATCAAGTTTTTTAATTAATAAATGAGCTAAAATCAGGTATGGGAGTTTGGTTGTGGTTTTTGTTTTAATAAAATATGAGATAAATTCAGATTTTAGTAAATAACCCCCTAAATGTACATATAAACACAATAGTTAATGAAAAGTAACTGGAAGCCTGCATCAGGCATAATGTGGAATATGGTCTGTTTATAGGAATCAAGCATTGCCTGTTTGGTACAAAATGCTCTAAAGTCTGACGCAATGATCAATATTAACAAGTGTGTCTGAATGAGGCTGCGAATATTGACCAACCGCAGAGAGTGACTGATTGGTAACAATAGCAAATAGCAATTATCTCCATAATGATCGCTCAACGCACAGCGAGTCTTGGAGGTTTCAGAGCTACGCTCTTTATTATCTGCCATAAAATAAAAAGAAAATTGAGAGTGGGGTTGATTTATTATTATTATCAAAATGTTGTTGCTTTATGGGGCAAGTCCGCACAAATTCTATGACATGATAACGCCTCTCATTTTAGGATCGTGTCCTTATTCAATTGGTCAGGGTGAAATGTAACAAAAATGGAGACAGTATCCCTTACATGTACCGTATATACTCGAGTATAAGCCGACCCGAGTATAAGCCGAGGTACCTAATTTGACATCCAAAAACTGGGAAAGCTTAATGACTCGAGTATAAGCCTAGGGTGAGAAATGCAGCAGCTTCTGGTAAGTTTGAATCAAAAGATTGAGGGTTTCTGCTCCCATTGGAGGTGCCGGCGTCTCGTTTTTGGATGCCGGCGACCATTCTTGGATGCCGGCGACCATTCTTGGATGCCGGCTACCATTCTTAGGTGCCGGCGCCTATCCTTAGGTGCCCGCGCCTATCCTTAGGTGCCGGCGCCTATTCTTAGGTGCCGGCGCCTATTCTTAGGTGCCGGCGACTGTTTTTGCGCTTGACCCGAGTATAAGCCAAGGTAGAGTTTTTCAGCATATTTTGGGGGCTGAAAAACTAGGCTTATACTCGAGTATATACGATACTTCTGGTCTTCAGAGAGAATATCAATAATAACACTTTGCATTCACTGCAATTAAGAGATATCAGAAAACTTCATATCCTAGAGTTCCATTCTGCTCATTCTGATCTGTTCAGCTGTGGTTTTTTTTTAGCTGATAAAATAATCCCTGGAGTGTTAAATTGCAATATAAAGCTGATTAGAAAGTACCGATTATAACTGCGTATTAGATTCACTTCTCGTAGGGTTTATTAGTCCGGCCGAAGAAAGAACAAAAGAGTTGAGCTCTGTAGGATTTGCAAATACCTTTTTCGATTGGCTTCTGAGAATCAGATCTACTTCATATTTTAAACAGAAGGGGGGGTGGAAAAAATGATGGAAATATGGGACAATGGCAATTAGTGATGAGCGGAAATTTTTCTTGGCAGGTATGGATTTGCGTTGACTTCTGCAAATGTTTTCCAAACTTTCCCACGGCTTTGGGAATATTTTGGAGAAGTCAAAAGGGACAGATTTGCTCATCACAATGGGAAAAAGATGTTTTACGTTAAGTTCATAAATTAGGGACAACTATATTTCTGCTATCAAATACTTTTGAAGATCAGATCTTTACGTTCGAGTGCTTTTAAAGCAACAGTAGACATTCTGGAAATGTTTTGGGTTCCATATACTGAACATGTCAGGGTGGATTTAAAGTTTACATTTTTGTTGCTTTCAAATGTTCTGTTGCTGTTCCTTTTGGAAGTGGAAGATGCCTCTTATACCATCTTATCAGGTGCAACATAGGGTGCTAGTGATGTGCGGGTCGGGTTTTCCCTCTGCCCACGCCCGCCTGCGACTTCCGGGTCCCTTTTATAGACCTGCTCCGCCCCGTCCCACAGATGACATCACAAAAAGGGCCCGAGCAATAAGGCACCCGTCTATAAAAAAAGGAAGTCAGAAGCCGTGGGTATCGGGCCAGCCTGGCCAACTTTCATCTAGTCATTGGCCTTAAAGGAGAACTAAAGCCTAACCAAAGAAGTAGCTAGAAATGTTGTACATGAGGTTTTGTGCTTCAGTACCAGCCCATGGCAACCACAGCCCTTTAGCAGTAAAGATCTGTGTCTCCAAAGATGCCCCAGTAGCTCCCCATCTTCTTTTCTGCTGATTCACTGCACATGCTCTGTGCTGCTGTCACTTACTGAGCTTAGGGACCCACTCACAATATACAGTACACATAGAATAGAAATGTCACAATATAAGGCTGATTAGTAATTAATACAGATAATTAGTACATGGCAGCACAGAAACCAGTGCAATTAGCATCAGAATTTAATAATCGGCAAACCTGTAGCATCAGCTTATATTACAGCCAGGGAAGCTCATTTTCTGCTGGATAATTAGTGACGAGCCCTAAGCTTAGCTTCTCAACAGCCAATCAGAGCCCACTGAGCATGTGAGTGTCACAGACACTTTCCAAGATGGTGACCCCCTGTGACAAGTTTGAAGTCCTGGATCATTGCTGCTATTGACAAGCTGAAACTTTAGCCTCGTGCAATAAGTTCTGTATATAAAATATGCCATTTTTAGCCATATTAATTTGTAGGGTTTAGTTAACCTTTAAGCACCCTAACTAGTACCATTCTGTTAAGTAGACATGCAGAACCTAGACCTAGGCACTGACTGGCATGGTAGGATTAACCTAGAAGAACACACAGTTTGCCCTCCTCAGTCTCTACTTAAAACTCACTGTACTAACTCATTAGAATCAGATTTGAATAAATAAAGTGCCACTGATAAAGCTTAAACCCATATCCCAGGACCGGTAGAATTTCCCGTGTTCAGATCATTTCTCAGGTAAGAGTTTTCAGTCCAGGGAATATCCAGGGAGCAGAGAGAAGTAGAGTAGATGCCGGCAGTTCACTGTGAGTTCAGCAGACAGAATCACTGTTTTGGGTTCTCCCGGTGGCCCAGACGGCTACATATTCCTTTTATGACACTGGCACGGGCTGAATGAAAAGTGGAAGAACATTACAAAGCGGCAGGGAAATTTAGGAGGATGAATTAAAGCCGTAGTTGTCTAGTTTTTTAGGACAAGCCTCACATATAGGTCAGACTGTTGTTCAAGCCGCCCCTTAGCTCATAACAAGGCGGCAGATGTAGAGAAATATTGGGGTATCAGTCATTCAGCAACCGTTTTAAGAATACCAAGTCAGACAGCAAATAAAATTTAATTCCAAATCTCACCCCTACTGACTTTCAAGATGGTCTTTCGGGTGTATCAGGAGATCAAATAGTCGTTTTCCCCTAATCTCACATAAGTGACCTTCAGACTGACCCTCCTCCGGGACATTTACTAAGCAGCAAAAATTCGCAGGCAACAGCTTTGCAGCTATAGCCAGACGAAAATCCGCTCAGACAACGCTAATCTACTAAATTTACTAGGGATGCACCCAATCCCGGATTCGGTTTGGGATTCGGCCAGGATTTGGCCTTTTTCAGCAGGATTCTGATTCGACCGAATCCTTCTGCCGACCAAACCGAATCCAAATTTGCATATGCAAATTAGGGGTGTGAAGGGAAATTGTGTAACTTTTTGTCACAAAACAAGGAAGTAAAAAACTTTTCTCAGTGACGGAACTAGGTGGGGGCGGGCCCTGGTGCGGGCCGTGCAGCCGGGCCCCGCCCCCCACCCTCGTCTGTGCGGCTGCACCCGACTCCAGTGGGCGCGTGACTGCCGGGGGGCCCTGCGGGGGTGCAGGCCCTGGCCCAATTGCACCCCTGCTCCCCCGGTAGATACGACACTGACTTTTCTGCTTCCCACCCCTAATTTGCATAATCAAATTAGGATTCAGATTCAGTTCTGTATTCGACTGTATCTTTTGCAAAAATAGTGGATTCGGTGCATCCCTAAAATTTAATAAAATGTGAAGTTACATCCAGGGCGCCGACGATGAATGCTGGCGAATTTAAGCGAGCGCTACTTTTAATGCCTAGTGCAACTTCGTTAATTTGCATTAATTTGCTAATTTGCATACAGCGGGAAATTATAAAGTTGAATGCGAATGTTGCAGCAAATACATTACATCACACAAGTCCAGGGAACCTCAATAAATAACATAAAGTTGTTATAATGTCCTACACATGAGCCCAGTGTATAGTTTACGGAGAAGGCAAGTCTGGCGCAAGGGGTAACGTGCAGTAAAATCTGCATCTTAGTGAATTAGCGGAGTAACGGAGTAATTTGCCTGGCGATAGAGTGCGAATGACCATTAGTGTCTGTCTCATTCGCTAGGGAAGTTACGCCTGCGCCCATTAGTAATTCGGTGAAGTGCCTGAAAGCGGTGACACTGGCGAATCTCACTTTGACCTTTAGTAAATCTGCCCCCTAGGCTAAAATGACAGGGAAGTCTTGATCCAAAGAGGTTCTGTTTGAGTGTCACTCGAGTTGATTCTCATATTGTCCAACTAGTTGGGTGAGTCAAATGCTTGACTGCATGTTATAATATCAGCCGTTTAGTTGCAGTCTCGCAATGTCCTGGGGCAGCAATTAGAGACAACAAAACACAATCTAAAATATATTTGTTTATTTGTTTTTTTAGACTCAATTTTTTTCAGAGTTATCAAGTTTAAAAAATCCCCTGAACTTGGCGGTATTTTCAGGGTTCCCAAAGTGGGTGACATCAAACAGGGCAGCAGACTTGCGCCCAAAGAATCAAATACAAATTTCCCTGCTGAGAAAATGAGAGCTGCAACGTACATCTTATTCGCTACAACATGCGACACAATAGCTTTTCTTGTTGTAGATGCAACTCCCCACATGGCTGTGACTGAGTTCCCTCAACTTTCCCTACAGTCAGTTGAGAATAAAAACATTCATTAGTAATTTCATCAAAATACACTATTTGCTCTTCTGCATAGTTACACTTGGCACTGCTCCGTCCTACCTGCCCCTGTTACAAATGGCGCGCTGCTGCACCCAGGGTCAGACTGGGCTGGTGGGACACCGGAAAAAACCTGGTAGGTCCTGTCAACCCACACCTGCTCCCTGCCCTGGGCACTGTACCCTTACCTACTCAATCGTGTCTGTGACAATATAAAATAAGGTACGGGGGTGGGGGGTGGAGAGGGGTTTTGCCTGGGACCAGATTGAGCCTGAGGGACACCAGCCCACTCCAGCTCCCTGTCACTTTCGCCCGAACCTCCTTTCCACTTGGCCCAGTCTTGCTTAGTAAAGGGTGCACGCACTAGCGGGATGAGTATGAGCATGCGCGGGAGTTGTGTGTGTGCACCAGGGGTCTAGAGGGGGCTTTGCAGTATGGACGGGGGTCGGAGGGCAGCCCCTTAAACAGGAGCCCTGGTGGGCCCCAGGCCAGTGGGACATCGGGTGAAAATGCAGTGGGCCCGCCAACCCACACACACACCTGATTCTTCAGTGGCCCCTGCTGTCTCCCAATCTGCTCCTCTAGTCCAAATCATGGCCGCAACTACAGACAGGTACACGCAAGGGGCCAGAGGTGGGGGATGCGCCTGGGGCAGGGGGCCTGGAGGGGGGTGAGGGCCCCTGTGTTAGAAGCCCCGGCCTGGGGGAAGGGGGGTGTGCTCCATTGACCCCGACTGCAGGGGAACAATAGAAATCCAAATTTCACTTTGCTCACTGCATTGCGGATGTAAATAACCCCTAAAATAATTTGTGTCTGCCATTGCACTCTACACACTACACTTGCGCTTGTAAATGTCGCATAATACCTAGAATTCCTGCAATAAACTGTAAGACAAGCAATGATGTTTTTTTTTGCTAGAAAGAAACAAGTACAGGGAGTCATCGAGTTTCATAGACCCGACTTACATACAACTCACACTTACATACGGGGGCTATAACAGTAACATACTATGGTTTGCTTGACTTTTATTCACATTTAGCTTTAATAAACCACCTGCCCCAAATCCCCTCTGGTGGGTGTTGTCTGCTGCAGAGCACAGAAAGGTAAAAATAAATACTACTGTCTGTTAAGACAAACCTCTGTCTAACTTCCATTTAATGTGCCTGTTCCAACTTACATGAAAATCTTCAAAACAAACCTACCGTATATACTCGAGTATAAGCCGAGTTTTTCAGCCCCCAAAATATGCTGAAAAACTCTACCTCAGCTTATACTCTTGTCAAGCGCAAAAATGGTCGCCTGCGTCTAAGAATAGTCGCCGGCGTCTAAGAATAGTCGCCGGCACCTAAGAATAGTCGTCTGCGTCCAAGAATAGTCACTGGTGTCCAAGAATAATCTCCAAGAATATTTGCCGGCATCCAAGAATATTCGCCGGCTCCAATGGGAGCAGAAACCCTAAATTTTTTGATTGAAACTTACCAGAAGCTGCTGCATTTCTCACCCTAGGCTTATACTCGAGTCAATAAGCTTTCCCAGTTTTTGGAGGTAAAATTAGGTACCTCAGCTTATACTCGGGACGGCTTATACTCGAGTATATACGGTACATCTTGAAAGTAACCCGGGGCCTGTACCAGTAAGAACATACACTGACCCCATGCCAACACAAAAATAATTATTACTTTTTATTTTACCCCAAAATAAGTAAATGACTTTGACATCAAAATTGATGATTTTTAAGAAATCACATATTCCGTGTATGTGTTTGATGGAAGCTTTGCCTGTTCCTGACTGTGCCTGAGTCACACTACATTGAATGGAAGAACATGGAGCACCCGGAGCCTGTCGCCAGCCAACAAAGATCTGAAATTATACTTATAGCTGTCGTATTAACATTATTCTAATCCGTTATATACCCAGTTACACAGCAGACAATTAGATTACAGGTGTAGGATCTATTATCTGGAATTCTTGGGCTCCTGGAGTTTCCTAGTTAAGGGCTATTTCTCTAATGGGTTTTAATGCTGCTTATAAACACATATGCTTTAAAGGGGGTTGTTCACCTTTAAATTAACTTTTAGTATGATGTAGAGAATTTGCAATTGGTTGTCATTTTTTTTTTTATTTGTGGGTTTTGAGTTATTTAGCTTTTTATTCAGCAGCTCTCCAGTTTTAACAATTTTTGTTGCTAGGACTCACATATCCCTAGCAACCGTCCATTGATTTGAATAAGAGACTGGAATATGAAAAGAAAGATGGGTAATAAAAAGTAGCAATAACAATACATTTGTAAGCTTACCGAGCATTTGTTTTTAGATGGGGTCAGTGACCCTCCCCATTTGAAAACTGTAAAGTGTCAGAAGAAGAAGGCAAATAATTCAGAAAAAGGCCAATTGAAAAGTTGCTTAGAATTACTGTAACTATAACATACTAAAAGTTAATGCAAAGGTGACCCACCTCTTTTAAGTATTAGAGTTGAGGGAACCACTTAGGGCAGAGACACACGAAAAAATTCAGGGAGATTTAGTCACCCGGCGACTAATCGACTCTTCTTCGGGCGACTAATCTTCCCTACTTCGGGCAACTAATCTTTCCAAAAAGCCGTCCAACTAGCTAGAATCTAAATAGCCAACGGAATGGCACTCGGAGAGATTAGTTTAACAAAGTCGCCCCAAAGTTTCCTTGTGAGGAAACTGGGCGACTTCGGAAAACGAAAGTGCAAGTGCCATCCTGCTGGCAATTTAGATTCTAGCTGGCGGGAAGGCAGTTCAGGGAGATTAGTCGCCTGAAGATGAGGAGATTTGTCCCCGGGCAACTAAATCTCCACGAATCTTCTTGTGTGTCTCTGCCCTTAAGGTCCATGGAATGCAGATGATGGGTGTTCTGATGGAATTGTTCAGGATTATTATGAGTTCTATAGGATATATACTGATAGACAGGCTAGACACTAAATGGATTGCAAGCATCTCAACCAAGAACGGTCTATCCTATTTATTGGGGAGTCTTAAGTGGGGCAGCCTCCTGGGACACCTATTAGTGGGCGTATTTGTCCTGCTTTGCTTCATCGGAAAATTCGCAAAATGGCAAAAAAAAGTTGCGAAACTCGAATTTTGACGCCCTTGTCAATTTTTACACCAGCGTTAAAGTCAATGGCAGTCCAAATAATGTTGACGCACGCCGGTTTTGACAAGATCGACTTTTTCGACTTGCGTCCAACATTTTTTTGACCCTGGCAAATTTTCGCTGCAGTTTCACGAATTTATTCAACTGCGGCGAAAAGTGGAAATTCTCCGTGAATTTGCGCCTGGAATGTATTCGCCCATCACTAAACCCTATCTGAGCCGGTGCACAAAGCAAGAATATCCCCAAATGTGCAGGTTTATTTGTATCTGTAAGTGAAAATAACTCTGTTTCATGAACATTATAACAACAAGAAAGTCTGTGGCCAATTTATATCAGAATCAGTAATTACAGTGATTGTTGCTGCCTCCTTATTCAGTCGCTGCCCCCCGAGTCTCTCTGCTCCTGTAATGTCAATAGTCGGCACATAACAATAGTTATTAGGGTTCATTTATTTTCTAATTGTAGTCAGATGTCTGGGAGGGAAAATGCTTTTACCCAGACAATAAATTGCTAGTTCTGGTTTGTGTGCTGGAACAGAATTTATTTGAATAAGGAAAAAAAAGTTTTATAGCAACAACAACAACAAAAAATATGGAAAATGTTGCACATTGAATAGGAGAGAAGGAAACAGAGGGGCAAATTCACTAAGATGCGAAGTTGCGCCAGGCGCAACTTTGCCGCACTTCGCCACAGTTCGCCACACTTTGCCAGGCGTATTTTCGCCAGCGCTCCGAAAATTCACTAAAATCCGAAGTTGCGCACAGGGGTAGCGTAAGTTTTCGAAGTTGCGCTAGCGTTAATTCGCCAAGCGAAGCGAAGTTTCGCTAGCGATGGTTCATTTACATACGGCGCGAAATTCAAATTTCAATGGAGGAACACGAATCACCACTTCAAATGCCTAGAAAACCTTCAAATCAGCAAATACAAATTTTATTTTGCCCTACACATGTGCCCACTGTCTAGGTAAGTTGCCATGAGTCAGGAAATGTAGGGAGGAAGGGGAGCCCCAAAAAAAATTTCGATCTTTTTCTGCCTATCACCCATCATGTAGAAAACACGCCAGCGTTTTTTGGGACTTAGAAAAATTTTTGACTTTTTTGGAAACAATCCCTATCTACTCTATTGCGCTTCGCCAGGTCTGAGGTGGCGAAGGAAGTCTAGCGTAAAAGGTTGCGTTCAGTACACTGCGCAAGTTAGTGAATTTGCGTAGTTACATCGCTAGCGAAAATTTGCCTGGCGTAAGGCTGCGAAGTAACACTAGCGAAAATACGCCAGCGTTCGTTAGTGAATTTGCGCAGTAGCGAAAAATGCCAAACGCTAGCGAATTAACGCTAGGGTTCGGCGATTAGTGAATTTGCGCCAGAGAGAGAGAGAAATCGAGTTAGAAAGAGAGAAATCAAGTAAAATGTAGGTAATGATGGAACCTGAGTTTTTACTGCCCCCTGGTTGGACATAACGTTGTCTTTATTCATAAGAGTGGGAGCTGCTGTGTATAGTGATGGGCGAATAAATTTGGCTGGCGCCAATTCACAGCTAGTGAATAAATTTGTGAAACTCCTGGCGGCAAAAAGTTTTGGAGGCGCGTCTGAAATAGTAGCTCGCGTCAAAACCGTTGCCCCTTCAACACTATTCGGATGGCCATTGACTTTAACGCTGGAGTCAGAATTGACCCTGGCATAAATTTTCGCGTTTCACACATTCTTCGCCGCTTCGTGAATTTCGTGGGAAATTTGCAAATTTTTCGCTGAGCTGAAACGTGAGAAATTAGCCCATCACTAGCTGTGTAACTTGCCTTGCTCAGGTCTCCATAGACAATAATGTCTAGACTTATATTAACATATATTTCTGTCATGTGTGCCCTGCCTATCTCCAGGACCAATCACTCTCTAGAGGGGGGAGGGGTACCCCACAGGGCCCTTATCTGTCCTGGTCCTGGGCCCCCAGCAGTGTGAGGTTCTGCCTCCCTTATAAATATGAGTTCATCTTGCTAATGGCTAGGGATGTAACTACAAATAGGTTTGCTACCTGTCCGGATCTCACCCAAACAGCCAGGGCTGTCTGGGTGAAAAGTGCCTGTCCTGATTTCCAAATTAGGAAATCCGGACAGACCATTAGCGTTAATGACATGGCAATCAGCCAATTGCTGATCGCCACATCATCAGTCCCGCCCCTGACATCATCTGCCAACCACCCGACATTATCTGCCTGCCCCTTTTCCTCCAATCGGAAAAGTGACAACCCTAACTACAGAGGAAGCAGACCCTGCGGCTGCAGGGGGGCCCGGGAAGTAGAGGGGCCCCATGAGACCCTAATTCATATACAATTTCAATAAATATTGGTAAAACAGATCAACCTCTAGACATTTTACGGGGCCCAGTAATATCTAGTTACACCAACCGCTTCGCATGGCATGGGATCAATGCTCAGCTCAAGCTTTCCTAATGTCATGTCTCTTCTCTCTGTGTCCTCTGAGCAAACTGCCAGTTCTGCTGAGCATGCATCTGACCTTAAAGGCACAGAATAAAAAAAAAGGGCAGGTCAGAGATAATTCTGTTATAAGAGGAATGAGTCTTTTTTTTTTAACCTGAATAGAAAGTGCTACCAGTGACCCTCTAAGCCCAGGAAACGGAATAATCCCGTTATAATAGATGATACAGGGGCCCAAATTCACTAAGAATCGTAGTTGCGCCAGACGCAAATTCGCCGCACTTCGCCACACTTCGCCAGGCGTATTTTCGCCAGCGCTCCGCAAATTCACTAAAATCCGAAGTTGCGCACAGGGGTAGCGTAAGTTTTCGAAGTTGCGCTAGCGTTAATTCGCCAAGCGAAGCGAAGTTTCGCTAGCGATGGTTCATTGGCATACGGCGCGAAATTCAAATTTCAATGGAGGAACACGTATCACCACTTCAAATGCCTAGAAAACCTTCAAATCAGCAAATAAAAATGTTATTTTGCCCTACACATGTGCCCACTGTCTAGGTAAGTTGCCATGAGTCAGGAAATGTAGGGGGGAAGGAGGGGAGCCCCAAAAATATTTTCGATCTTTTTCAGCCTATCACCCATCATGTAGAAAACACGCCAGCGTTTTTTGGGACTTAGAAAAAATTTTGACTTTTTTTGAAACAATCCCTATCTACTCTATTGCGCTTCGCCAGGTCTGAGGTGGCGAAGGAAGTCTAGCGTAAAAGGTAGCGTTCAGTACACTGCGCAAGTTCGTGAATTTGCGTAGTTACCTCGCTAGCGAAAATTCGCCTGGCGTAAGGGTGTGAAGTAACACTAGCGAAATTAGGCCAGCGTTCGTTAGTGAATTTGCGCAGTAGCGAAAAATGCCAAACGCTAGCGAATTAACGCTAGCGTTCGGCGCTTAGTGAATTTGCGCCAGGGGGTTTCTGCAGAATGCAGGCATGTTTAATGGGAGCAGTGGATAACCCTCTAGTGGCATTATTGGGAACTGCAGCTCTACAGCTTTAGCCCCTTAATACTCAGCAATAAATGACTCCTACTAAATCAGCAACACGAACATTACATGAATCACATAGTAGTCAGTTTTCAAAGCATTTTCCTTCATTTGAAAGCAATTTGTAAATGTAAACTCAGCTGAGAATAACCTCTGTTTATCCCTATGGCTTCTATAATTCTGACTCTTTCAACAAGTCAATTCTCGTCCAGGTCTGTTAATGGACTGGCTTCTGCTACATTGTTTCAAGAGTCAGAACCAGCAGAGCAGATTCCATTAACAGCAAGATCCTGCTTCCGAGCAAACATTTTTCATAGGGATTTGTTTCCATTCCAGGGATCAACCAACTATAAAAAAAATGAACATATTTTTGGCCGCTTATTCCCAGACTGGTGATGCATTATTTATACTTATAAGAAGGGGGAGTAAGTCTCGCTACATATACTCGCTCCAGATTCTTTTGGTATTCAGTTCTGTAAATAGAGGGAGAACAGAGAGAGAGTGCTGGACTTTAGTGGGGAAACATTGAGTTAATTCGTGTTAATGTGTGTCCTGCCAAAGCAAAAAGGAAATATTGTGACAATAACACGCACTTGTGTTGCACTCGCAGTGATATGAAGCAAAACATCACAATATAAAGCAGAACATCACAATATAAAGCAGAACATCACACAGAGACAGAGCAGAAAGCGAAATGTTACATCCCCTGAGCAGTCACAGTTAAACATGCATTAACATTTTATACGGCAGTAAAAGTGAGAAAATGTCAGCTACAGTGAATGACAGCAGTCTCAGGCTGGACGGTTGTGCCGGCAGTTAGTCTAGCAGTTCCAATGCAGCAATGGCCAGCACTACTGGCTAGCAGGGGATTCTGGGAGTTCAAGACAAGTTTAGGCAACAAGGCAAAGGCAATGCACTAGGGGTGGCAAACTGCTTGTCTATGGAGGAGAAGGCACAAATATCATGGGGAAAACTCATTATGCTGAAACGTGCTGATGAAAGAAAGGCCTCAGGCATGCCGGCAGCAAAGCTAAATACAATGAGGCAAAACAAAGCAAAAATAGCATCAGTTTCTTGCCAATAGATTAGCCACAATAGTGCAAGCTAAAACACTATATTTATTCTGCAGAATGCTTTACCATACCTCAGTAAACAGCTCTAGAAGCTCTCTTTGTTCGTTTAGGATAGCAACTGCCATATTAGCTTGTTGTGACATCACTTCCTGCCGGAGTCTCTCCCTGTTTACTCATAGCTCTGGGCTCAGATTACAGCAGGGAGGGAGAGAGAGAGAGAGAGAGAGAGAGAGAGAGAGAGAGAGAGAGAGAGAGAGGAGCAAACTGAGCATGTTTCTTTTGACAGAGGACTCAGAGCAGCATTACTTTGAGGGTTTACTTGTATATTTATAAAGACCTTTCTAATAAAGCTTACTTAATTTTAGCCTTTCCTTCTCCTTTAAAGAAAGCTAATGTGGGGAAAATGGGGAGGCCAATGTGGTGAAATTGGACATAGGAGGAATAATAATAAGATGCAATAATAAGAATAGTAAGGAGCGCTCCAGGCACAGGGGGGGTCTCTTCCAATATTAATATCTTACATAGGGAAACAGATCAAATCTGAAAGACCAACCATTTACCTAGAGCAGATTAGTGGGCTCCATATCTAGTGTTCTACTCGTAAGTGAAGAGGCCAGCACCTATACCTACAAGCACCCTTAAGAGTATTCCCTGAATCCCAGGGAATGAAATACGACCATTCCCAGACTGCAAGTTTCTGTTCCAACCAATGAGGAGTTGCCGCTGGTGGTCATTAGTGTATAATGGCCTTGCTCACTTTTTCACCTGTTGGGGCACAAGAAATTATGAAATCTTAGCTGACGCTCTTAAATTGACTGATAATCATTTATAATCAGGGTCATTAGGGTCATGCTGGCATGACTGATGCAAATTCAATAGTCTGCGCAACAGGATGCCCATGGGCTGAATGCAGTTATCCATGATATATTTTCATGGCCCTGAGACTGGACATTAATCCCTCTGGATGACATACAGATATGGGATCTGTTATCTGGAAACAAATAAGCTTAGCATTAGCCATTCTATAACATGCTAACTTAATGGTGAACCACCACTTTAAGATAAGAAGATCCGAATTACAGAAAGAACCCTTATCTAGAAAACCCTAGGTCCTGAGCTTTCTAGATAGCAGGTCCCATACCTGTATTAAATGCCTGGCTACCTTAACTATATATTAATAACATGACCATGCTCATATAAACAGGTACAGGTATAGACTAGGGTTGCCACCTTTCTCCTTTGGGAGCTTTGGGCAGGCCAATGACGTCATAGGAACAGGACGATGATGTTGTGGCAGGACAGTGACATCACTCAGACAGGTCGGTGGGCAGAGCTATGAGGTGGTTGTTGGCGATTGGCCAATCGTCACGTCAATGTTAACAAATCCTGTTTCTAAATTAGGAAAACCAGGCAAGCAGTTTTGACCCGGACAATCTGGTTTTCAGCAGGGCAGTCCAGGTCAAAACTGCCTGCCTGGTTTTCCTAATTTAGAAACAGGATTTCTTAACATTGGCCAATTGCCAACAACCACCTCATAGCTCTGCCCACCGACCTGTCCGTGTGATGTCACTGTCCTGCCCACAACATCATCGTCCCGCTCCTATGACATCATTGGGCTGCCCAGACCGGTGGAACCCTAGTATAGACATATTGGGCTGATGTCCTAATTCCCTTGTTTCACTCCATTTGTTATTTGTCGTGTCTGAACTAATGTGAACTCCGTTGTGCAAAAATATCAAGGTTTTTGTATTCAGCGGCCGAATCACTCAGGCAAGATTGAGAAAAATAAATGTGAGCGTCTCAAGGATTATTATCTTTTGCTAACTGATCCATAGCACAACAACAGCTTTATGTGATGTTTATTAAAGACACAGACACTTCAGCAAAATGCATCTCTTTCCACTTTCATAATGCTTTCTATTACATTCAATCATTGGCATATTTGTATGTAGCATCTCTACAGTAGCTTGAACATTGATTTAGATAGACACCACCATGAAAGAAATGACAGTTTGGTTACTGTTTGTTCATTATACCTGTTATTATATCCCACCAGCAGTGTTTACTCCATGGGGAAAAAGAAATATATGTGATGAAGAATTGAATCTTGCCCAAAGTGATGGTAATATCAATTCTTTAGATTCTTCCTTAACAACTGAATGGTTGAATTACTCTTGATTTGTTTTAAGTGCCATTCTTTGTACTTTTTCTGCTTCACAAATGTGATTTTATATAATTTTTTTTTTTTTTGAAGGACATAATTTGGCTTTTTTATTTTCCAGTTATTATTGTTCATTGGAGCGAAAGGTACCATAACAGATAATCGTTATTTATAATCATTTTTTCTAGGAGAAAAAAATTTTTGTTTGAATTACCAGTTTACTCAACCAAAAAAGAACATCATTTGTTTATATTACTTACACGTTACTTATTTCAGTGAAAAAAAAATAACTTTTAATGGGTATTTCCTCTTAATTTACAACAATCATCTGGGACTTAATTTCCCAGGAATGCAGATAAAATTTATTATCATTAATGAAAAGTCTGGGACTCTGAGAGGCAGGCACATAGAAGTCAGGAAAGATGATAAAGGATGGGTAGATAGATGGGTAATAGAAAGATGATCAATAGATAGATGTTAGATTGTAGATACACAATCAATAGATAGATTTTATAGACTATTGATGGATTAATAGACGAACTATAGAGAGATTGATGATAGATAATTTTCTAGATGATTGATGGGTGATAGATGATCAATAGATTAATAGATGAACAATTGATCATTAGATGATTGATAGATTAATAGATGATCAGTAGATAGATGATAGATAATAGATGATAGATGATAAATGATCAATAGATTGATAGATGATCGATGGATTATAGATTAATAGATGATCAATAGATAGATAGATAGATAGATAGATAGATAGATAGATAGATAGA
Source organism: Xenopus petersii (assembly GCA_038501925.1). Taxonomy (NCBI): domain Eukaryota; kingdom Metazoa; phylum Chordata; class Amphibia; order Anura; family Pipidae; genus Xenopus; species Xenopus petersii. The sequence continues at coordinate 14,950,785 of CM076672.1, forward strand.
TAGATAGATAGATAGATAGATAGATAGATAGATAGATAGATGATAGACAGGCCGACAGATAGATGATGGATAATATATTGATGATTGATCAATAGATTATAGATAGAAAGAAAATTCACAGATAGAGAGATAATAGACAGATATATGATAGAGGCCCAAATCCCACCTAGGAATGACTAGAAGGGCCACTTGGTTGATTTTTAAAGTATAAATAGGAGGGAGTAGACCGGAATGGATGCTTGCAGACAGAAAGGTTTATTACTGGCTCAGGAGTTCAAAGTAAAACAAAAGTCCATTAACAGGCATACTGCGGCTCATTTATAAACAGTGGGCAAATTTGCACCTGGGCAGTAACCCATGGCAACCAATCAGTGATTAGCTTTTTTCAGCCAGCTGCAGGTTGAGCACTGAAAGCAATCATCTGATTGGTTGGCATGGGTTACTGCCCAGGAGCAAATTTGCCCACTGTTTATAAATGAGCCCCACTTTAGCCAAAAAGGAAAACAAGAACCAGGAACATCAGCATGGGAGAAAGTCCTGGAACAGGGTCAGACTGGAGCTAGGAATCAGGAATGTATGAACATAGGAGCAAAGACCGGGTGTCCAGCAGGTATCAGAACTATGAACTGGTGGGTGAAAGTCAGCTCATGCTTTAAATAAGGGCCCTCTGCTGGGAGCTAATTAGGCAACAGGCTGCACCTGCCAGTTAATGCAGAGCCGCTAACCACCAGGGCTAACCATAGGGATCTCAATACAGGGTAAGCCTATATCTCTAATCTGCCTTAATAGTAGAGGGGTAAGGCAACAGGCTGCAATTCACAAGGTCTCTGGTTTAAACCCAGCAGAGGGATGATTCCTTACAATACTATATAGTTGATTAATCGATAGATGATAAACAGAGTGATAGAGGATAGATTGTAAAAAGTAGCAAGAGCTGTGGGCAGAAGGCTAGTACTGTAGGCTTATTGGGACCCCAACTCCAAACAAACAAATAGAAGGAGAAGACACCACAGCAGTCATTGATTACCCATCCTTTAAAATGACCAGTTTGTGATTGGAAATGTATATTGGTGGCAACTGGCAAGTTCCCTATCCTCCACTCACCTTCTTTTTGCGCGGCATTAGATAGTGGTTTAATACCATTAGATGATTCTGGCAATTTGTTAATCAGTAGCTGATCATCAATTTTCTCTTCCAAAAGGCCCATTAATTAAATTGGTAGGAGCCCGTTGAAAATGATCAGATATCCTTCAACGTCTCAACTTCGTCCATTAATCACAAAACTGTGCTGTGAAAAAACTTTATTCCAATCAGCTTGGTGGCTAATTGATGGAGTGAGTATTAATGAGAGAGGATTTAAGAAGGCCGGATTCATTTTACTGACTACTGATTTTACAGCTTTTTATGGTTTAAAAATGCTAACCGTGCTGTCAGGCTCATTCATCATTAAATGTAAATTTAGATTACACTGCAGTGCAAAGTTTTAGGATAATTATGTCAGCCTTAGGCCCCGTAACCGGATCAAATTCCTCTGGAAGACATGGCTCTGTCAGAAAACCCTGGGTCAGATTTAAATATCTATATCTCATTGAAATGGCCAATGGGCTTTTTATTTAATATGCAAACAGTTTGGGGGTCAACTAAGGCAATCAAAACATCCAACTGTAGTGGAAGATACTTCTCATTCTGCAGGATGTAAAAATGAAGGGTTTTAATATGAGTTGGTCCTTGCTTTGCTGCTAAAACAGCCTTTACACTCTACTCTTCTGATTAGGCTTTCAGCTAGAGGTTGGAACAATTTTGGATGTGATTTGCTTCCATTCATATGTAGAAGGTTGAACACTGACGTTGGTTATCAGGCTTGGGTCACATCAGAGTTCAAGTTTATCTCAAGGGTATTCAGAAGGGTTGAGGTCAGGGCTCCATGCAGGCCAACCAAGTTCTTCCATTCCCATTTCTGCTATCCAATTATCCCTATATGTACCTGTATGTAGGGAGGTAGTATATTGCTAAAAACAGGAAAGAGCCTTCCCCAGACTAAGAATTTCATGGCCAAGAGCAGTGATCCCCAACTAGAGGCTCTTGAGCCACATGTTGCTCACAAATCCCTGGGATGTTGCTCCCAGTAGCCTCAAAGCAGATGCTTATTTTTGAATTCCAGGCTTGCAGGCAAGTTTTGGTTGCATAAAAACAAGGTGGTTTGCCAAAGACAGCCTCCTGTAGGCTGCCAGTCCACATTGGGTCTACAAAATATCCAATCACAGCCCTTATTTGGCATCCCCCAGGCACTTTCTTAATTTTTGCTTTCCTTCCCAACTCTTTTTACATTTAAATGGGGCTCATGGGTAAAAAACGTTGTGGACTCCTGGTCAAGAGTGTTATTGTCATTATGTAGTGTGTTGGCAATGACGTTGTGGCATACGTAGGCATTTGCAAGGCGTCTCTACCTACATTTGGGCAAATGATGTATATCTCACTACCCAGTCAAAAGGAAAGCAAAATACAACTCCATGTGCACACTATATCTAAATACTTAGAGTAATATCCTTGTTACATCATATTTATTAATGGGTATGTCATTTTCTGGATGAACTGTTGGTTTTCCAGATGTTCATGCCATCCAGAAATTCTGTCAGATCATCACAAGAAAAACTACCAGTGTTAAGGTTTAGATTCCTAATGGGAGCTCATGAAGGATATGCCTTGAATTCTTCAAAACTGGATAAAAGGCAACTTGGCATGTTAAGGATTGGTCTTAACAGTTCTGAATTCTCTGTAGCGGTTGGTGGTAGATCTGAATTAGTGAATGACATGTCACTGACTTGCCCTCAGTACGAGATAACATATTTGGTGCCCAAGGGTTGGACAAATTTAGTGGAACTGTGTGTCAGATAAATTGCTTGTTGTCAGTGCTGAATGGGCTGACTTTCTAACATTATACCTTGTGTTTCATGAGTGATGGGTGGTACCATAAGATATGGCAATGTAGCCTATAGCTCTGAAGTTCTGTTCTATCATGTGGCTTTAGATAATTGCAAACCCTTAGCAGAAATGACCAGCTTGTGTGATCTGTATCTCAGCAGTATGAAGATATGGAACCTGTTCCATGGAACATTGGCATCTTCTTAAACAACAGTTGTTACTCTATTAAGGTTGCAATACACAGGCAGATTAAAGCTGCGGATTAAAGCCTTGGATTGAACCAATATTAGAGTCCAGCGCGGAACCAATTTCTAAGACCCGGACCGGACCCGAACCCGCAACCCGCATATTTACCCACTTTGATTTGCTACTCGACCCAGACCTTATTCGCAACTGCCTTATCCGCAACCAGACCCACAACCGGCCTACCACCATCAAACAGGAAGTGATGGTGCTGCAAACCAGAAGTGGCATCATCAAAGTGGGTGGGGACAAAAAAAGTTTTGTAAAACTTTAAAAGGAGTAAAATATAGACAATGTTACATAAGATAAGAATTTTAAAAGATACCCGCAAACTGCAGACCCGCATCTATACCCGCACCCAAAAATCCTCCCTTTTTCTGCAGGTAACCCGCAGGTACCCACAGGTACCCAACCTGCTGCAGGACTCACTACCCCAAAAAACCTCTCTCCAGCAAAAAACACAATTCCCAGCAGTAGTATGAATAGTAAAGAACAAGTATACGTAACATTAGAACACATGTAGAATCAAGTTGGTTAATCCCTTCTTACAACCTGGTCAACTCTAAGTTCTATTTATGTTTCTGTTGTGAAGGCAATGTTGAATAAGGCCATGCTGAGCGACTCATAGAACCCCGGGCCAAAATGTCTGCAATTTACCATATTACACTTATATTATCCCCCTAACAGTATAGATCCATTCAAATTAAACCTATGCTAGCACAAATAGACAGCCATAATTCCCTGATTTAGAGATGCTGTTAGCCCCCCCAACTTATTTCTTTATTTCATTGATCGTAATTGCCAGACAAAATAACACCTACATGGCACAGGTGTGAAGTAAAAATGTTAAATTATGGCAATGAGATGCATGCAGAAGAATGCAAAACAGGCTTCATGCATATCCCCAGGTTTGTAGCGTAACATTTAAAATATACACACATATAATCAAGCTAATATTAATAAACAGCACCATTTGTAATCAAAATAAATGGGTTCCCACAACTTCATTTAAATAATTCACTCGAGCTGACTAATAACAAAATGAAATGTTAAAACCAAAAATATATTTAAATGTATTTTAAAGGTTTTTCAATCAATTATGACAGATGTAAGCAGAAAAAAAGGAGAGAGTGAAGAGAGAAAATAGAGTCAGTACTTCCGGGGAGACCCAAAGGGAGAGACAGGAGGAGAGGATGGGCCCCCTATGAGTGTCACCGAGCGAAGCCTGGGATCACTTAATCAAAGTGTACAGTCATTAGTGAGAGAAGGAATGCAGCTTATTCCTACTTCATAATGATCTGCTGATTAGGGCAGCAGTACCCAGTTACAGTTTAAAGGTTTTTGGTGCGGACGAGAGAGTGGAGAATGTCTAAGGGGCTGATTCACTAACTTCGAGTGAAGGATTCAAAGTAAAAAAACTTCCAATTTCAAAGTGTTTTTTGGGCTACTTCGAACATCGAATGGGCTACTTCGACCTTCGACTACGACATTAAATCGAAGGATTCGAACTAAAAATCGTTTGACTATGCGACCATTTGATAGTCGAAGTACTGTCTCTTTAAGAAAAAACTTTGACCCCCTAGTTCGCCATCTAAAAGCTACCGAACTCAATGTTAGCCTATGGGGAATGTCCTCATAGGCTTTCCTAAGTTTTTTTGATCGAAGGATATTCCTTAGATCGTTGGATTAAAATCCTTCGAATCGTTAGATTCGAAGGATTTTATCGTTCGATCGAAGGAATAATCCTTTGATCGCACTATTTGCGCTAAAATCCTTCGACTTCGATATTCGAAGTCGAAGGATTTTAATTCCCAGTCGAATATCGAGGGTTAATTAACCCTCGATATTCGACCCTTTGTGAATCGGCCCCTAAGTGTCCTGGTTTAACTCCAACCAACCACTTCATGTTTTCCTTAATTTTTCAGGGTAGCCTCTAGTCAAGTATGTTAGCTTTAGGCTGGGGAGAACATCATTGATTAGCTGTTTCCAGAAGCTTAGATTTGGGGGTGCTGTTACCTTCCAGGTCATCAGGATGGCTTTTTTGGCAAAATGTAGGAGATGCAGAAGGCATGACCACAGGTAGTCCTTTAGTGATTCCCAATAAACAGAGCTCCAGGGAACATATGTTGGGGAGCCCCAGTGTTGCTTTGCCATAAGCCAAAACCTTGACTCAATATCTCTGGATTTTGAGGCAGTTCCAAATCATGTGCATGTACAGTAATTGCCTTGGTCTAGGTTACATCTGGGGCATAAATGCTGAAGAGTGTGCAGTTTTGCAAGTCAAAGTCTTCCTGCAAATGTAAGAACTGCTACAACTCTCAGGGCCAGACTAAATCCCTGCTGCCACCCAGGTGACCACACCAGGTAGTGATCTAAGATGAGGGAGGGCACCATTGCCCCATAGAGGGGACCATTTGGACCACTAATTTCTCTTGTAGTAGGGGGACACCATTGCCCTTTGAAAGACTGTGCACACTGTTTTCATGCAAGGTGTAATGGTGTTTATGGAGGAAAGGCCTCTATGTAGCTGGTTAGCCAGAGCCTCAGATGAGATTAACCTTGCCTCAAGGACTACTGCCTGATTATTTGGATTAGGATTCAGCCACCACGAGGAATACATCATAGGGCTAGCATAAAAGTATTAAAGCATAAAACATTTGAATTATAAATTTAGGGGCGACTATACTTCATTTACTGCAGAGATTTTTATATCATATGGTGGTATCTCTCTCTACATACTACTTGCAACCTTGAGGACATGGTTTCCTGTATAACACTTGGCTATTTACCCATTTACTCTCGGTCCATAGTGGCCTCAATGTACATTGAACTGAATTCCATCAAATCAATGTCTGGTCTAGGACTGCAAGCACTGCAATGCTCCAATGGGCTATACATGGGTATAGCCCTTGATTTTTTTGGAAACAGTTTGGCACATCCATGAGAATTTCCTAAAGTTCTGATTTTTTTACAGGTTTGTTGAGGAATAATAGCATTTTATTGCTCTTACTCACTTCAGTTCAATCAGCCCAGTTAATATTCTAAATCGTCAATTCAAGTTGGTTCTGGAGATAGTAAAATAGTCAGTTAGGTTGAAAAAAGACACACATCCATCAAATTCAAGTCTATATATAACTAGTGATGGGCGAATTTGTGCCGTTTCGCTTCGCCGAAACATTTGTGAATTTCGCGCGAAATTTGCGAAACGGCGAAAAATTCGCGAAACGGTGCCGGCGTCTCGTTTTTGACGCCGACGCCCGTTTTTGATGCCGGCGCCCGTTTTTGACGCCGGCGTCCATTTTGTTCGAAAAAATTTTTTTGACGCCGCCGAATTTTTGACGCAAATTTTCGCGGGAGTTTCGCAAATTTATTCGCTTGCGGCGAATCGCGCAAATTCGCCGCGAATTTGCGCCTGGTAAATAAATTCGCCCATCACTATATATAACATACTTAACTGCTTGTTGATCAAGTCTCCAATTTGCAGGGAAAATCCTTCCTTAACTCCAAGATGCAATGGGCCCAGTCCCTGGATCAACTTGTACTATGAGCTATTTCCCATAACCCTGTATTCCCTCACTTGCTAAACACCATCCAACTCCTTCTTATACCTATCTAATGTATCAGCCTGTACCACTGATACAGCTCTCACTGTAACAAACCCCTTCCCAATATTTAGCTGGAACCTCTTTTCTTCTAATCGGAATGGGTGACCTCGTGTCAGCTGGAAAGACCTACTGGTAAATAAATCATTAGAGAGATTATTATATGATCCCCTTATATATTTATACATAGTCATCATATCATCCCTTAAGCGCCTCTTCTCCAGCGTTAACATCCCCAATTTGGCCAGTCTTTCCTCATAGCTAAGATTTTCCCTTTACCAGCTTAGTTGCCCTTCTCTGTACTCTCTCTAATACAATAATGTCCTGATTGAGTCATGGAGACCAAAACTCTATGGCATATTCTAGATGGGGCCTTACAAGTGCTCTGAAAAGTGGAATCTACAGTATGTCCCCTGTAATACAACTCAAGATACTCTTTGCAAAGCTTCCCACGGATGGATACAGAAAGCAAAATATTTTCCAGCCCAGTAAAATGTCATAAATACTTATGTCTGGAGTATATATAATGAACATGTGTTTTAGTTGAGTGGGGTATTGCTGGTGTTCTCTAAAGTACCTGCTCCTGTAGCCATTCCTTGTTTGTTTTTTTAGTTACAGTCTTACAAGGGAGTTTTGTTTCTGAACAGATCATACATTGATTAGTTACCTGGACAGAAAAATTGTTCTTTGCCTCAGGCTCATCCATTCTGACTGCATAATTTTTGTGGCCCCATTATGCAAACTTTTATGTGTGTCTTCTGGTGACCTTGAGTTATCGGACAGCTCTATAATAGCCTATTAACGATTTTACATTTGTTTATACCTCCAGTATTATGTTGTGCTGAAACTGTTACAACTGAGACAAATAATGAATAGGCTTCTCTTATTAAAGATAGATGTTGTGATAATGCCGCTGCCGGTGAAAGAAATTCAATCTGCTGTGGGGGTGAGACCACGCGTTTATACATAAAGATTTGGCTTTGCAGAAACATTGTTCTCCATTATTAATGTGTTACTCTGGAAAGTAAACTTTCCTAAACGAACAAGGAGTGTGTGATAATAGACCCAAATATAAATATCAAGATACAATAGAGAAATTCTTGGTGCGTAACCATACAGGTAGATAACTGTGGGGTTTAATTGTGAATTCTGGGTGCATATGCTCCAGACCCACAGCTCAAGGTGGAGATATCAGACCAAGGAGAAGGCACTCACAGATCCCATGGACAAGCAAAGTAAAGGAATTGCAGACTTTATTTTAAGCAAATAGAAAGCTGTATAGAAAGCCTTACATGTTTTGTGCACATTTTTTTTTACTATTTGTCTAAAATAAAGTTTGCAGTTCCTTTACTTTGCCTGGGATCTGTAAGTGCCTGCCAAATCTTCTTGGTTAGATGTAAATATATAGTGATGGGCGAATAAATTCAGAAGGTGCGAATTTGTGGCAAAATTCAGCATTTTGCCGATGGTGAATACATTTGCCAAACTGGTTCGAAAATTCGCCGGCATCAAAAAGTTTTGGAAAAGCCGCTCATGCCAAACTGTCGCGCGCCAACATTATTCAGACGCCCATTGACTTTAAAACTGGTGTTAAAATTGACGCGAGCATCAGAATTTACGCAGGTGTCAAAATTCACGTTTCACAAATTTTTCGCTGTTTTTCGAATTTCCTGACTGTTCGCGAAATTCTCAGGAAAAAAAAATTCGGCAAAGTGAAACAGGACAAAGTTGCCCATCACTATATATGAATAATAAAAGTTTTTGTATGAAATAAATAACATCTCTCTGGCGGCTCTGTACCTTTGAGTCACTTGGACACTACAATATATGACAATAAATTAACAAGAACAATACATTACTCTAGTCTCCAACAAAATCTTCTCCCTGCTACCGTAATGATACATTGCAGAACTTTATGTATAAGATCTTGTCCAACGGAGAAGTCAAGTGCATCGACCAGATAAGGAAGTACCAAAGTAGACTAGAGGTCAGCCATAAGCAGATCCCCATGTAAATGGGGGTGTAAAGAAATACGTTCATTAATCAATGTATATACAGGAAAGTGGAGGGCAGGTCCTTCCTTATCCATACGATGCAATCCGGTTCCCCTCATGATTGAGAACCATCGGGATCTTCAGGAGTTACTGACCCAACCTCATAAAATCTTGAATTAACTTGCACAGCGAGTCCTTTAATGTGCATTGACAAGCCCAGTGCTGAAGCTACACCCAAAATAGATTTGTTTATGAAGCTGATTTACAGTATTTAGAAGTTAAAAAGGAGAGAAAAGCCACAGACAGAGATTCATAGCGCCATGGTTACAGTTCTATAGTACGTGGGCTTTTGCTTGCTTTGATTGATTTACATGCAGACATATAATTAGTAAGAGTACAGTTGGTCAATGCAATGTGATAATATGGGTGTCAGTCAAGCAGTGGGACACAATGATGTGCCAGCTGTGTGATTGCACTTGGCTGGCAAATCCACTGGGAACCCACCTCCTTTAAGAGCGAGATAAAGACAGGCTGGAAAATGCTCCCCATTGACAGAGCCTGAATGTTAAATAATTATAATGTATAGAGTTATAGACAAGCTGTAAATTGTAATTTAGGGAAACTTGCCCAAAATATGTCAAATCTTACCCACTCTGTGGCATACTGGGTCCTCTTTTATGTGCTGTACAGGTTGGATTGTTTTGTTGTTGTTTTTCAACTAGATGTACAAATAAAGTGATTATGGTTTGACACCACAAAGAGAAATATACGGTCAAAGAGGAAAATGCTGTAGCATTACTTCATCATTTAGGGTAGGAGAATTGGGAATAAATAATTAAAGAGGTGGAATCTTAATTGGAATGTAGCCAAATCCTGAAGTACTGTTGGGTGTAAAGTGAGATGCTGTTTGTTTCTGTCCAACGACTTTAAAACAATGAGAGGATCAGTTTAGTCTACGGATGCACCAAATCCAGTATTCAATTCAGGATTTGGCCTTTTTCAGCAGGATTCAGATTTGGCTGAATCCTTTTGCCTGGCCGAACCGAATCCGAATTCTAATCGGCTTATGCAATTAGGGGCAGGAGGGAAATCGTGTGACTTTTTGTCACAAAACAAGGAAGTCAAAAATGTTTTCCCCTTCCCATCCCTAATTTGCATATGCAAATTAGGATTCGGATTTGGTTCGATATTCAGTCGAATCTTGTGCGAAGGATTCGGGGTTCAGCAAAATCCAAAATAGTGGATTCGGTGCATCCCTAATTTAGTCCTTTCATTGGGCTCCTTGCACCCTAAGTAACAACTCTGTGCACTTCTTGTACTTGAAAGTGCTGTCTACAGGGGTGTAGAATTAAGTGAGAATATGTGAAGCAGTTTAGAAGAAAATAAATAAAATGCATCCTGGCATAAAACATTTGTATTAAAGAAAGAGATGACAGCACTGAAAGAGAATATGCAGATTCCCCATTTGACTTGGATGGATTCTGTTCTTAAGCTAGCCTTGGTCACTACTACCTGGCCTTGAGGCAGAACAACCTTTTTGGCTCTTAGAGCAGTTCTTTGTTTTTCTGTGCTGTGAAGAGTTATCTCTATTCTCACCCACCGGTTACTCCCTTTTACTCGTATGTTCTCATGTCTATTAAACTCCGCAATTGCCTATTTTTTTTGTGAGAATCCTTGAATTTGAAGCTTGTGTCAAATTACTCTCCGGTAACTGAATTTCCACGACAGTTCTCAATGCTTTTAATAATAAGTGGAATGTGTGAGTGTGCTGTGCTACCAACATGATATTTGTTTGGTATAGCTTTATAAATATGCCACTTTGAGTACCACAACGAACCAACAATTGGTTATTTTTTTTGTTTCCAGTCATTGAATGACTTCCTGTAGTAGAAGAAAACATGGAAGTTGAATTTGCTTTTTAGATGATTAATGATTCAGTGAACCCCAAAACAGAATCAGTGGGCATTTCAGGGATTCTGAGGCTTATAAAAAGTGACCAAATTGACCATGGGGGGGTGCTCAAGGTTGTTGTTGCTCTCTTCATGCCTGCAGACCTGTGTAACAGCTGACATAATGTGCATTGTGTTGAGTCTTCAAGGGTTATGTAATAAAATTTGTCCCTTTATTACATGAGAGTAGGGATGGGCGAATTTTTTCGCCTCGTTTCGCCGAAAAAATGACGCCCATAGACTTGTATGGAGACGTGAGTCAAAAAAAAAAAGACGCATAACAAATTTTTTTTGACGCCCATAGACTTTATTGGGCGTCTGCGACATTTCGCCGGCGGCGAATTTTTGGCGAAGCGAAACGGGTCAAATTCGCCCATCCCTGCATGAGAGGAGTTATTTTCAATACTCACTAGGAGTCATTTACTTTGACCCAGGGTGCAAGTGCAAGGGCACTAAGTGGCTAACCTTGAAGAACATTGGAAATCCATCATTAGGGGCAGTGGAGACAAGGCAGCCATGTTCCTACTACAGGCCATAGTGCAGGAGATAAGTAGTGGACTCTGTTGCGTCCTGGTCCCACTAGTGTTATAATGTACTTTGAATGATGCACAACTGGCAAATTGACCCCCATGTTTGCCCACCATTCACACCACATGAATCCATCACTGCCAAATGCAGGAGGCACTGTATTCATTGGTTGTATTCAAGCATATTGGAGAGATAGTGTATAAGCCAAGCCAATGGGCATTTGGCATTAGCTTTTAAAAAGTTTTTAGTTACTTACAAACCAAATAACAACCTTTTTACATCTGTTTAGAATTTGTAAGGACTTTCATTAGGAATTAATATGAATATGCGTGCTGATTTTGGCAGGTTTGACTTTCACTCACTTTATAATAAATAGCTCCGTGGATACTGCAGAGCTCTTTGAAATCTCCAGTGCCATGTTCGAGCATCCTTGGCCCCCCAAAGGGAATTTAAATAGGGAAAAACAGAAATGTGCTGTTTATGAATGATTAGTCATAGCTGTGAAGCGTGCCGCAGAACCGGTGACACTTATCAACTTTATCCGCTCCTCTAATATTTGCCGCTAAGTCTATGAATCAAGCTGCTCTGCTTCTCATTTTTGCTAATATGTTCCATACATCTTAGTCTATACGTCTGGGGAAAGAAAGGAATGATTGGTTACTAGCCAGGAAATTGTAGCCCTGCCGTTATTACACACGGGGAGAACAAAACAATTTGGTTAATGCAGAAAAGGTGTTAAACCTGGAGGCAAAGGCAAAACGAAAAGTTTAAGAAGAAAGAAACTTTCAAAAGAGAACGGACAGAATTGAATTTCATATCAGAATGTCAGAACCATCCACAAAATAATATACCTGCTGTGTATATCTGCTTGTTGGGGGTGGGCTACATTTTATATCCTAGGCCCCCCAGTAGAGTTTATTTCAGGACCTCACCACAGCAGTCAGACAGAGGGAGAGGGGTATTTCAGAGCTTTATTAGTTTTAAAAATGTCCCTCATCTTGTAGGCTTCACAGTTATAAATAATAAATGGCCCCTAATTGTGGCCTAAAAAGGATCATTACATTTACAAATCCCAATATTTGAGCTCCAGATAGATCCAATCTGATTTGTGTCTGTGTGATAAATGAGCAGTGTGTGTTTTAATGATCCTTCCCCAGAAGCAGGTTGTTGGTAGCCAACCCCAACTCTGCCTTCATACAGGGAAATATGGACTGCAGGTCCCTGTCAGGTCTGATAAGCTTCTGGCTGCACAAACTGCCAGATGGGGATTGACTGCCACCCTACAGTGGGAAGTGGTGGGTCCCACTGGTTCTCCTGAACCTTCTGGGAAAGCAGTTAACTAAAGCTGGATGGCTGGATGGTGCCAGCAATGTTTTGGTGGAATTTTCAATAAAGCAAAATATGCCGATTTTATGGCAGACTTTATTTGTTTTTAGATGTGCATGATGCAATTGCAAATACTTGTTCTTGTTGGGCAGCCCTAAATCTGGCCACCCATTGTGTAATGTTGCTCAGCCTCTATTACAGATAAACCACACTTAAATATAGTCTTCAAGTGATCAGAAAAGTGCACCACTTGGTCAGTTGGTATGAGACTGGAATACCTGGGGCTCACCAGCGTACCTCACCCGAGGGCAGGGCCGGATTTACCCTTCCTGCCTCCCTAGGCCCAGCTACTGTGCCGCCCCCCCCCCGTATTTTCTGGAAGTAAATCTTTGGCTGCTTGCACCCGCACTCTTGCCTGAACTAGTTCCCTTCCCAATCCTCTGGACTCTATTTCTAATTAGTCTGGCGCCGTGCGTGCCCGTGCGGCGCGCCAAGTGATGTCACGATGAAGCGCGCATGAGCATTTACATGGTAACGTGGCGACGTCACAGAGCGCAGACCGGAAGAAGTGGAGATCTGCACTGACACCGCTTGCTATCTACTCTCTGTAGAGTAGAGGCAGGCGCACAGCAGGAGTCCACACAAGCTGCTATGCCGGGTCAATGTGGAGGGCAGGCAGTTGCTCTGTTTGGAAATGTGACGGTCATGGACCGCTCCGCTTTACTATGTTATAGAGAAGATGTTAGGGGGCCTGCTTGCCGCCCCTAACATCTTGCCGCCCTAGGCCCGGGCCTAGGGGGCCTCTCCCCAAATCCGGGCCTGCCCGAGGGCCCACCAAACATATATGTTCTGCCCCCAGATATTGTTGCTGCCCACTATATGTTATATACAAGGACAAGTAAGGTCATCTAAACAAAATATGGGAACCAAAGTTAAAGTGAAGCTTGGGGCACCATAAAATGCACCATTATATCACAGTGCTAACATTTTAATTCTTATTTTCCATCACTGATGGAGAAATAGACTTGTTTCAGAGCAAACTCACTGTATCCTCTAGTATTAAGTCTAAAGCAACTGGAAGTTTTCTTAAAAATGTTTCACCACTCACTGGCTTCTTCAGATCAACTGAATGGATGGAAAATTACTATGGGGGGGTTGTTGCTGCACACCTGAGGCCAGTTTCAAAAAGTTTAAAGCCCTGTCTAAGTAATTCAAGTAAATATGCAAGTGCATGTAATTTTGAAACAGGGTTTTTTTGTTACAAAGTTATGATCATAATATTGATAAGCCACCATACCACGTCAAGGTAAAACCCCACATGGTGGTCCCTAACTTATTTATCTTTAGTCATAGTAAAAAAGGAATATTACCTCTCTGTGTACAATTCTTTATGTAAACATCTCCTGTGCTTTGGTTTCAAACTCTGTGCTAAATCCTCCCCCGCCAACTGCTAAGCGGCTTTCAAGAGGGAGGGACTGCCTTAACCAACGCCCATTTTAGAAAAGTAGAAGCAAGGTGTTGTAATTAAAAACAGACTAGAGTGATATGTGCAGTTGCACAATAGTGTGTATACATGTGTAGGTGAAATGTGAAGGTGTGTATGGTAGTGATAAGGGAAAGTGTGTGTATTTGGGAGTATGTATGTAAGCATAGACTGAAAGAGTGTAAAGGAGAACTAAATGAATAACCCAATAAGTGTGTGTGTACATAGAGAAGTGTCTAATGGGACGTTGGTTTTTTCACAGCTAGATCCTCCCATGCCGCTAGCATTTATGGCTTTTAAGAGAGAGCGATTGCACAAACCAAGGCACAACAAGTGAGGGGGACCACCAAAAATGTAAAGGGGTGGGTATGAGGGTGCAATAACCACATGAGCTTAGCCAAAGCTTCCGGCAAATACATAACTATGGGGGGGGGGTTGTGGCTGCACACCTGAGGCCAGTTTCAAAAAGTTTAAAGCCCTGTCTAAGTAATTCAAGTAAATATGCAAGTGCATGTAATTTTGAAACAGGGTTTTTTTGTTACAAAGTTATGATCATAATATTGATAAGCCACCATACCACGTCAAGGTAAAACCCCACATGGTGGTCCCTAACTTATTTATCTGGCAGTCTCTCCCTCTTAAAAGCCGCTCAGCAGTTGGCGGGGGAGGATTTAGCACAGAGTTTGAAACCAAAGCACAGGAGATGTTTACATAAAGAATTGTTACTACACAGAGAGGTAATATTCCTTTTTTACTATGACTAAAGATAAATAAGTTAGGGACCACCATGTGGGGTTTTACCTTGACGTGGTATGGTGGCTTATCAATATTATGATCATAACTTTGTAACAAAAAAACCCTGTTTCAAAATTACATGCACTTGCATATTTACTTGAATTACTTAGACAGGGCTTTAAACTTTTTGAAACTGGCCTCAGGTGTGCAGCCACAACCCCACCATAGTTATGGATGGAAAATTAGCCAGCCTGGTTGAAGTAGCTGACATTAGGCAGTAAGTCATAAGATGTTAAACTCATTGCATATTTTCCAAAAACAGAATGAAAAAAAAACTGTTTTAAGGTGGCATAGTGTTTTTGGTTCATAATAATCTTGTTTTTTTGGGAATAGGTCTTATGACATCAATGGCAATAAATTGGGGAGAGCACATAATATTCAGTGAGACCTACAATGAAGGGCATGGATAAATGTGCTCTATATTTTGCTAAGGCAAGGTTGTTGCCCACTTAGTGGTGGAGCTTTCCGTTGGATATACTGAATGGGTGCCCAAGTTTGGAACTGATATATAATGCAGTTGCAAACAAGATATTGGAGGCAAAGGGGGAGACAGAAAAAATGATTATAAGCAGAGAAAAGAGCAGAATAAGGCTTCTGTGCTCGTTGGCAAAACTCTAGAAGAAAGGGAGAGGTTCAACTACTGTAGATGGAGAAGGTAAGAAGACATTGGGTCAATGGAATCTTGTTATCATAACTCTCTTTGGAGGTTCTAAAAGAAACTAGTGGATTGTCCTTGTGGTGGAGTTGAAAGACGGAAGGGGGCATATGTGAAATAATTACCCAATTAGTGTTTATTATTTCTATTAAATTCAAATGTTAAAGTAAATAAGGGCATTTGTTCTGTAACGGCTATAGATTACATGTTTTTAATTATCCTCTTTAATGTCCGTATCAGCCACAGGTAGATGGTACAAATGTGAAGAATTGAGATGTATAGAAACTGTTCCCCAATGCTGAGGAGCTTGCACTGAATGTTACTGTACATTTGTACCATTTGTTGATCTTGAAAAGCATAATTACCTTTCCCAGGATCATTTCCTTCAGCAAATAATCCCATACGTTCCATGCGGTATCTTCCGGAGAGCCTGAATTATTAAACAGCACAATGCCTTCAGCAAATTGCTGGGATTAGTGTGAGACCTGACTCGTGGAATTGATATCATTCAGACTAAAAGACTCTGAACTGTTTTAGCAATGAGATTTTGTACCTAAATTGAATTTTAAGCAGGCCTATACACCTTCCTAAATGATCAAGGTCAGATATGATAAACCCCGGTGCAGTCAATCAAACACGAACGATCCTTTTCTAAAATTGCCATTACCAACTTTTTTAACCTTGATGTTAATGGCTTCACTGTATATAAGCCTGTCTGGTTATTTTATTTCATGATCAGCAATGACATATGCATTGATTTCAACTCAAAAAACATTTTCGAAGTGCAGAATACTCGCTGGAGTTGAATATTGCCACCGAGAGCAATATTTATGGTATCTTTCTAATACATCAAAGATTTGTAAATATTTAAGCCTATCTGTGTCGTCTCTTTTCATCTATCCACGCCGTGTGTTGCCAGTGAACATATAGTTTGGTACAGATCAAAGAGAAATTATAATTTAAAAGAGAAGCATAGGCTTATGGTTCTGGCAGGCTGGTACCACATTTGTAGGTTCCATGAGCATTTTGCTGGAGTTCCCCTTTAAGATAAATATTGCATTTCTGAAAAAGCAAAACAAAAATGTCCTGTCTGATTTACAGGAATTCCATAGGCGATCTAGCCTAGCTTTCCTTGGGACTGTGGGCATTTCTGAAAGTTAGTGATTAGTAATGCTGCCTTGTTATTCTAGGGTCCTTGGTTCAATTCCAGTCAGAGAGCTATTCACATTCAGTTTGTATGTTCTCCCCATGTTTGGGAGGATTCTCCCTGAATTCTGTTTTTTTTTCCCAATGCACCAGAAGCATATTGCTATGTCAGATGGCTACATCTAGGCTATGGATACTAGCTTTCCTTGGGGCTGTGGGCATTTCTACAAGTTTGTGCATAGTAATGCTGCCTTGTAGATCTAGGGTCCTTGGTTCGATTCCAGCCAGGGAGCTATCTACTTTCAGTTTGTATGTTCTCCCTATGTTTGGGAGGATTCTCTGTTTTTTCCCACACACCAAAAACATATTGCTATGTCAGATGGCTACAGATTCAAAACTGACCCTTCTTCAACTAATTGGATTCTAGCTTTCCTACAGCCACAAATAGACTTGGCCTTAGAGGCCTTTATCTAAATAACAAATAATTGCTTTACTGGCTTGGGGATACGTGAAGATAAAAGCAATACTCGATTTAACTGCTCACAATTTGCACTGCACAGCCCAAGGCACACACTATTGACAATACCCCCCATTTCTGTGTGCTCAGACTTTACAGCAACTTCTCAAACCCCTGACACTCTCCCTGCTGGTCCTGCACACCACCACCTCTCTCTTCACTCACCTGCATCCCCCCCCCACTTTTTCCACATGATCCATCCCCCATCCATAGCACCCCCCAACTGGTGTACTTGAGGCACTTGCCTCTTCTACCTTACCCCTAGTTCTGGCTCTGCTTTTTAGGATCTTTTTTTCCTGTATCTATTAATTTTTCTCATATTGCAAGAAATAAATCTTAATATGCACAAAGTGTTTCCACTCTGTAATAGTAAAGTACAGAAGTAACGCTATACATCCATACAAAAAAAACAAAAAAAAAACAGAATACATGCATGGATATATAAGGTAAGAAGGACTTTCCTATGGAATAATAATCTTAAATGGCAACTTTGAAGTTGCAGAATGCAGTATAAATTGGGCATTTGCATCTGGTGAGTCATCACTTTCTGTCAGTTAGTCTGTTATGGGACTTGCATAATCAATCTCCAGTTCTGACTGCACAGATAGACTATTTGAGGTGGTTCCAGAGGACATTCAGAACAAATTGATCTTGGTTTGAAGTGCTATACTTGGACTCATGCCACAAGTGTGTCACCAAGCATGCATTGATAAATAGTTGTCAGAAGTTGTGTTTCTTGGATAATCTTGGCCTCCCTTGCTTTCTACTCAACTTCCTCTGTGCCTTTGTTTAAAGGAAGATGCAAAGTTTTTCAGGCAATCAACAAAACAAAGACATTGGCATAAAGTGTCTGAAAGTCCTACAACCCAACTGGAGTATCCCTCTCAGGGAACATCTCGATATATTGTACTACATGTCTGACCTGCCTGCACATGGCCAAGAGATATTAGAATTCAGCAGATCCAAACTCACTGGTGAAGTCATGGTGGAAAAAGTATCTCTTTTATCGACAGGTGACACTAATAGTTGAGGTCCATTTCATTTGAAGCCATGCCAACATGCAACTATTATGGGAGCTGCGTTAGCTTGTTATATCACCTTCATCAATTTCAAAATGTGCTTTCTTTAGCTGTGGAATGGCTTTCCTAATACCACTTGCATAGCTCTTTCATTTATTTGGCAATCTATATGTTATTATGATTACTCATGCAATGGCTTTGGTCATTGAGTGAACTCAGTAAGCAGTGCCTCCTCTATTTGCTTCATTTTTTCATCATGCTTGTGTCCCATGTGATGTTTTCATTTAGGGGATATTGGTGTAGGCTGTTAGATATTAGATATTAGTGTTTTTATGTTTCAAGGAGTGGCATTCAGTCGTTCAATGGTATAACTATAGTTCGACATTCCCAGGTACAAATGTAGCACCTGGCCCCTATGGCTGTTCCTCACACACTCATCTACCAGTCATCCTTACCTTAAAGATTGCACCACAGTGTCCCCTGTGTGCTCCATGGGTACTTCGTTATACCACTCATTTATAATTTCATGTGATAAAAGAAGAAATAATGGGGCCACATGCTACTTAGTTAACAGGACCCTCCCCCTCAGAGGCCAGAGCAATTAACCTATTGCCTGCCCAGGCAGCTAGGAGAGAAATTAAGCTACAGTAAAAAAAAATGTCTCAACTATAATCCAGTTTTGGGCATGCCTCCAGTTCATTCCATCCATGCCCCATTGTAAGCAAAGAACTTATGGCCTGTCCAAACCTCTGCGAATGCCATCACAAACCCCACCACTTTTCCAGCTTACAAATTGGACTTTCAAGCCTGTTCAGGCCTTTACTGAAACAGGGATCCTACCTATACTCCCTCCACACATTTCAGTGTATCTCATTTTTGGGAAGTAGGGTTCATATTGTAAAGTGAAGCACAGGATAGAAACACACATTTGCTTTCTATTTAATTAGAAAGGTGAGAATTTTGTTTTAATGGGTTCATTGACGTATCATATATGAAATGAATGAAGTTAATTACTTAACCTAGCCTACTCTTAAGTACAATTTTTGAAATGGTTTGATTTAGCTTAGATGATAAAGAGAAATACAAGAAAAACAAGAGGAAAGAAAATCATAAACAACAAGACATGTTTACTTGCTAAAAAACAGTGGCATAAATGCAGGGGAAGAGGTGAAGACCTCTTTTATCTGTTGGGGTTTTGAGCAGACTCCAGCAGAATTGAGGGGATTTATTTACTTATTGGGGCAAATTTATGCAACTTGCATGGTAATTTAGGCAGATAAATCATTTAAACAAGTTCCACTTTCCCCACAGTGTGAGCAGGAGTCCCGGCCAAGCTGCAGCCGTGTGTCTTAACTGACCCATATTGGGAACAATGTAGTCCTCTATGTAAGAGGAGAGTTTGGCTGAGATTGTTATTCTAAGATATTTACATTTACTGACCCACTTTAGCAACTGTGGTTGATTCAATACAGGGTCCAGAGAGAGTATTACTGGCTTTTCTTTGTTAATAGTAAGGCTGAAGCAGTTGCCAAACCTCTGGAGAGTTTCAAGGAATGTTGGTAATGAATCTTGAAAATCAGCTAGAAAGAGCAGAAGGTCATCAGCGTATGAGGCAAGCTTGTCCTCCAAAGTGCCAAATTTAAATCCTGTAATATTGGGGGTCCAATGGTTCAATGGCCACCACAAACAGCAGTGGTGACAGGAGGAGGTCTGGTTCTTATTGTTTCAGTTGAAGGTGGTCTTCTGCTCTATCTCCATAGTCTGGCTCTTAGGATAATATTGCAATTGGGTTCTAAAAAGAAGCTGAGAATTGTTTGGGGCACACAAAACCTATATCAACACACTGTGATACCTAAGTTTAAAAAAAATACCAGGGCAACCCTCACCACAGATGTAGGATTAGATATATGCAGAGCAGAAATGTTCTGTGCCCTTAATAACCGGTGCCTTCATACTGTTCTGTGTGATGACATGGCAACTTCCACCCATAGTTATAAATATCATTTTTATTTTGATTAATGTGTTTGACATACACATTTCTATATATAAAGCCGATCCATTTCATCCCTTTCTGCTCCTCAGCGTATGTTGCTTTAATTACAATGGTGCTTTAGTCATTTGTTTGATACCAAATAGTAGTCATGGATAGTAATGAGTAAATTCCTGGGAAGTAGCTATCCGCATGGCCTATTGTGTGCCAAACTGGTCATCAATTGATACTCTAGTGATACTCTAGTGATACTATAGGGCTCAGTTACAGGGTCAGACTTGGCCAGTGGAACACCATGTACATTCATTCATCACTCTGATGAAGTGCCAAGGATGTAGGCACAAAACGCGTTAGAGAGATTCACATACCCCTCCATTCCATGTAATTTTAAGCGTTGAAATAAAGCTGGATTGATATTACACCATCTCCTGGATTGTTCCAATCAGCGCTCCGCAGCGAGCGCTTGTGTGTATGTTGGAGCCGGTTGGAAGTGACTGGCGTATCGCAAGAGCAGCGGTCGGCTTGGAGATGGGACGCGCTGGGTGAGCTCCGCGATTACCGCATTGCTACCGATTGTTCTTCCATCAATATGCAGATCCCTCTCTTGCCCCTGCCCACTCCCACCCTTTCATGCTTAATGGCTGACTGGCAGAGGATAATAGAGGCTGTTAGCCATTTCCTTTCAACAATTTCAATTTCCTAATTTTAAATGTGCTCAATTTCAAATGTATTATCTGAACATAATACATCAAAGTCAAACTGTATTATTTAATGGTAGCACTTTCTCCCACGACATAGAGCTGCGGCAAATTTGAATAAAACTCTAATGTGCACCATGCAACATCTTGACTTTACAAAATGTTCCAAGCCAGCCTTACTTGACTTATGTCGGGGAATAATTGGCAATGTTAGAACAATGTTCTCAAGATTTACAGACTTGGCCTTTTTTTTCCTTTTTTTTCTCCTACTGCCTGCTCCATCAATAAGAAAGCATTTCACTCACTGTACAAATACAACAATCAACGGATTAATTGAAAAGGACCCGTAACCTCTTATTACTTTTCTTGTCTTAGTTATCGTTAATTCCTCCCTCCAACATCTCAAAAATAATAGTTTGTTTTATTCTGAATGACACTCAGTGGCAGAAAAAAACATGTATAGTGGCTTGTTTGCAGTCAGCAAATTAGTTCTAATTAATTAAACGAGGAGGATCATCTGGGTTCCAACTGTTTTCTGACTGTTTGTTTTTACAAAGTCCTGGATGCCATTCCTCTAAACTGGCTAAAAACCAACTAAAAAGCTTGCAAATCACAAGCATAGATGTCCTGGAATCTTATAAAGCATAGCAGAGCTTTCTATTCTGAGGTTTGGGAAGAGGAGGACATAGAGAAGGAGCACTGCCTTATTGAAAGAGGGATTTAAAGACAGAGAGGGAGCTGGAGTAGATTGAGGGGTGAGAAAATCATAAATAAAGGAAATAAGGAGGGGATACAGAATTAGTTAGACAAGGTAGAGAGATATAGAGGGGAGAAACAGAAACGACATTCATAGAAACATACTATAATAATAAATATTAGGGAGTCAAAATATAAAAAATGGCTAGAAATGGAAAGATAAATACCAAAGAGAGAGAATTATGGACCTGCCAAAACCATCATCATTAAGGGGCAAATTTATCAAGGGTTGAATTTCAAAGTAATGGGAGTTTTTGGAACTCCCACAACTTCAAAATTTGAAGAAAAAAAGACCAACCGTAACGTATTAAAAAACATTTTTTCTGTGGGTGAAGACTGTATTCGAATTGTTCAAATCGAAGTAAGATCGTATTTGATCTACTTCTATTCTTAGTTTTTTTTCGAGGTCCACCAAATGACTCGGAGTAGGTTCTAGGAGGTCCCCCCATAGGCTAAAACAGCAATTCGGCAAGTTTTAGATGGTGAAATGATCAAAGTCGAAGTTTTAAAGAGACAGTACATGATACATATCGATATTCTAATTTTTTCAAATTCAAACCCAATTTTGGCCTATTCGATAGTCGAAGTACACAAAAATAGTTTGAAATTCTATTTTTTTTTTACTTCAAATTTTTACTTCGACCCTTGATAAATCTTCCCCTAAATGTTGTTTATGTAGGATTATAGGGACGGCAAACAAACTGAATTGGACTGCACTACCCTTCTAGTAAAGAAGCCTACTGTAGCTGTGGGAAGCTTTTCTTGTTGGTTGTGTTGTAAGAAGCTGACACCAGAACATCAGGAGTCCCCAACCTTGTTTTATCTGTGAGCCACATTCAAATGTAAAAAGAGCTGGGAGCAACACAACCATTAATAAAACCACTGGGGGTCCAAATAATGGCTGTGATTGGCTATTTGTTAGCCCATATGTGGACTGGCAGTCTACAGAAGACTCTGTTTGACAGTACAGCTGTTTTTTTTCAACCAAAACTTGCCCCCAAGTCTTAAATTAAAAATAAGCACCTACTTTGAGGCCACTGGGAGCAACATTCAAGGGCTTGGTGAGAAACATGTTGCGCCTGAGCTACTGGTTGGGGTCACTACTTTACATGATCAGAAAAGGTATTCTGAGAATAAAATCAGAAAGAAACAAAATCAACAATGTGAATATTTATTCGAACAATTTTACCACTGTCAACAATATCTACACCTCCATTAGTTAGGGTTCATGCTGTTGCAAGGAACTCTGGGAGATTGGCTTGTTTTGCTTTTATCCTACTGGACTCTTGACATGGCCTTACTTCTAGAAGTGGCATCACAGGTGTTATTGGTACAAGTAGTTCAGGTGACCTCTCATGTTGGTTTAAAGCAATGGTAACCCAACTTCCTACATTAAAAAGATGTAGTAAAAATTAAAAAAAAATGAAACAGTTCCAGTGTTCCATTGAGAACTTCTACTACTAGGAAAAAATGGTGGAACCCTCAAAAATATATTTTGGAATCCTAACTTTTGGAAGGTTGTTAAAATTGCAGCTTGATTATACTCCCCTTGTAGCTTTTCTGTGGTTTCAGGACAACACATTTCAATTGCTCTGTTAGACTAATGAAAGCAAATATTTGATTGGTTACTAGGCCGGGATAATTGTTGCACATCTTCACCCATTAACTATATGTGCTTTGCACGATTAACTGAAATTTTCTTGCATGTACCCAAGAGCTGCACATTTGGGTAAGATTAAAATTGAATTTTCTTCACATAGTAAAAGCAATTTATATATTTCAGCAATTCATACGGTAAATTGGCACCAGCTTATTTGCACTGGGCAATGATTTAGTGATTATTCAGCTGTTATAAAACAACTGTATATTTAGGAGAACGCATGCACAGAGAATGTTACGGTTACTTTAGTCTGACTTGTGCAGCACGGAGCTGCCTCTTTTGTGCCGCAGACTTCTCAGCAAGAAAGCAAATTTTATTTTGCTCATCTTTTTCATATAGTCTAAAATTCATGCTGTCTTTTTGTTGAAATAAGGGACTTCTGAAAAACCACAAGAGAACGCAACTGCATCTCATCAGGTAGCCAAAACAGTGCAGTGTTTTGACAGCAAGGAAACTTTCCCTGTAACGTAGAGACTTGTGAAACAGGCTGTGTCTGTGCTTGATTCTGGCTTAGTAGCCATCAACACGTTTTTAGCTTATATGCAGTGATGGGTGAATTTGTCCCGTTTTTCTTCACCGATTTCTTCACCGATTTCCCCTGAAATTTGCAAAACTGTGAAAATTTGCAAAACATGAATATTGACGCCCGTGTCGATTTGCGTCAATTTTGACGCTCACTTAAATTTTGATGCCTGTGTTAAAGTCTTCCAAATAATGTTGATGCGTGACAGTTTTGACATGAGTGACTATTCCGACGCGTGTCCAAATTTTTTTCCGCCTGCGAATTTTCGAGGCATTTTCACAAATTTATTTGCCGTGGGTGAAATGCGGAATTTCGATGTGCCTAGTGAATTTATTTGCCCATCAATACTTATATGTATATACCATATTCTGCCTGCACTGCCAGGTATGCATAAATCACTATATAAGATATCAGTTGTGATCATAATGTCATACAATAGCTACCCTGCAGAACAATGCCTATTATAGGTATGAGATCCATTATCCTGAAACCTGTTATCTAGAAAGTGCCAAACTACAGGAAGGCAATCTCCCCTAGGCTTCATTTCAATAAAATAGTTTAAACTTTCAAAACATGTTTCTGTGTAATTTCAATACGTTAAATTAAATATTCGGTGTCATTTCAAAACATTTTCTGTGTAATAATAATAAAACAATAGCTTGTTTTTGATCCCAACTAAGATATAATTAATCCTTATTGGAGGTAAAACAATCCTATTGAGTTTATTTAATTTTTAAATAATTCTTTAGTGGACTTAAGGTATGGAGATACAAATTATAGAAAGACCCCCTTATAAAATAATCCCAAGCATTTTGCATAACATGTCCCATACCTGTACATTGGAATATATATATGGTGCCCTAAATTAATTATACAGTATCTCTTCATATGATTTGAGCAAATTAATAGGGCTGTTCCTGCTGAATTGTGCTTATTTCAGGGAGAATTTATACTGACATCATTGGATGGTATCTCTCAGTAGAGTCTACTAGAAAATCATGTAAACATCAAATAAACCCAATAAGCTGGTTTTGCTTCCAATAAGGATTAATTATGTCTTATATTTTGGATCAAGAAGAAAGTACTGTTTTATTAGAGCAGAGAAAAAGAAAATCACTAAGTATTTTGATTATATACATATAATAAAGTCTATTGGATACATGATTTTCTGAATAATGGGTTTCCGGGTAATGGATACCATACCTGTATCTATGAAGAGGAAATCATGTTGCTGCATTGGTCTTTCTTATTATCTTCTTATCTTTCTTGACCATAACCACTTGGCTTGTACCCCTATGGTACCCCTGCCTGTGTCTGGTTAGGGAACAGTGAGGAGAATAGGGATTGTTTGAGGGTGGGAGAAAGAAAGGAGACAATAACACAAGGCAGAGTCTGTTTCATAACACATTTAAAGACACCAGGGGAAACACTGCAAGAACATCACTATTGGCATCAAATATTTTCATTTGGGAGAGTCAATGGGGGAAAAATACAGAGCAATTAAACTCGTGGCTAACGTATAACTCCCCTAATCCCTGCCAGATTTAGGCTGAAGGTCTTGTAGTCCCTCAAGGCTACAGGTTGTACCTTCTTAAGTCAGAAGGCTTTAAGACTGATCTGGTAAAGCTGTTGTTTATGGAAAGGCCATGCTTGTAAAGATTTTGATGCTGATGTATGTTTCAGTAGAGTGTCACTGAAATGTATGAAAGGGAAAACCCCTGACGACCCTTTGGATATACCCAATGAATGATTTAGGGCAGTGAATATATTGGAGATCAGTAATGATACAGAGCTCATAAATCCTCATGGAAGGCCTTTTAAGGTTACAATAACCTGGACACTTTGACAAACATAAAAAATCATATTAAGTACAATATTGAAGGCCTACAGTGAGGCATGGGAATGGGGGTTGCGTTGGAAGATGATCAAGCCACATCTGATTCTGTCCTAAATAAGATACTAGCAATAGACTCACTGTGAATGTCAACCAGCTAATCCAGTACCAGTGTGATGGATGAAGAATCATATGGCTATTGCTGAACTCAAGTCAAATTCAGGGAGTTGCATTTGCAAGAAAGACTGGTGGGTCGCGAGTTGGATATCCTTGATATTGGTATCATGTCTAATGTTTTGCACAATAAAGTAGAATTTGATCTGAAAGAGGTTTTGGCCACCGTTGAAGCTTTAGTGACAATATTCCTATTTTAGGTGCCCTTACATAGTTCTCCTCCTCAACCCTCATTGTGTTGGTCTCCGTTGCTGAGCAGGTTATATAAGAAACAACTCACTAACAACTGCAATAAATATGAAAGGTTATGCTTCATTATCCTTTGAGATCTTCACATTTCACTGATGACCGACAAAAATGAAAATTACAAGAAATTATTTTCTTACCATTTTCATTTTTTTGTCAAAATTAACATGAGGTTGGTCTGCCAAGATGGACTAAGGTTTTTTTTTCTGCTATCAATAAAATAATCTGATGTGGCCAACATGGACATCCAACGTCGGTGGACACCAACAATGACATTTGTGACCAAAAGTCAGAACATGACTCTCTGAGCCCTAACTGTCACCTTATTTCCATTGCTGCTAGCAATTGCCTTGCACAGTAGTCAAGATGGCTTTCTTTACATAATGTGCTAAGGCAAAAAAGTATCAGTTCCCAGATGGAGGTATCATACTAATATGTGTTGTTGTTTCATAAATGGAGCTTTCTTTTTATATTACAAAAACAACATCTCTCATGTATCTGACCTACTTGTAAACAATAATTACTCCAATTTTCTGTTCTGCCAATGTAAACAAAGTGAAACAATGTTTTTTTTATTATGAAAAACGACAAGAGAGATAAAACAGAAATCGAATGGCTCATTCGCTTCACAATGAAGAAATACATTTCATTTTTTTCAGGCAACAGAAAAATCTATTGTCAAGAGGATGTTTAGAATTAGAGCAAGGGGTTGTCTGCAGTTATCAATCTCATCAGGGCAGGGAACTATTGTATTGCTATGTATTGTATTGCTATGTGTGTTGCAACTCTTCAGTATACAGGTATGGGATCCGTTATAGAGAAACTTGTTATCCAGAAAGCTCCAGATCATGGAAAGACCATCTCCCATAGACTTCACTTTATCCAAATAACCCACATTTAAAAAATGCATTTCAGTTTTCTCTGTAATAATAAACAATCCCTTGTACTTCAAGGTCAAAACTTGTACTTTCATCAAAAACATGGTTGGCTGGCCATCTCTGGAGAGATCATGTCATAGGCTGAATATTGTCCTTTCTCAAGCATTAATAAGATTCAAATATGGTCCAACCTATAGACCCCCTGATGCTGTTGGACTGCAAGTCCCAACCATGCTATAGCTCAACCACAGCTGAAGATGCTACATGTTGTATTTAAGTACAGGATAATTGATCTTTCTGTAATTTGGATCTCCATACCCTAATTCTACTGGAAAATCATGTAAACATAAAATAAACCCAAGAGGCTGGTTTTGCTTCCAATAAGGATTAATTATATCTTAGTTGGGATCAAGTACACGCTACTGTTTTATTATTACAGAGATCAAGGAAATCATTTTTAAAAATTTGGATAAAATAAAGTCTATGAAGATGGCTTTCTTTAAATCTGAGCTTTCTGGATAGCAGTTTGGAACCCATAGCTGTAACTCCACCACGCACAAGACTGGAGCCTCATATCTCCTTTTACTCCTGCCCTTTGGGTGTCCAGATTAGGCAAAAAGCCACTTCTTTGGTGTGTTCAGAATTGGTTTCAATTGTGTATTTTTATTAATTATTATTTTTATGGTCCCACTGTAGTTTTGGGTTGTTAGATTTATATCTAAAGAACTGATGGAGAAAAGAACTGATTGTAACCTAAGAAAAAGTTAGAACAAAGAATAAGGCTGAAACTTCTTTCTTGCAATGTCTGAAATTTATGGGAAACTAACCAAAAATTCTGCGTCGAACTCCCTGGGGACAGTCACAATACAAATGTTTCCAAAAAATTAGGAGCTACTGGTAGTACCAGTCTGCCACCGCTCTAGTTCCTTGGGATACAAATACCAGCTTAGACCAAAGCCTCCAAATTGTGCCATTGCTTTTAGAAAAAGAATATCCTGCGCCCCCATATTTTTTGCAAGACTTTAATTTTCCAGTCATTGTCAATCATTCTTACTGAAAAGCTTGAGTGCCGTGCTATTTGGACAATATGACAAACAGAGACCATGGCAATGGGCATAATAGAGGTGGCATCATGTTCTCTGCTTCATCTGTGCAGCATCACAAGGATTGCATCAATGGAAAAACCCCAACCTTGGGGGGCTTTGGAGTTCCAAAGCTGCCTGCTCCTTCAAAAAGTATGAAAGAAGGTTAAATGTTTGTTGAATAATGAAGAACTGTAACTAAATCCAACATGAACAAAGCAGATGCATGCGCTATCATCAATCAAATCAACTTCATCATGCGCGACATGAAGATCTTCCACCACAAGAGCGAAAGTGCCACAGTTAGCAATTCACATTAATAAAATTACTGATCATCCCAAAGTTCCACAATGTGGCGTCGCAAGGATGAATTCATTTGCTATCCTTTACTGGCGCTCGGAATTACCTCCACATTCACTAATTGGTTTTATAGCAGGTTTTCATTCTGCTCGTTATGCCGAAGGTCGATAAGCAAAACAGATGTTGGAAGAAATGCTTTGTCAGGTTTTGTGTTTCATTAATGTTTTTGTTTTTCCCCTACTCTTTTCTTAAGAAAAAACAGAAAATAACACCTTATTTCACAGCAGAAACCAAATGCCATCTGCTTATTCACAATTTAAAAAAAAATAAAATGTTGCTGTAGAACAAGGGGTGTAAATAAGATCATATTATCAGTGCACAAATAACCCCCTTGAATACAGCACTTACAGTATCTGTAAGGCAAAGCAGTCACAACAAAGGGCGAATAGGGCTTTGTTTTACAGAGCTCCATATCTCTAGTTAATCTTGCTCTACTGATTACAGGTAACTATGAAAGTAAAAAAAGGATCGGTTGAGCAAGAGGAATTTGTTTTGCAAGTTTTTTGCTCAATTTGAGTGAAGGTCCATGGAGATATATATTGTCCCTTGAAGAAGAATATATATATATATATATATAATAATAGTCAATGAGGTCTTTGTTGGCTATGGTGTATTAAGGCTCTGCTACCCTGAATCAGTTTCAACACCCTTGGCTGCATTCTTCACAAGTTTCATGCCAATTTCATTCTTCATTTCATCTATAATAAAAACAGATAAAGAAGGCATAGCCTATCTTTATTACATTGTTGGTAACCATTTTAAAATATAAACATTCATCACATGATTTACAAAAGCCAAATTTAATATTGAAAAAACAAACTTACATAGTAAGTAAGGTTGAAAAAAGACACACGTCCATCAAGTTCAACCTTTTAGGTTTTTTTTTTTTTTATCTGCCTGCTAGTTGATCCAGAGGAAGGCAAATAAAACCCATCTGAAGCCTCTCCAATTTGCCTCAGAAAAAAAAAAAATCCTTCCTGACTCCAAAATGACAATGGGACTAGTCCCTGGATCAACTTGTACTATGAGCTATCTCCCATATCCCTGTATTCCCTCACTTGCTAAACACCATCCAACCCCTTCTTATACCTATCTAATGTATCAGCCTGTACCACTGATTCAGGGAGACAATTCCACATCTTCACAGCTCTCACTGTAACAAACCCCTTCCCAATATTTAGGCAGAACTTTTCTTCTGATCGGAATGAGTGACCTTGTGTCAGCTGGAAAGACCTACTGGTAAATAAATCATTAGAGAGATTATTATATGATCCCCTTATATATTTATACATAGTTATCATATTACCCCTTAAGCGCCTCTTCTTCAGCATGAAATCCCCAATTTGGCCAGTCTTTCCTCATAGCTAAGATTTTCCCTTTACCAGCTTAGTTGCCCTTCTCTGTACCCTCTCTAATACAATAATGTCCTGTTTGAGTGATGGAGACCAAAACTGTACGGCATATTCTAGATGGGGCCTTACAAGTGCTCTGTGCTCCTACTGTCTCCTTAGCGTTGCTCGTGGCTCAGGTTATATCTCTGAAAAACACCTAGTTTTTTTAAAATCGTTCTTGAGGACTTCACCACCTCCTCTAACTTTGTCATTGGTACCTATGTGTACCAAGACCGCTGGGTCTTCCCCAGCTCCTCCCAATAATCTGTCCACTCATTCCACCACATGCCAAACCCTAGCACCAGGCAAGCAGCAGACTGTTCGGCATGTAGGGACCTTACGACAGATTACCCTATCACCTTTCTAATAATTGAATCCCCTATAACTAAAACCTGCCTTTCCTCCCTTGCACTCCCCCACCACCCGTATTAGAACCACTGCCTCCCAGGGTGCTCTGAGAGTCAGTCTGCTCCATACACGCCAGTTCAGAGTTTTCCTCCACAGCATCTTCAGCCAAAATGGAGAATTTGCTGTTTTGGATAATCTGTGGACCAGCCCCCCTACTCTTCTGTCTCCTACTTCCCCTCCTGATTGTCACAAACCTTCCTCCCTCATTAGCCTCCACTGCTCCTTCTCCTCCCCCCACTCCACTAGCCCCTGCCAGTGGTTGCTCTGCGAGCCTCCTTTCCTCTCCCTCATTTGCCGATGCTCTCAGTGCTGCAAGTTCACCCCTTAGAGTCTGCAGCTCAGATTCCAAGATGAAAACCCATCGACATCTCTCACATGTAAATACTGCAACTTGAAGTTTAAAAGTGAAAAAAGAAAAAAAAACCTATATAACAGCCTATAAACTCATTGAATTCTGTAAAATTGGAATACTGACCTTCATACTAATAAACTCTTTGATTCATATTCAATCCTTTTGGACCTCTAGATTTTAAAAGGAAAACCCAGGAAACTCCTTTCTGATGTAACTTTTTTGGTTTCTCAGCTACATATTTGCACCTTTTGAAGTCCATCTAATGATGTTCTACAACTGTCATCGTGGGCTAGATTCAATTAAATGAGAAAAAGGCTTAGCACGTGAAAAATTATGGATGCGATTCAATTTGAGATAAAATTTAATTCAGAAAAACGTATCTCACTGTTTATCACGTGAAAACACTATTGAAGTCTCTGGAACTGAATTTGGAGTAAAGTTTGTTCTCCTCAAATTGAATCTGGTCTATGACTTTTCACATGCTAAATAGTGATGGGCGAATAAATTTGACAGACGCGATTTTCAAAGCAAGCAAAGTAATTTGCAAAACTGCGGCAACAATTTGCCGGCGAAAGGACAACGCTAATTCACAAAATCCGAAGTTTCGTCCAGGGCGCCAAATGCTTGCTAAGTTGTGCTAGCGATACTGCGGCAAGCAAAGTGAAGTTGCGCTAGCTTTGGCTAATTTACATACGGTGGGAAGTTAAAGTTGAATGGACGTATATGTTGCAGCAAATACATTACACTACTCAAGCCCAGGGAACCTTGATAAAATAAAATAAAGTTGTTAAATTGCCCTACACATGAGCCCAGTGTATAGTTTATGTGCCATATGTTAGGAAATGTAGGGGGGAAGCTGAGTACCCCAAAAAAAAATCTCAACTATTTTTTGAGGAACTCCTATCTACTCTATTGCACTTCGTCTGGTCTGAGCTGGCGAAGGCACGTCTGGCACAAGAGGTAACATTCAGTCAAATCTCAATCTTAATGAATTAGCGTAGTTATGTTATTTCGGCAGAGCGCGAGTTCACCTGGCTTTAGGGTGTGAAATACCGCTAGAGTCTATCTCCTTTGCTAGCGAAGTTCTGCCAGCGCCCGGTAGTAAATCGGCTAAGTTCCGAAGTGAAGCCACGATGGCAAATTTTCACCAGCGTAAGTCACTTTGCCCTTCAGTAAATTTCCCCCATGGACAGGATGCAATTCAAGGAGAAAAAACTTTTCTTCAAATTCAGTTTCAGTTTTTTTCCCATAGACTTCAATGGAGTTTTCACGTGATAAACCGTGAGATGTTTTTCTGAATTGAATTTCATCCATTACTTTTCACTTGATAAACCTTTTTCTCATTGAATTGAATGTGGCCCAGTGTGTACCTGAATGGAATATGAATTAAATAGTGACTTTTTTTAAACAGGTGTTGTGAGTGTATGTGCAGTTTGTGAAGAATGGGTCATTTTAGAATGTTCAGAGGTTTGTTGTAAGTGATAATCGACAATTGTTTTCTGTTTCAATTAATGAGTAGTGATGGGTGAATTTTGTCCTGAAATTCACAAACGTGAATTTTGATGCCTGCGTCACTTCGGACGCTCGCGTCAATTTTGACACCAGCGTTAAAGTCAATGGGCAAGCGACTTTTTCAACGTTTGTCCAAATTTTTTTGACGCCAGTGAATTTTTGCTCGAAACAAGGAAATTTGCCGCAAATTCGTGCCTGGCAAATTTATTCGCCTATCGCTATTAATGAGCTAATGTATCACTGAAAAACATCTACGATAAGCTTTGAATAAAATCGTAAAATGCTAATTTGGCCCATTTATAACACCTACTCAGGGGTTTATTTAATGCAGTGAAATGGCTCTTTATTCTGATCTGCAATCACAATTCAGTACCAATTCAATATGGGAAAGTAGCTGAATTAGCATAATATAGGAAAAATCATTATAAATATTTGTATTGTAGCCTCATGCTGTATAGTGTATGTCCTCTACTCTCAGTCTTCAATAAGTCAGATGCAATTGTGCACCAGGAAACTGGACCTGAGGTTCGACATGCTCTATGGTTTGGCTGTTATCAGAATGCTCAGGACCTGGGGTTTTCCAGATAAGGGATATTTCTGTAATTTGGATCTCTATATCTGAAGTCTAGTGATGGGCGAATTTGCGCCGTCGCACTTCGCCGAAAAAATTTGCGAATTTCGCGAAACGGCGAAAAATTCGCGAAACGGCACCGGCGTCTCATTTTTGACGCCGGCGCCTGTTTTTTTGATGATGGCTCCCGTTTTGACGCCGGCGCCCATTTTTGACGCCAACATCTGTTTTTTCGAGAAAAAAAAAAATTCGCGCCTGGCAAATAAATTCGCCCATCACTACTGAAGTCTACTAAAATATAATTTATACATTGATTAAACTGAATAGGATTGATTTGCATCCAATAAGGATTAATTATATCTTAGTTGGAATCAGGTTTTTAAAACTGCAAATTATTTAATTACAATGGAGTCTATTGGAGATGGCCTTTCCATAATTTGGAGCTTTCTGGATAACTGGTTTCTGTATAATGGATCCCATTCGAGGTGTGTGAATAAATTCGGCTGGTCTGAATTCACGTTGAATTTCCGTGTTTCACCGCTGACGAATAAATTTGTGGAACTCCGGCAAAAATTTGCTGGCATCAAAATATTTTAGACGCGCGTCCGAAAAGTCGCTTGCACCTAAATCTAAGCACGTCAACACTATTCTGACAATAACTGACTTTAACGCCGGCGTTAACATTTTGACGCAAGTGACTTTTCGGACGCGCGTAGGTTCAATTATCATAATCTTTAGGAAGAACTGGGGAATCTAGAAAGGTTCCAGCAGTTCAGTTTTTTCCTTACTTTTCAAAAACATTTTGACCATCAGGGGAATTATCCCAACAGTCAGGTTTTAATGACTTTTCATAGCTGACAAATGTGGCAGGTGTCTAAGTGCTATTAACAGCTGAATATTGTAATTTCAATGTGGTGTTAATACTCAGTGCAGCTCAGCAACAGCATTGAGTTCTATCACCCTTCCCAACCACTGGAACCAAGCATTGTTACCTGTTTTATTGTTACTGATGTTAGAAAAGTAACAATAGATGATAAATAACTCCCTAACATGTAAATTGAAAACAACTTCTACGCATACCATTTCTTTCTCACTGTGCCTTATTTATGAAAAACTTCTTCAACAAAAATAGCAATTCAATTTGTTCCACTTTTTTGATGATTGATGAAATAGAAAAATCTTCTCCAGCATTAATCTTTCGTGGAGGGTTCATTATTCAGCCAGATCAAAATATTCATTTTTATCCATTATTTATATAGCAACATACATATAAAAGAGTGCTTCACGAACATTATAATAGCTCTCATGTTGGTCCCTGACCCTGGGAGCTTACAATCTAAGCATAGATTCAGTTAATCCCTGTCAGTTACAAAGCATTGATGCAAAATGGGAATTTACCTGAATGTGGTTAAAACAGATCAGAGAATAACCCACAATGATATGTTTCTGATAAGACTGGATATATTTATGAATTGTAGTTTAGTGGTCAGTCAATTTGAGACCAGCCGGCCGCCCGAGCAGTAAAAATATAAAGTATAATGTAGGGATTTATTGCTGTGTGTCAAGGAATGAATTATGTGTATGTAACATCTGCCAGGCACAATATTCTGTCTGGATAATCCTATTTTATATCTGACATTCAGTGTATGTATTGCCATCAATAATATATCATGTTCTGGTACAGAAGAGGGTTGTATATATTCAAAAAAAAAAAAAAAAAGAAAACCACTAAACCACTGATCCCCAACTAGTGGCTCAGGAGGAACATGTAGCTCTCCAATCCCTTGGATGTTGCTCTCAGTGGCCTCAATGCTTATTTCTGAATTCCTGGCTTGAAGGCAAGTTTTGGTTGTATAAAAAACAGGTGTACTGTCAAATAGAGCCTGTAGGCTGCCAGTCCACATAGGGGCTAGCAAATAGCCAATCACAGCCCCTAGGAACTTTTTTCATGCAGCTGTTGCTCCCAAACTTTTTTACAATTGAATGTTGCTCATCGTAAAAAAAAAGATTGAGAAGCCCTGTGCTTAACAATAGGCACACAAAAAATGTGAGTAGCTATTAAAGGGGTTGGTCACCTCTGAATTAACGTTTAGTATGATGTAGAGAGTGATATTCTGAGACAAGTTGCAATTGGTTTGAATTCTTTTTATTTGAGGTTTTTAAGCTATTTGGCTTTTTATTCAGCAGTTTCCAGTTTGCACTTTCAGCAATCTGGTTGCCAGGATGCAAATTACCCCAGCAACCATGCATTGATTTAAATAAGAGACTGGAATATAAATAGGAGAGGACTTGAATTGAAAGATGAGTAACGAGTAGCAATAACAATAAATCTGTAGCTTTTCAGAGCATTTGTTTTTAGATGGGTTCAGTGAGCCTCATTTAAAAAGCTGGAAAGAGTCAGAAGACGGCAAATAATTAAAAAAACTATAAAAACTAAAAAGTTTCTTAGAATTATCCATTCTATAACAAACTAAAAGTCAACATGAAGGTGAAACATCCCTTTAATAGTGCCTACTTGAACATGATGATTGGTACAAAATGGTTTATGGTTTATGTGACATCCCCTGTTGTAGTTCCTGCCTGTACAATATTACTTGATAAAATATAAAAATGTGTATAACCCTAATTTGGTTACTGTCTCTTTAAAAAGCAAAGCAGGGCCCTGCGTCCCTTTAGCATATGAAAAGTACTGGGAACATGGGATTTACAGAGCAGTGACTCCACCTAGGGAACACTGAGGAGCACACCTCCTTTATATAAACTGTATTTAGTAACTGTAAATGCAAATCACACAAGTATCACTTTACTCTGGGGAAGCTGTGTCGACTATCAACCCCTGGCCCAGTCTCTAAATGAAACAGTCCCACACCGGGGGGATAAATGCAAAATCACTCAGTCATGGTACCTTTCCCTTTGAAAGTAGTAGCTGCTCCCACGTGGCAGGTACACAAGCAAGACCTGTCCTCGCCCTGGGGAACACACAGCGGCAAAAGTATACAGAGGCAGGAGTTAGAAACTGTCTCTACCTGATGCTCACACACTTTATCCAGCAGAGCCCAATACAGCCTTTTCTTTTAATTCTTCCTGGAACTGCTTTTTAAGCAGCACTGTCACACACCACAGATCTGGATCTCTTTCTGCTGCAGCATAGAACCCCTGTTAAGCTCTGTCAGAATCCCTGTGCATTTGGCTCCAAAGTCAGGCAATCCCCCTCTCACAGGGATGCACTGGGGCGCCCATCCCCTACATGTGTTTATAAGTGTGTGATCTAAAATATTAATTTCTTATATTTTTCATTACTTGTTTGATGAGGGCTCATTCATGCATGGAATCTGTTGTGAGAAAATCCATTCTCTCCTACTGGTCCTTTTGTGTATTAATATACTTGTGCTCAAGATTGGTTTGAAGGCTGAATAAAAAGTAAATTTGCCTTGG
Source organism: Xenopus petersii (assembly GCA_038501925.1). Taxonomy (NCBI): domain Eukaryota; kingdom Metazoa; phylum Chordata; class Amphibia; order Anura; family Pipidae; genus Xenopus; species Xenopus petersii. The sequence continues at coordinate 14,986,834 of CM076672.1, forward strand.
GGTCCCAACTACATTGAACCATATAAATCTCCACTAAAATCCCCCTTATGCTGAATGAATCGGCACATACATTTAATGTTGTTCTACCCCCTATGTATACATCAGTTACCCACAAATAAATACAGTTTAGGAGATGTGTCCAGGCACAGACTGTGGCATCACTGTGACAGACAGAGTACATTATCAATGACAAGACCATACAATTCAAAGTCTGAACATGCACTTGACCCTCTGTACAATTGGCTGTTTGATTGAGCTTATTCATTTCTTCATACAGCAGGAAAGTGCTTTATCAGCCAAGCTTGTCTCATAATGAATCCAATTCACAGCAAGAACTTGTTTTTTTCCCCCGTTTATCACTGCCTAGGTGTTTGCAACCCGCATTTGTCCCCCTGCTGCAGCTGTTCCTGTTTACCTACCTCCTGTGGCTGAATAGTCAAGTAGAGCAGCTATTAACACATTTTCCACTAATCGCTATGTAAGAAAGGAATATACTGTAGTACAAACAGACACACAGAGTGGGGAGAGTGGGAGATTCATAACAGAATGTGTGAGGGTAAAAAAAAATAAGAGAAAGAGACAGAGAGACCAACTAAGAAGGCAAATACAGAAGAGAGAATAGTGATAAAAGGGGGAGAAGAACAGACTAAACAAGAAAGGCAATGAATGGGACCAAGGAGAAAAGAAAAGGTATTAGAGATAATGGACTTGTTACCTGAATGTTCAGGACCTGGGGGTTTCTGGATAAGGAGTCTTTCCGTAATTTGGACTTCCATTAGTGATGGGAGAATTTGTTCTGTTTCGCCGAAAAATTCACAAATTTCCAGTGAAATTAGCGAAACGACGGAAAGTTTGCCCAACACCAATTTTTCCATCAATATTGATGCCCACATCAATTCTGACGCTCGCATTAACTTTTACACAAGCGACATTTTTTGATGCTGATGAATTTTCGCAGCAGTTTCGTAAATGTATTTGCCAGCGGTGAAATGTGGAAATAAGCCACAAATTTGTGTCTGGCTACCTTAAATCCCCTTAAAAATCATTTAAACATTAAATAAACCAAATAGGAATTTTGCCTCTAGTAAGGATTAATTACATCTTAGTTGGGATCAGTGACGTAACTATAGAGGAAGCAGACACTGCTGGGGGCTGGGAGAACAGGGGGGTAGAGATTACAGGGTCTGTTTCCTCTAAAGTTACATGGACCCCCCCCGGGGCTCTTTCTTACTTTTATCCAGGGAAGGAGGATGCAGGTGTCCAGGAGATTCCGAGGAGGGGGTTGAGTAGGGGCAGTGAGCAGGTGGGCACTTGGGGCTTGCAGTGTGCCGGGCCCCTCTACATATTTTTTTTGCAGGGGGTCCAGCACACTCTAAACATTTGAGTCGTATGGGAGAACTTTCTGGATAATGGGTTTCAGGATAACGGGTCCCATATCTTATCAATAATAAATGAGAAAGAAAGAAAGTTCAATACACAGAAAGAAAGACAAATATGGCACAAAAAGACAGAGAGACTGAAAGGAGAAAGAGAGAGAAGGAAGGGAAAGAGTAGGAGAAGAGAGAGAATTAAAGAGTGGAATATATAGAAAGAATGGTAAGAGGTGCATATAAGAGAATAGAGGAAAGAAGGAAAAAGTATGAGGTCTATGGATAGACATTAACATGAACACGCTGATCTCATAGGAGGAGGGCTTTCCAATTTTAATTCTCTATGGTTAATAAAGAGTTAGCTCTGTGATTACTCTAGAGATTGGTATTTGCAGGAATGAGAAAGGAGAAGGCAGCAGCGTGATTGAAATGCATTAAAAATTGAACTGTATAGAGCCGACAGGATCCCGTACTGATGGCTTCTATTAGCAGAGCGTTAGTCAGAAGATGGGGCCAGGTTACCGTTTCATTTCAAATGCTCGTTATTAAAAACTGACAATCAAAGGAGAACTCTTTGTAGAGCCGCGCTGTGTGTCTGGAACTGGATGGTCAGGTTTAGAGAATATGTATAATTTCATTTGTCTACTTATTCCCTTTTGGAAAGTCTGAGCCATGGTTCTGTTGCCTGGATTAGAGTATTCTAATTCAATTTCAAAGTGCATATACTTATTTTATAGTGATAATTACTGTAAGTTCTTATAAGCACAAAAAAAATTAAATACTGTATAAACATCAGCTTTGCTTGCCATTTCCCCCATTCCATCCAAATTCTGTAGAAGAAGCGACAGTATGGGCTCAAAGGAGAAGGAAAGGCTAAAATGAAGTAAGCTTTATCAGAAAGGTCTATATACAGTAAATACCCCAGTAAACTCTCAAAGTAATGCTGTAATTCTATTGTGTACTCATTAGCTTCTGTATCAGACTTCCTGTTGTTAGCTAAAACCTCCAGGGCTAGGGCTTGAGCATGCTCAGTTTGCTCTTCTCTCCCTCTCCCCCTCCCCTCCCCTCCCTTCCCACTCTCCCCCTCCCCTCTCTGCTGTAATTTGAGCCCAGAGCTATGAGTGAGCGGGGAGAGACTCTGGCAGGAAGTGATGTCACACCAAGCTAATATGGCAGTTACTATCCTAAATAAACAGAGAGCACTTCTAGAGCTGTTTACTCAGGTATGGTAAAGCATTCTGAGGAATAAATATAGTGTTATAGCTTGTACTATTGTGGTTTCAGTAGCTTTCCTTCCCCTTTAAATGTAGATTTCCTGATAGTAGATACCAATTATATTGCATCAGGGTACCCACTCTATTCCCACATATAAGTACAAGTGCAGTTTTAGCCGATTTAGATCAACCTTCCTGCTTCGAATGACATCATCACTTTGTAGGAGTGACATCACCACTCTGTAAGAGTGACATTACATGCTTTAGGTGGGTTTAACATATGTTTTTCTATGTTTTGGCAGTGAAATGTAAATAAATTATTATTCCCTTTCCGTATAAATGACACTACTCAACTTTGTACAGAAGTACAACCCTAGAACTTCCCCACATAACTGCAATACAATCCTCGTTATAAAACCAAGTCTATAGAACTGCTCATTAAAAATCATTTCCAAAGATATGAGATTTAACAATGAAAAGGTCTTCAAACCCACTGAAGTGAGAACAGCCCAGAGCATGTGCAGTGAATCAACAGAAAAGAAGATGGGAAGCTACTGGGGCATCTTTGGAGACAGATCTTTACTGCTAAAGGGCTGTGGTTGCCTTGGGTAATTGTAATCATGTGGGAGTCCAAAAATCTCAATTACATTGCCAGACTGATGGAATAAATAAATAAATAATAAATAAATAAATAAAAATAAACAAAATAAACATCTTGAATAGAGAATTGGGTCGATGTCAGGAGGGTTATCCTTTAAAACACACAATAAGAGGCCCTTTATCAAGATTCTGATTTTAGTGGTTTTAGAAGAGAAAGAACAAATTTTCTCTAAAACTGAAAATGCCATGACATTTAAAGGAGTGGTTCACCTTTAAGTTAACTCTTAGTATGTTATTAAAAGGCTACTTCTAAGCCACTTTTCAATTGGCCTTCAGTTTTATATTTAATAGTTTTTTAATTATTTGCCTTCTTCTGACTCTTTCCATCTTTAAAGTGGGGTCACTGACTCCATCTAAAAAAACAAATGCTCTGTAAGGCTTCAAATGTATTGTTATTGTTACTTTTTATTACTCATCCTTCTAATCAGGCCTCTCCTATTCATATTCCAGTCTCTTATTCAAATCAGTGCATGGTTGCTAGGGGAATTTGGACCCTAGCAACAAAATGTCTGAAATTACAAACTGGAGACCTGCTGAATAAAAAGCAAAATAACTCAAAAACCACAAATAATAAAAAAATTAAAATCATTTGCAAATTGTCTCAGAATATCATTCTCTACATCATACTAACAGTTAATTTAAAGGTGAACAACCCCTTATAAATTTCAGAATGTAAAACAGAAAGCAACCAAGGAAAGTCACAATTTCGAGGAGCACTGTTGGAAACGTACAGGGTTATGGATTAAAAGGCACTAAGTTTGCCTAGGAGCAGTAACCCATAGCAACCAATCAGCAGGTAGCATTTACTGGTCAACTGTTTAAAAGCAAACATCTTATTGGTTGCTATGGGTTACTGAGCAACCTTAATCATTAGATATGGGGGAATAACTTTTCTGAAGGAGAACTGCCCCTTTAAAGGAGAACTAAAGTCTAACTAAAAAAGTAGCTAGAAATGTTGTACATTATAGGGGCAAATTTATTAAAGGGCGAAGTGGCTAACGCTATCGAAAATTCTCTAGCGTGACTTAATTTCATTACTTTCATTTACTAATGGGTGCTGGCGTAAATTCACTAGCGAAGTGGACCTACTCTATTGCTACTTCACACCCTTATGCCAGACGAAGTTGCGCTATGGCGAATAGACGTAACTACGCTAATTCAATATTAGCGGATTTTACTGAATGTTACCTCTTGCGCCAGACTTGCCTTTGCCACCTCAGACCAGATGAAGTGCAATAGAGTAGATAGAGATTGCTTCAAAAAAAGTTTTTCTAAGTCCACAAAAACGTCGGCGTCTTTTACTTTTTTAAGGGTGACAGGTTAAAAAGATCGTACATTTTTTTGGGGGTACCCTCCTAACCCCCTACATTTTCTAACATATGGCACCTAAACTATACAGTGGGCACATGTATAGGGCAAAATAACACCTCTATTTTATTTTATAAAGCTTCTCTGGGCTTGTGTAGTGAAATGTTTTTGCTGCTACATATACGTCCATTGTACTTTAACTTGGCGGCGTATGCAAATTAGGCATCGCTAGCGTAACTTCGCTTTGCTTGACGAATTAACGCTAGCGCAACTTCGCTACCTTTCACCTCCCTGAGCGCAACTTCGGATTTTAGTGAATTAGCGCACCCTAGCGAATTGCAGCAAAGCCAACACTGCCGCAACTTCTAAGGTAAGTAAATGTTTTGTGCTTCTGTACCAGCCCAAGGCAACCGCAGCCCTTTAGCAGTAAAGATCTGTGTCTCCAAAGATGCCCCAGTAGCTCCCCATCTTCTTTTCTTCTGATTCACTGCACATGCTCTGTGCTGCTGTCACTTACTGAGCTTAGGGACCCACAATATACAGTACACATAGAATAGAAATGTCACAATATAAGGCTGATTAGTAATTAATACAGATAATTACTACATGGCAGCACAGAAACCAGTGCAATTAGCATCAGAATTTAATAATCAGCAAACCTGTAGCATCAGCTTATATTACAGCCAGGGAAGCTCATTTTCTGCTGGATAATTAGTGACGAGCCCTAAGCTTAGCTTCTCAACAGCCAATCAGAGCCCACTGAGCATGTGAGTGTCACAGACACTTTCCAAGATGGTGACCCCCTGTGACAAGTTTGAAGTCCTGGATCATTGCTGCTATTGACAAGCTGAAACTTTAGCCTCGTGCAATAAGTTCACTATATAAATTATGGCATTTTTAGATATATTCATTTTTAGGGTTAAATTCTCCTTTAACAAGCACAATTTTGGCCTCAAAGGGTTGCGTTCAATAAGTGTTTCCGATGAGAAAGTTGGATTTGCTGAGATAGACTAGAAATGAATGAATCAGCTTCAATATCTGGTTTTGTGAGAGCAGTTAATAAAGGTTTCTTTGTGACAGTCCTTCAGCCAGGAGAGCAATTAATGTTTCCAGGGGACATACAGCAGGGATCATACATTCAACAATGTGTTAATCAATTAGTCTTGGGCAGAGCTGAAATGCACCGAGAATACAGATGTGATCATTACTTCAGTCTCTGTCGCTGCTAGTAAATCAGGGGCTCATCCCAACAGCCACTTCTAATATACGTATAATATATGTATATTCTTGGAGATTACTTGTAAAGCAAGAGCACAGGAAATGTTCATTTATTAATTGCCTTCTGTCTGGATTAATAACACATATCACGTAGATCAAACTACCCTGCAGTTCTAGCACCCCAAAACCCACCTTGTTCATGGTGGTCTTATACCTTCAAAATGTGTGAATTGCTAGAAAAATATTATAATGGGGGGTAGAATAAGTCCTATTTTTTGCCAAGGCAATACCACCAGACAAGGAGGTGCCAACCTAAGATAAATACCACTAAAGGCAAATAATTAAGACCACCACGTGGGATCAATATTAAAGGGGAACTTCCAAACCAAAATTAGATAAAGAGGCCACATAACACAGAAACCCCTAATATACACATCAGTTACCTGTTTATTCAAAAAGTATGAATAAATGCCATTTTCTATGCTGAAATCCAGCTGATCTTCTCTTTCTACATCATTTGAAATCCTGGCAGGGAAGGAGGGACTAAACACTGTTGTTACCAATAGTAACAACTTCTCCACAGCTTACAGACAGCATGCAGGAACTACAAAACCCACAATGCATTGCACTGGGATGTTCCTTTCCTTATTGAAATCACGTGTGCAGGGAATTATGGGGTTTGGAGGATGCAGGCTGAGGACAGATGGTTGTTGATACAAAGTAACAGTAGTCAAACAGCTCAGCAAAGTAGTCAGACAGATCAGCAGGAGAGCAGGGGGCTAGGCTTAGGGAACTGTCAGAGAGCATAAAAAATCATGAAAAGTCTGCCTATTTTTTAATTGATGTATATTGCAAAGTTGATTGAAATATGTTTACTTTTCAAAAGGCTTAAGTTATGTTTTTGTGGAGTTCCCCTTTTAAGGTTACTTTGCCATGTGATGTAGGCTTTCAGTAAATGCAAATAACTGGCTGCATTAATTGCAATGCTGCATTAAAAAGGAAATGCAACCAATGCAGCTTCTGGGCTGGATCTTCTAGTAGGATCAGTAATATAACTGAACCCCCAGAGCCAGGTCAAGCCTCTAGTCATCATCCCCACACCCCCGCTCAACACCAAACCAGTACTGTCCACCACCACTCCTGGATCTGCAATATCAGCATCTCTTAGAAGCTTCAGCAGTATGTGCCTAGGGTTATTGTGCCCCCACTACCATTATACCCTAGACATTCTAGCCCTGTAAACCTCCATGGGCCCAGGTTAAAAATTTTAACTTTGGTGCCCCAACAACTGTACCAGCCATCCAATTAAAAGCACCTCCTCAGTATCACCTGCAGGCCTCACAGGGGAAGGATGAGCCAGAGTCCAATCTTAACCTCAGCCCCAGTAGACCAGTGAAGTAGATTGGATTGTTCTCATGACCTGGTATTGGATAATATGACCTAGTAGTGAATAATATACCCTCTATTATCAAATATAAGGAAATGATAATATAAGTTGTGAGGAGCTTCATAAGCATATGAGGCCAAAGGTTGTGTGCTTTTTATACAAGTCATGGAAGCCCGCCGTGAAACAGTAAGTCATGTGACAGAAATGACCTCACTGAGCACTGATGCAAACTGATGACATCACTAAGCACAATTTAAAAGGATTTACAGAATAGTCATGGCTCTTGTGTATTGTATTAATATTACAAATGTACAGATTTGATTCAATCTCGCAAGTTGTACGGTTGGACTATGGGTATATAAAAATATAAATTAGATATGTACCAAACCCATCATGTTTCGATTTGGCAGAAAAGTGGATCTCCTGCAAAAGATTTGTCAGAAAATGGAACCAAATCCAAACTCTAATTTGTTAAAATTTCAGCAAAATTGAATGAACAGTTCAGCTGAGCACTAAGGATTTGGCGGAATATATCCATTTCTATATACTGTATACCCATAAAATACACAAAAGCCATGAATATCTTGTAAATTCTATCCTTATAAACAGTGACTAGTGATCTCATCAGTTATAAACGGTGAGTATTGATGTCATTTTTGCCACATGACTCACTAAAACGTCTGTATTATAATAAATAAAGTACCTCCTGTTGCAAAATATGAGGATATAAGTAGTAACCTCGGAGTTCCATGAGCTGTATAAAAACACTTGGTCTTCAGCCTCGAGCTTTTATATGGTCACAGAACTCCTCATGACTTATAATATCCTTATATTTTACAATAGGGGGTACTTTTTTCACTAGATACTATATATATATATATATATATATATATATATTCCCCCCCCCCCCACGAAAAGATTTAATACACACATAAAAACAGAAGTAAAAGAAACATGATGTTAATAATGGCGTAGAAAGGTTATAATTTCCTATCAGATGAAGAAAGAAGTCCAGAAAGTCCTAGCGCTACAGTTGGTTAATGGAGCCGGAATAAAGAAAGCAATTGAGTCGGCTCCAGGTGAAGGCAGGAGTGCCAGGAAATGCCATAGTAAGAAAGCGTTAGTGCTCTCATTATCCATCTAATACTCTGTGGCATCCCCATATTGTGCAGCAGCCAGGGGGAATGGCCATTATTATTTACTCACTCTTACTCTACAGAAGGCTAAAAGCTTAACTAGGGACGGAAACAATATATTTCCCTTGTTTATAGAAGAAAAACTCATACTTCAGGCATTTGGGGGCTGAAATCCGGAGCAGCAGCATCTTTATGAAGGGGGTTGGAAAGGCAGATGAAGGTTAAAGAACCTCAATCTGAAGCCGGTTGTCTTCTAATCAAATGTGTTTCCTTCTTCTCTGGGATTGACAGGTGAGGCAATACCAGAACCTCACACTATGAACTGTGTTCCTGGGCCAGGATTGAGTCACAACAGTCGTGGCTTGTCAAGCATCGCCGCATAGGATTAAATTATATATAAAGGATTGCGAGGCAGGTGCGAAGCCTCAGAGATATTGAATAACTTCCATAATGTCTATTGCCAAGCTAGATTTTTATCCAAACACTTTATTTCTATTGAATATTTCTCCACGTCATTACAAATATTGCTTTGTTGCAATTAGATGCACAATGAAGAACTCATTAATTATACCACCTTTCTTTCCATTGACTGTCACCTGCAATATGCTGTCCTATCTGGCGCTGAATTCTGCTAGCCATCTGCTATAGAGTTTACTAAAAGATGTTGCTTTACAAATCAAACCTAGTAAAGTACTTGTAGTCTAGTTTATTGTGTAGAATTCTCCCCCTTATCTCTGCTCCACTGTTGTTGCGAGAAAACTGATGTACCTACTCCCTTTTTAGAAATGACAAGTGATAACCTTCTAATATCTGTTCTTGTTAAATGGCAGCTTTAATCTATTCACTGCACGAAATCTAAATGCAGCCCGGGCTGCAACTCTGTAAAGAGAAAGCAAAGTGGGACAGTGTGTGCATTCACTTGGAAAATAGATAGGGAGTTCTCTCCAGAAAATGCAGAGAACCTAGAGAAAACCTCACAAGGCCGTCAGGGCTTCACCTCCGCCTTTTCTTATCTCCGAGCTCGGGGGCTTTGGGAAGATTGTAAATTGTAATTATGTTTTTGGTAATCAATGGTGCTTTGTGTGGGATGTAGGGATGTAGCGAACTGCCATTTTGGTGTTCGCGAACGCCGTTCGCGAACACCGGCAAAAATGCGAACAGTTCGCGAACTTCGAACACCCGCAAAATCGTTCCATTCGAACGATCGAAGGATTTTAATCGTTCGATCGAAGGATTTTCGTTCGAATCGAACGATCGAAGCCATTCGATCGAATGCTTTTCATGCGATCGAATGCTTACAATCGTTCGAACGAATGGAAATCGTTCGATTTTAGCGGTCAAAGGAATCGAATGGTCGAATGGTCGAACGATTTTTATTCGAATCGAACGCGAACTCAAATTGGCAAACGTCGCGCGACGTTCGCGAACATTCGGCGGACGCGAACAGTCAAAGTTCGCGCGAACTAGTTCGCCGGCGAACAGTTCGCTACATCCCTAGTGGGATGCATGGAAGTGTGCTCTTCAAAAGGACTTTAGTACTAAAAACCTGACATGCAGGACCCATGCTGATACTTGTACATAAAAGCTATAGACCTCATGTACAAGAAAATGGTTCCTTAACTGAGGCCCACAAAGAGATCCCCTTAAATAATGTCACATTGCATCTGTGGAGAATGCTTGATTAGAATTGATGGCAGGCCAGCCCAACTCTGTATGAAACTATGCTAACTCAGAATGACTGCCAGATCTGAAACAGACTGTTGCTTTGACATATGTTGACGTTGATTCTGAAAGAAGGTCACCTACTTTGGAAGTGATATGGTCAAAATGTAGGACCCGTCCAGTAATGCTGGGCTTTGGTGTAGGTTGAGGTTGATTCTGAAAGTACGTTATCTACTTTGAAAGTGCTGACCCGGCCCCTAATACTGTTTTGGCATATGTTGAGGTCAATTCTGAAAGGAGGTTATCTACTTTATAAGTAATATGGTCAGGGTTTATGATCCCTCCAGTAATATTGATTCTGAAAGAAGGTCACCTACTTTGGAAGTGATATGGTCAGACTGTCTAATCCATCCAGCAATGTTGGTCTTTGGTATATGTTGAGGCTGCTTCTGAAAGGAGTTTGCATACTTTGGAAGTGATATGGTCAGAGTGATGTATCCCTCCATTGAAATTGGACTTTGGTTGATTCTAAAAGGAGTTTACCTACTTTGGAAGTGAAATGGTATGATACTACAGACCACAGCTTCTCAAGAGCACGGTTAGCCTCTACTGTAAGCATGACCTCCATTGGTCATGCCATTTGTGAATCATGGATCTCAGGAGCATTTACCAGAAAGTGTGTGGCACTACAGTGGGACTGGGGGTGACTAATGGTAGCTGGGTGTGGCCAGGTAGTTAACTAAGAGATCTAAATAGTCTTGCTTTTTAAGATTCAAAGGTTGTGACCTATGTGTTAGACTTAAATTTCACTAATTGGGCCAGATTCAATTCAGTGAGAAAGCCATGGATGAAATTCAATTTGAGATGCAATTCAATTCAGATGGTTTGGCAAATGAAAACTCATGGATGGGATTCAATTCGAGGAGGAAAAACTTTTCTCCAAATTCAGTTTCAACTTTTTCCCACAGACTTTGTAGCGCTATAGTAAACTGACTTTACTGTGGTTAGTTTTAGCTACTTTCAGTGTGGGGTAATACCACAAATGAGGCCCTCTCTCTCAGGGGTAAGCCCTCGCAACGGGGTGGAGGCAGGGTGTAGTGCAACTGTAATCAGGTTCAATTGCACAATAAATGGGCGCCAGTAGTTCTTTAATGCTTAACCAGAACAGTATATTTATAAACAATATAGCACAGATCCACAAAGGAGTATTCAGAACAATCAGATAGCATAAAAAAGTAAATACTCACAGCACCAGCCATTGGGCTGGATCCCTACAGGCAAAGGTTCATGTCAGCAGAGGTAGTAGTAATGTGAAAGGTACAGCCAGCTTTCAGGATCTCTTTAGTTGGCATCTAGGGGAAATCCTATCATCCCTAGGCTCAACACTCTGTCCCTACTTCTGGGCTATTAGTACCCAGGATTAGGGATGGGCAAATTTGACCCGTTTCATTTTGACAAAAAAATTGCCGCCAGCGAAATTTTGTTGCGCGCCAAATTTTTTTTGACGCACGGCTAGGGATGGGCGAATTTTTTCGCCTCGTTTCGCCGAAAAAATGACGCCCATAGACTTGTATGGAGACGTGCGTCAAAAAAAAAAGACGCGTGACAAAATAATTTCGCCGCGCGACAAATCTTTTTTGACGCCCATAGACTTTAATGGGCATCTGCGACATTTTGCCGGCGGCGAATTTTTGGCGAAACAAAACGGGTCAAATTCGCCCATCCCTGCGCACGGCGCCATACAAGTCTATGGGAGTCATTTTTTCGGCGAAACAAGGCGAAAAAATTCGCCCATCCCTACCCAGGATCTTAATCCCTCTAAAGTCTCCTTGTCTAAGCTTTGAGCTGCTCAACAACCTAAGCTATCTATCACTCCTAGAGTGATCTATGACAGAGTATGCTAATCTATTTACTAGGGCCAATGCTCCTAGGATCACAATACCCATTCCCTTCAAACCTGCTTGATAGGGCTAAAGTAATGGACCCAGACCTCATGGTTCCCAAGACCTATATATTACTGCACAGTGCCATCTAGTGTACACTGTGAGAACTACAGGGGTTACTTAAGCACAAGATCCCCATCAGGACCCACTTAGTTGTCCATACTACTAGGGATGTGCCTGTCAATAATGTGTAAGTGTGTCTAAATTTCCACATCCCTACATTGAGAAAATACTATATCATGGTTTGGCACATGAAAACTCATGGATGGTATTCAATTCGAGGAGGAAAACTTTTCTCCAAATTCAGTTTCAACCCCCCAAAGACTTCAATAGAGTTTTCGTGTCATAAACAGTGAGAAATATTTTTTGTGAATTGACTTGCATCTCAAATTGAATTTCATCCTTTACTTTTCACATGATAAACCTTTTTCTTATTGAATTGAACCTGGGCCTTTATCGTGTGAAAACTCCATTAAATTATATGGGGTAAAAACTAGAATTGAATTTGGAGAAAGTTTTTTCTCCTGAAATCGAATGTCGTTCATGAGTTTTCACGTGATAAACCAGGAGATGACTTTCTCTCACTGAATTGAATCTGGCCCATAGTGTTATGGTTACTCCTTCACACAGTCTGTCTAGTAGTCGAGATGCTAGGTCAATATCTGTGTTGAAAGATTAAAGGGATTCTGATCATGATTTTTGTGATGTAGTTGTAGTTGTAATATTGGTGTGTAGGTGCATCTCAGGTAATTTTGCCTGGTCATGTGCTTTCAGAAAGAGCCAGCACTTTAGGATGGAACTGCTTTCTGGCAGGCTGTTGTTTCTCCTACTCAATGTAAATGAATGTGCCTCAGTGGGACCTGGATTTAACTATTGAGTGCTGTTCTTAGATCTACCAGGGAGCTGTTAGGGAGCTGTTAGGGAGCTGTTATCTGGTTACCTTCCCATTGTTCTGTTGTTAGGCTGCTGGGGGGGGGGGTGATGTCACTCCAACTTGCAGTACAGCAGTAAAAAGTGGCTGAAGTTTATCAGAGCATAAGTCACATGACCTGGGAAACTAAGAATGGGTCTAGCCCCATGTCAGATTTCAAAATTAAATATAAATAAATCTGCTCTTTTGAGAAATGGATTTCATAGCAGAATTCTGCTGGAGCAGCACTATTAACTGATGCGTTTTGAAAAAAAAAAACAGTTTTTGCCATGACAGTATTACTTTAATGGGATACTGTCATCGGAAAACATGATTTTTTTCAAAATTCATCAGTTAATAGTGCTACTCCAGCAGAATTCTGCACTGAAATCCATTTCTCAAAAGAGCAAACAGATTTTTTTATATTCAATTTTGAAATCTGACATGGGGCTAGATATTTTGTCAATTTCCCAGCTGCCCCTTGTCGTGTGACTTGTGCCTGCACTTTAGGAGAGAAATGCTTTCTGGCAGGCTGCTGTTTTTCCTTCTCAATGTAACTGAATGAGTGGATTTACTATTGAGTGCTGTTCTTAGATCTACCAGGCAGCTGTTATCTTGTGTTAGGGAGCTGTTATCTGGTTACCTTCCCATTGTTCTTTTGTTTGGCTGCTGGGGGGAAAAGGGAGGGGGTAGATATCTCTCCAACTTGCGGTACAGCAGTAAAGAGTGATTGAAGTTTATCAGAGTACACGTCACATGACTTGGGGCAGCTGGGAAATTGACAATATGTCTAGCCCCATGTCAGATTTCAAAATTGAATATAAAAAATCTGTTTGCTCTTTTGAGAAATGGATTTCAGTGCAGAATTCTGCTGGAGCAGCACTATTAACAGATTCATTTTGAAAAAAAAAATGTTTCCCATGACACTATCCCTTTAAAGATAACACTCATTTCTGTGCAGGCAATGTATAATGTTTTCATCTCCCTGTATTGTTTATAGAATTGTTTAGTGTTTTGCAGAGGGCAAAGCCCTGGTTTTGTTAACAATAAATATTGGTTAAAACAGGCTGAGAATGGACTCTCTGTGTAGAACACTTGTTTCCTATACCAATAGTACAAGAGCAATTTAGACTTTCATCTTCTTCACTCAATACCTCCCAGCCAGGCCCTCCTGATGGTGAGTCTGGACTGCTCACATTTTATAGATTCCTTTACTCTCATCTGTCTCAACTTAAACAGTGAAAAGGAAATTCCTGTCAATATCATCTGGCTTTCTGCTATTTATAAAAGAAAGGAAAAAAAAAACAATATAAACTGCCCATGAATTTCAATGCTTTAAAATAAAAAAAAGACCTGTGCAAGCACTGATTTCAAACTTTTTTTATGAGGCCACCAGCAGGAAACTACAGCATTTGAGAGTTATTTCCTAAAGTCTGAATGGAAAAAACTAAAAAATCGATTTTTTTTTTTGATTTTTTTTTTAAAAACATAAAATCAATATCTTTAGTGGAAAAAAAACCTCAAACTTTTCAAGATTTATTATACCCCGAGGATGGAAAAAGTCCAAATACAAAATCCGGCATCTCAGACCTGCCGAGGTTGTAAATAAGATGAAGTGGAAGTTGAAGAGGTCCCTATTCTTTTTAAAAGTTTGTGTGATCTGCACTGAATTTAGCCTGAAAATCCAACTATTTCTGGCTTTTTAGGCAAAAATCCCAAAAACTTTTCTGGAAAAATCCTGAAAAAAATAGAGAGAAAAAAAATCTGAAAAAATCATGCAATTTGGATTTTTGCTCGATTTTATTGAGTTTGTCCCAGATCTGAATAAATTGTGCTTTTTTTAACAATAAATAAGCTCCAATCAGTTTGCTGATAATTTGCTCGGACTTTTTTTTATTCAAATACTTTAAATTCGGATTTTGATAAATAAGGCCTCCATGGCATTTTTTAACATTTAATGGGCAATGTGAATTTTCTTTATGCAGAGTTTGCAGCACAATTTGAATGGCAATGAGTATGTTCTTCTCATATAAAAAACATCACTGAATACTTCCTGCTCTGGTCAGAAGTAGGCCGTTAGCAATGGTGCACATTATACATTGAGCACAATGATTAGTAGCATCCAAAGCACATGAAACAGCAAAAAGCAGTGGAACTACAAATGCATTATAGTGTGAGGTTCTGGCTAGGGATGCACCAAATCCAGGATTCGGTTCCATTTGGCCTTGGCTGAATCCTTCTCCACGGCTGAACCATAGGGGCGGGGAGGGGAAACATGCGACTTTTTGTCTCAAAACAAGGAAGTAAAAAATGTTCTCCCCTTCCCACCCCTAATTTGCATATGCAAATTAGGATTAGAATCTGGTTCCATATTGTTTTGCGAAGGATTTTGGGGGTTTAGCCGAATCCAAAATAGTGGATTCAATGCATCCCTAGTTCTGGCATCGCAAGAACATTCTATACAGCCAAAGTCAGTGAGTACTGGCACCCGAAGCTTGTTATACAGTAACGGGGAGCAGGTACCAATAAGATAAGTATTAACACAGTCATTCCAGAAATATAAAGGTACAGTGGTATTAGTGGTTCCCAACAAAAGGCTAGTGGTACCTCCAAAGTTTATATTACAGTAACCTTAACAGCATTAGTGCAGGGATCCCTAACCTTTAGAACCCGTGAGCAACATTCAAAAGTAAAAGGAGTCGGGGAGCATCACAAGCATGAAACATGTTCCTGGGGTGCCAAATAAGGGCTGTGATTGGCCATTTAGTAGCCCCTATGTGGATCGTCAACCTACATTGAGGCTCTGTTTGGCAGTTCATCTGTTTTTTATGCAACCAAAACTTGCCTCCAATCCTGGAATTCAAAAATAAGCTCCTGCTTTGAGGCCACTGGGAGCAACATCCAAGGGGTTGGAGAGCAACATGTTACTCATGAGCTACTGGTTGGGGATCATTGTATTAGTGCAATGTCCCTCCCCACACCACATAAAATGATATAGGGGTTCCAAGTTTTCACGTGAGATGACTTTTTTTCACTACATTGAATCGGGCCAATTGTTAGAGAACCTCCTATTCCCAATGCTACAACTGCTTTTTCAATAGAAAAAAGGCTCCCATGTTGCCAATTTCTTAAAAACATCTGAAATTTTTGACATTGTCTCTGGTCGACTGATAGTGCTATCTATTATTACACTACAACAACTAATAATAAATCTGACCACCAACAGATAATGGGCCAAATTCAATTCAGTGAGGAAAAAGTTATCTCATGGTTTATCACATAAAAACTCATGGACGAGATTCAATTAGAGGAGAAAAACTTTTCTCCAAATCCAGTTCCAGTTTTTTGCCCACAGACTTCAATAGAGTTTTATACGTGAGATACGTTTTTTCTGAATTGAATTGCATCCCAAACAGAATCTCATCCATCAGTTTTCGCGTGATGAACCTTTTTCTCACTGAATTGAATCTGGCCCAACGTCTGGGTTTTTGTAAAACGAGAAAGTAGATTTTTTGCAGAGACAATTTGATAAAGTTGAGTTTTCGGAGTGTCAATCCTATAATTCGAATTGACGGACAACATTTTTTCGCTCTGACTTTTTCAAGAAGAATTATTTTAAATTTAGTTACATTTGAGGATGGGACTTAGGTCGACTCTGTTTTAATAAAAAAATTAGATTCATTTGAGTTTTAATAAATAACCTCCTAAATATCAGTAGATAACAAGTACTACAGAAATAGGGATTGGTAGCAGTAGATAGGTATCTATCTAGAGTATATAGAGTTATACAGTAGTGATGGGCGAATTTGCGCTGTTTCGCTTCGCCGAAAAATTTGCGAATATCGCGCGAAATTCGCGAAACGGCGAAAAATTTCATTTTTTCGACGCCGGCGCCCGTTTTTGACGCCGGCGCCCGTTTTTGATGCCGGCGTCCATTTTTTCGAAAAAATTTTTTTTGACGCCGGCGAATTTTTGACGCGAATTTTCGCGGGAGTTTCGCGAATTTATTCGCTGGCGGCAAATCGCGCAAATTCGCCGCGAATTCGCGCCTGGCGAATAAATTCGCCCATCACTATTATACAGTATAAGTATGGAAGGAGACAAGGGGAAAGAACTGGAAGAGCCATTGCCTCTGCACTAATTTCCTTGCATTTTAATCTCTGTAAAACCAATTAAACTGGAAGGTTTTTTGCATCATATGAGGAAATTACTTTGGATTCACAGAGCATTGTGTAGCTGTGGGCAAGTTATTTTTTATCAGATTGCCTCAGGCACCAGAAACAAACGCTCTTTAGGCAATTCTGGGGAGAATTCGAACAAAAGACCAGCAGAGCCCACAAAGGCATATCGATGGAATCTGGAAATGTTCGGGTAAAACAATCTTATCAGTTTAGTAGGGATGAAAAAATTACGTCAATCTAAAAACCAATGTGATTAGTCTAGTTTTACCATTATGAGTCATTTCATCTACATTCTTGCAGACTCCCCCCCAGATTTGTTGGAACATTCCATATACAACCTGATCATCTTGGCTTGTATGGTATCTCAGAAGGGCCATTTCAAAAGATCATTCTGTCTGAAAACAATTGAAAATTTGAAAAGGATCTGCTAAGTTGGACCATCAGCCCAATACCAGCAAATTAGTATTTGGATATTCCTGCAGCTGGACAAACTGCACAATATCCATCCCTTTAACCTTCAGTTCTATTGGTCAGAAACTTGGGGCACCGGATTTGCGCTAGTATCCGATTTGTTCACATCGCAAAACTTCATCAGGCGTCGATTTGCCAAGACAACGGTAATTCATTAAAATCCGAAGTTGCGTCCAGGGTGCTGAATGCTGGCGAAGTTGCACTAGCGTTACTGCGGCAAAAGTTGCGCTAGCGTTGGCTAATTTGCATACGGCGGGAAGCCTATCACCCTGAAAAATGAAAAGTTACCAGCGTTTTTTGGGACTTAGAATTTTTTTTGAGGAACTCCTATCTACAGATGAAGCCACTTGGATTTGTGAGTTAAATGCGTCATGACTCAGGGGTAATTGAAGAAACTGTGTTATCTTAAGTCATCTTAACTCATTTAATGCATTTAACCTTTTCATTAGCATACCAAAGCTCCATTGTTCACAATGGTGAATGCTTTAATTAGATGGGATGTTGTGACGCAGTTTTCTGTGTTAAATGAGATAAATGGGATATCTGTGTTTAGTTATTCTGTGTCAAACAGACAAACCAAAGTGGCTGCATCTGTACTGTATTGAACTTTGCCTGGTCTGAGGTGGCGAAGGCAAGTCTGGTGCAAGAGCTAACGTTCAGTAAAATCCGCATCTTAGTGAATTTGCGTAGTTACGTCCCATCGCCAGATCGCAACTTCGCCAGGTGTAAGGGAGCAAATTACCGCTAGAGTCTATCCTTCTCTAGTGAAGTTATGCCTGCTCCCGTTAAACCTGTAAAGCAACGAAATGATGTCACACTGCCGAATCTTTGTTAGCGTTAGCCACTTCGCCCTTTAGTGAATCTGCTTCTTGGCAGGTTGGCCAATGTATGTTCTCCATAGCATTAAGGTCATTCTATGTTTTGTACAGGCCCATATCTGTGTAAAGGCCATCAAGGGTCAGGCCTGGAGCAGCATGATTTGAGGAGGCGGCATGCTGCCCAACCACACCCACATTGGTTCAAAAACACTGGGGATGAGCAGGAGATACAATCGTTTTTTAAATTTCCTGTGCGCCTATCCCCATTGCTTTGGCCCTGATGATGAAAATAAAGGGGAGGGGACAGGGTTGACAAACGGCAGTGGGCCTTGGGCGTATATAAGTCCAGCCCTGGTTTTGTAGCTATTTTCACCATGTTAATGGAATCATAACTAAACTTTCTCTGACAAGCTATGAATGTAGTTGGGCAGGCATTGTCTATCGCAGTGATCCCAAACCAGTAGCTCTTGAGCAACATGCTGCTCACCAAACCCTAGGCTGTTGCTCCCAGTGGCCTCAAAGTAGCGGCTTATTTTTAAATTCATGGCTTGGAGGCAAGTTTTGTTTGCATAAAAACCAGGTGTACTGCCAAACAGAGTCTTCTTTAGGCTGCCAGTCCACATAGGGACTACCAAGGAGCAAATCATAGCCCTTATTTGACACCCCCAGGAACATTTTTCCCTTTTTTCATGCTTGTGTTGCCCCAACTCTTTTTACGGTTCATTGCAAGTTTGGGGACCCCTGGTCTATCGATTGATAGGGTGGAAAAATCCCACTTTGAATGTAGAACACCATGGATGTTATGCTGGCTCTGCATGTCCTCTCTATAAGCTCTGTTCATTCTCTCTAAGACTAAATGTTCATAACGGTCTATTTTGGCCAAAAAAGTGGGTCTTCCTCAGTACTGTCAAGTGTTCTGCCTTTACTTTCTCATATGGCTTGTTCATCATACAGTATATTATATACAGGTATGGGATATGTTATCCGGAAGCCCATTATCCAGAAAGCTCAGATTTATGGGAAGGCCATCTCCCATAGACTCCATTTTAATCAAACGATTGAACTTTTTAAACATCATTGCCCTTTTCTTTGAAATAAAAAGGGAAAACGATCCTATTGGGTTTAGTAAAGATATAAATGTTTTTTAAGTAGGCTTAAGGTATAAAGATACAAATTATTCAAAGATCCATTATCCAGAAAAACCCAGATCTCAAACATTCTGAAAAACAGGTCCCATACCTGTATATCCAGGAGTACAAACCGATCTGTACTTGCCTATTAACAGACATATGCAAAAATAAAACAGTGCAGCTTGAAGAAAATTAAATATATTGGGACAATATACTGGATCTTTCCATGATGTCTCCAAGGCACACTGGTGAAGATATTACTTGCTCTAGTTTCTACTTTGACTCTGAAAATCCTAGAAATATATCTTATAAAATTTCGAGGTCTGATTGCATTACTGCCTGATTCATATCCCCATGACAACAAATGGACTTGCCAAGGAAAGAACATTACAACTTGACTGATGTTAATTATAATTCAGGCCGATGACCATTGAGTTTGATTGAGCCATGAGCCTCATTATTAGCAGAGCACAAGCTGTGTCGCACACACTTTTATAGATCTGATGACAGGCAAAGAATTGATTTTAGCTGTTCACAAGACTAGAGGTCAGAACAAGTGTGGCGTGGGCACTAGATTGGTTTCAAATTCTTTTTTTTACCAATTATTATATTGTGGCTTTGGAATGCTCTTCCCAAACACAACAAGTCAACTGCCATTCAATTAGTGCTGACCGAAGGAGCTCCACATTTAAAAGGACATCAAAGTTCATAAGATAACAGTCAGGCAGCCTCAAGGGAGTGATATGTGGCAAAATGGGGCAAACTCCAGACAGGCCACATATGGAAAGCTATAGTTCCTAAATTATTGCAAGGACAAGGAGTTTTTAAATAAAAAAGATCTATCAATAGTTACGATTAGCAATGGTGAATCACAGGAACAAATCATGCATTCATAAAATAATAACAGACTGCAAATATATTATATGATTTATTGTGTGTGTGTGTGCTAGAAATAGCAGGTATAGTAAGGAGATATGGTGTCTATAGTAACAGTGGGATAATAGTCTCTGGGAAGGGAGTGTGACTGTGGGATAGCAGGTATAGTAGGGAGAGATGGTGTCTATAGTAACAGTGGGATCATAGTCTCTGGGAAGGGAGTGTGACTGTGGGATAGCAGGTATAGTAGGGAGAGATGGTGCCTATAGTAACAGTGGATAATAGTCTCTGGGAAGGGAGTGTGACTGTGGGATAACAGGTATAGTAGGGAGAGATGGTGCCTATAGTAACAGTGGATAATAGTCTCTGGGAAGGGAGTGTGACTGTGGGATAGCAGGTATAGTAGGGAGAGATTGTGCCTATAGTAACAGTGGGATAATAGTCTCTGGGAAGGGAGTGTGACTGTGGGATAACAGGTATAGTAGGGAGAGATGGTGTATATACTGTAGTAACAGTGGGATCATAGTCTCTGGGAAGGGAGTGTGACTGTGGGATAGCAGGTATAGTAGGGAGAGATGGTGCCTATAGTAACAGTGGATAATAGTCTCTGGGAAGGGAGTGTGACTGTGGGATAACAGGTATAGTAGGGAGAGATGGTGCCTATAGTAACAGTGGATAATAGTCTCTGGGAAGGGAGTGTGACTGTGGGATAGCAGGTATAGTAGGGAGAGATGGTGCCTATAGTAACAGTGGATAATAGTCTCTGGGAAGGGAGTGTGTAATAGCTAACTGAGAAGGATCTAGGGGTTTTGTAGATAACAAGTTGTCTAATTCTGGGCAGTGTCATTCTGTGGCTACTAAAGCAAATAAAGTTCTGTCTTGTATAAAAAAAGGGCATTAACTCAAGGGATGAAAACATAATTATGTCTCTTTATAGGTCCCTGGTGAGGCCTCATCTGGAGTATGGGGGCAGTTTTGGACTCCAGTCCTTAAGAGGGATATAAATGAGCTGGAGAGAGTGCAGAGACTAAGTGCAACTAAACTGGTTAGAGGGAGGGAAGAGTTAAATTATGAGGGGAGACTGTCAAGGTTGGGGTTGTTTTCTCTGGAAAAAAGGCGCTTGCGAGGGGACATGATTACACTTTACAAGTACATTAGAGGACATTATAGACGAATAGCAGGGGACCTTTTTACCCATAAAGTGGATCACCGTACCAGAGGCCTCCCCTTTAGAAGAAAAGAACTTTCATTTGAAGCAACGTAGGGGGTTCTTCACAGTCAGGACAGTGAGGTTGTGGAATGCACTGCCGGGTGATGTTGTGATGCTGATTCAGTTAATGACTATAAGAGGGACTTGGATGATTTTTTGGACAGACATAATATCAAAGGCTATTGTGATACTAAGCTCTATAGTTAGTATAGGTATGGGTATATAGAATTTATGTGAAAGTAGAGAGGGGTGTATGTATGGATGCTGGGTTTTCATTTGGAGGGGTTGAACTTGATGGACTTTTTTCAACCCGATTAACTATGTAACTATGAAGTTGGTGATACTGTATCAAATAATTTTCTTTCCTAGAAAAACTAAAATACATTGTAGCAGATTAATTTTATACAACTAAAATTGTTAAAAGTTCAGGGGTCTGTGTAAAAAAAAAGTCATAATCAATTCATTATATAATCTTTATACCTCTTTCATATTTCTTTGTTTCCTAATGAATCCAGTCTTTTGCCCCAAATGACATTTCCAAAATTTCATAGTCTGACACGGGAGAAACAGTACATTTGAGAAAAGCTGAAGCTGAATATTTTTCAGAATGTACATTTCTCAACGCCTGACAGACATAATTCCCCAAGTGCCAGCTTCTCCTCTCCTCGGCACTTGTTTTATGGCGCCGTTTCTCAGAGGTTCTCAGTGAGTAGGATGCATGGCAGAGAGATGAATGCTATTAGTCTAATCAGCGAGGCAATAAGACAGGGCATTCAAGTGGAAGGATGGCATTATAACTGGGAGAAAACGGCATTATGCCGAAATGTCAGCTCTCCCTCCATTCAGGTCGTTGGCTGTTCCCTGCAGTTTGCTGATCCATTAGGAGAAGGAGTAAAGAATGGTTAAGCATGAGCACTGGCATTTACATGGAGCGACTGTCTGAATAATTATTGATATTTTTGTTCTCACAATCCTGTGCTTTTCTCTGTTACCATGCCCAAATAATAATTTCATTTTCATGACCAGGGTGACATACTACAGGCAGAGTGAATAGGCTGACACTGGTGATAACCATATATTATATACCTTACAGTGTCAATGTTCTTGACTAAATATATAAACACTCCCAAAAAATCTCTATCAGTTGAAAACCATGAAATAGCTATAATAATTTATGTATGTATTGTTGTATTTGTATTCTCTGGGGTCGAGTGAGCATGCGTCTTCCTCAGATGTTTCGTCTAAATAGGAAATTGCCCCGTTCTTAATAGTTGTTTTGAGAAAGACCATAGCACCTTAGCATTGGAGGTATCGGGCTGGTATAAAAGGACAAGATGTTCCACTGAACACTGAAGAGCAAGAAGGGAACAGTATGGCAAAAAAACAGAGATTAGGTCAGTTAACGGCAGTAGGGCAAGAAGGGGAGAAGTGAGGGATGATGGAGATAGTTGGGCAAGATAGTCAGCGCAGAGATATATCAGTGTTACCTGCAGTGCTTCACTGACATCCAAACACACAAAGTACAATAGGACAGAGACGAAGATAAAGGGGTCATTTATTATTAGGACCAAAACATAAGAGCACTATAGAGACCCAAGAGCCCATTAGTGATCATGCATGGAGAACTTCTGCGCTGGGGAATGGCAAAATAATCCAACTTGAGGAGCAGAACACAGTAAGAAGCAGTGCAGTTGTGTCCTTATTGAGTTCTCAAACTGACGCGCATCTTTTTATTTTGACGCCCAATGCCATACAAGTCTATGGGCATCATTTTTTCGGTGAAACAAGGCGAAAAAATTTGCCCATCCCTAAACAGTTGTGCAGTGTTTTACAGACTTTTCCAGGTCAAGTCCAGCTACAAAACTTAAAGGGATACTGTCATGGGAAAAAAAAAACATTTTCAAAATGAATCAGTTAATAGTGCTGCTCCAGCAGAATTCTGCACTGAAATCCATTTCTCAAAAGAGCAAACAGATTTTTTTATATTCAATTTTGAAATCTGACATGGGGCTAGACATATTGTCAATTTCCCAGCTGCCCCTGGTCATGTGACTTGTGCTCTGATAAACTTCAATCACTCTTTACTGCTGTACTGCAAGTTGGAGTGATATCACCCCCCCCCAGCAGCCAAACAAAAGAACAATGGGAAGGTAACCAGATAGCAGCTCCCTAACACAAGATAACAGCTGCCTGGTAGATCTAAGAACAACACTCAATAGTAAAAACCCATGTCTGAGACACATTCAGTTACATTGAGAAGGAAAAAACAGCAGCCTGCCAGAAAGCATTTCTCTCCTAGTGGCAAATTCACTAAGATTCATAGATGCACCAGGCGCAACTTCGCCGCACTTCGCCACACTTCGCCAGGCGTAGTTTCGCCAGCGCTTCGCAAATTCACTAAAATCCAAAGTTGCGCATAGGGGTAGCGTAAGGCTGCGAAGTTGCACTAGCGTTGATTCACTACGCGAAGCGAAGTTACGCTAGCGATGGTTAATTTTCATACGGCGCCAATTTCAATGGAGGAATATGTAGAATCACTACAAATGCCTGGGAAACCTTCAAAACATGAAATAAAATTTTTAATTTGCCCTACACATGTGCCCACTGTATAGTTAAGTTGCCATGAGTCAGGAAATGTAGCGGGGAAGGAGGGGAGCCCCAAATTTTTTTTCGATCTTTTTCAGCCTATCACCCATAATATAGAAAAAACGCCAGCGTTTTTTGGGACTTAGAAAAAATGTGAACTTTTTGTGAAGCAATCCCCATCTACTCTATTGCGTTTCGCTTGGTCTGAGGTGGCGAAGGAAGTCTAGCGTAAAAGGTAGCGTTCAGTACACTGCGCACGTTAGTGAATTTGCGTAGTTACCTTCGTAGCGAAAATTCGCCAGGCCTAAGGGTGCGAAGTAACACTAGCGAATTTACGCCACCGTTCATTAGTGAATTTGCGAAGTAACGAAAATGCCCAACGCTAGCGAATTGACGCTAGCGTTAGGCGCTTTGGTGCTTAGTGAATTTGCCCCCTAAAGTGCAGGCACAAGTCACATGACCAGGGGCAGCTGGGAAATTGACAAAATGTCTAGCCCAATGTCAGATTTCAAAATTGAATATAAAAAAAACTGTTTGCTCTTTTGAGAAATGGATTTCAGTGCAGAATTCTGCTGGAGTAGCACTATTAACTGATGTGTTTTGAAAAAAACATGTTTTCCGATGACAGGATCCCTTTAACATTTGCCAGGGGTTCCCCTTAGCTTAAGAAGTTTCCTTTTAACGGGGCTACTCATGGCTGATAGACATTACAGTCATGAACAGATACACTACTTCTAGAGTGAGCTCACACCCCTCTACTAACAACTTACTAGTCCTGAAAGAAACAGCCTCCCACCTGGTCTGGTCACAACAGTCTTCAGTCCTGTCTGCTTGATGTTCCCGGCCAAAAATGAAATGCACAGCTCCTACACTTTATCATAAAGGCTCCTGTAGGGGAATTCCGCTAAAGGACAACCTTAGAGGTTGGCGCCAGCTGCTGTCAGAACTGGAATCTTGCCCAAACTATGTGCTCATGAAATAAATCTTTATTTGCCTCCTACTAGACAAACAGTAATCATCAAGATTTCAGCCATTCAGCCATAGTTCCAAGAATATCTAAGACAAGTGTTCAACCCCTAAATATGGAATCTAAACTCATCCCAAAGGTTTTCAGGAGTATTTAAGGGAGCAAATGTATCTCTCCCAACTGAGTTTTGCTTGCGACCCCCCACATTTTGGGAGGAAATGGAGTAGTGTAAGACGTGTGTAAGTGTAAGACAATGTGTCTGTGTATAGTCCCTTGTTCCCTATAAAAGCAGAACTAGGCAGTTGAAAGTCCCATTTCAAGTACAAACTTTTGTTTAAATTTGTGCCATAGGACATTTTTCCGGTACCCCATTCCGTTATTTCCAAAAGGAATAAATTAAAATCTCAACAAACAATTATATTTGGTTCAATTGTCGAAGTTGTGACAAAATCTTTTGTAAAACACACACACTGATTGGTCAGTACAATGCCGCCATTTGTATATCATCATTATTACACATGCGTGCTTGCTTTATCACCTGTGCAATTCAGCATCGCATTCATCTGCACGGATCAGCTTCAGATTTGATGTGAATTTGTTTTATATGAATGCAGATCAGCTCTAGGTGTATAACTCCATATAACTTGTGCTTTCCTCAAAAACCATGGTAATTGTAAAGCAGAATTGCTGTCATTGCTTCTCACTAGTGATGGGCGAATTTATTTGGCAGATGCGAATTCGCGGCGAATTTGCATGATTCGACGCCAGCGAATAAATTCGCAAAACACCCGCGAAAATTCGTGCCAAAAATACACCGGCGTAAAAAAAAATTTTCGCAAAAAATGGGTGCCGGCGTCAAAAATGGGCACCAGCGTCAAAAACGAGACGCCGGCGACGTTTCGCGAATTTTTCACAGTTTTTCACCGTTTCGCGAATTTTCGCATCAGCGAAGCAAAACTGCGCAAAGTCGCCCATCACTACTTCTCACTAACAATACTGCAGCCGGACTTTGGTCCTTTCCATGAGCTGAAATTGTAAAGTCCGAACTGAGCGCTCCAACGACTGCTTTGCATTTTACACTAAACTATAACCACTTAAGGCCTGTAATCATTTGATTTCTTGCCCAATTGCAGTTCTGTGCGGCTCTTAGTTACAAAATGGGCAGCAGCTAGAAAAGCTTCCGATTACATGGGTAATCTTTCAAGAAAATGTATCATTTAATAGGCCATAAATGGTATTAAAAAAACAAAGTAGTTATTCCTTTTGGACTACCTGGGATTTCTTGTGGTTAAAGCATTGGATGCCGAATACAAAAGGAATAAACATTTCTGATATGAGTAATATAAGGAAGGGTTTATTTATTTAGGTGAAAAAAAGTTCAAAAATATGGCTTCAACTGTTTTTTTTTTTTTGTGTATTTTGCAAATTTCCTTGCTCTATGGGGAGCAAGCACCCCCGGAAAACAATGATGACTGAAAACCTTCCACGTGCTATTTGCATTGGGAATTAAGGTTTCTGATGGGTGCTATTGCTCAGTGCTGCTGCAGAATAGCCCTGACTGCTAGTGATGGGCGAATGTGGGGCATTTCGCTTTGCCAAAAAAAATTGCGAATTTCCAGCAAAATTCATAAAATTTGGCGAAATGGCGCCGGCGTCTTGTTTTTGACACCAGCATCCATTTTTTTTGTGACGCCGGTGTCTGTTTTTCTTATGCCAGCGCAAATTTGCTGTCGAAAATGTGCCGTGGTCCAAAAAAAACGGACGCTGGGGTCCATTTTTTTTTTTGACGCAGATGAATTTTCGGAAATTTATTTGCCAACGGTGAATCGCGGGAATTTGCCGCAAATTCACGCCCGGCGCATAAATTCGCCCATCACTACTGAGTACTGACACCTATTAATAAATGTGTTTGACGCTTTTTATTCACCTTTACAGTAACTTTTAGTAAGCTGTAGGGAGTGATATTCTGAGACAATTTGCATTTGGTTTTCATTTTTAATTCTTTCTGGTTTTTCAGTTATTTAGCTTTTTATCCAACAGCTCTCCAGTTTGCAATTTCTGGTTGATAGGGTCCAAATTCCCCTAGCAACCATGCATTGATTTGAATAAGAGACTGGAATATGAATAGGAGAGGGTCTGAACAGGAATATGAAAAGTAAAAGTAGTAATAACAATACATGTTTAGCCTTACAAAGCATTTGTTTTTTAGTTGAAGTCAGTGACCCCTATTCGAAAGTTAGAACGAGTCAGAAGAAGAAAGCAAATAATTTAAAAACTATTGTAGGGACCTTGAGTTTTAGGTAACGGTTAACTCATGAAAGTCCCCTTGTATTTTTGGATGCCTAAAGTGGTCCTTTAGATTTACCCAGGCAGCTATGTCTCCCTTCCTGGGACCACTTAGGGTTGCCATCTGTCCAGGGGCGATTCTGGCCCCTCCACCACCTGAGGCAGCAGCAGTTGCTGCTGCCCCCCCCTCCCCCGGAAATTCGCTCTTAAAGTACCAGGAGCATTATTTTTGCTGCCCCTGGTACCTAGTGGGGCGCTGCCGCCTGAGGCGACAGCCTCAACTCGCCTCATTGGCGAAGCA
This sequence comes from Xenopus petersii, assembly GCA_038501925.1. Lineage (NCBI taxonomy): Eukaryota > Metazoa > Chordata > Amphibia > Anura > Pipidae > Xenopus > Xenopus petersii. Next base: position 15,014,468 of record CM076672.1, read on the forward strand.
CCCCTGCATCTGTCCAGTTTTGACCCTGACAGCCTGGTATTTTGAAGTGCTGCCAGGGTCAAAACTTCCTGCCCAGTTTTCCAAATAAGGAAAACTGGCCAGGATTCCCCATGATTGGCAATTGGCTGATCACCGCATCATAGCCCTGCCCCTCGATGTCACATCCCCGCCCTTATACATCATGGCCTGCCCCACCATGTCATGGCTCCGCCCCCTGCCCAGTCATTACTGGGTTAAAAGGTGACAACCCTAGGTCCACTGTTATTTGAGCCAGGCTCTTGTTGCCCAGTAGGTGGCAGTATTTATAAGTATAAACGGAAATAGCCCCATGTGCTCAAGGTCTTCCCTGGGACCTCACCTCTCTGGGAGGTTGTAACAGGCACAGGAGGACTACTACTTTTACTACAGTTTTAGCTAGGATTAGCTAGTGATAGTAATTTTTACCATAGTTGCTCTTGGAGCAAGAGGAAAGCTCAGGGAAGATATTGAGCAGCTTCTGCTCCAATGAGGAGAAATAGTTTGGTTAGGACCCCTTGGTGATTCCACCACTAGTGCAGGGACTTCAGTGGGTGAGTTGAGGACCAGTCAGGGTGCCAAGATAGAAGACCCCAGGCTGAGGATCCCTATGCACAAAGCTCTACTCTATGGGAGGAATTGCCCCAGGAGTGTGGTAATCTATATCTTGCTTCTTTCACCTCTACCAGGATTTCTGCTTCTATTAAACTGAATTACATCAAATTGCCTGTAAATCGCCTCTTTTGAACTGTTCACTATTAATAAACCAGTTATTTTGCTACAAGAAAACCTTTCTGTGACTGGATCGTTAGCTACACTGAACAACACAAGGTACAGGGAGTTGCAGGGAGTTGCTCAGGTGCACGTTGGTCATTGGCACAATACAAGCAAACGTAGTCCTTGTCACACACTATAATTCACACAACTAAAGTGCACTCAAGGGTGAGCTACATCATAATAAATAAAAAATGAAGGCCAACTGAAAAATTGTTTTGCCATTCTAAAATTTAACCTGAAGGTGTTCCTTTAAAGCAATTCTATATACTGTATATTCTACAAACATACTTGGAAAAACAGGTGATAAATGTGTTGTATAACAGGACAACAAACTGAACAGATTTGAATCAGAACATAATTTAAATATTTCATTAAAAATACAACTATTTTTCAATTATTTGGGGGGAATTATACGATGGCACTCTCTATGTAAGAAGGGGAACTCATTGTTTGTCTCTCTTGTTCTTGTTCGAGGAAATTACCATTCCGTATGAGCAGTAAATTCATTAGCTCAGTATATGTGTTTACTTTCTGTCCTGTACTCGCTCCAGGTCACTACCCTCGTGAACACCAGCAACAAGGGCCCCTCTGGAAAAAAGAAAGGGAGGTCAAAAAAGGCGCACGTGCTGGCTGCATCGGTGGAACAGGCCACCCAGAACTTCCTGGAGAAGGGCGAGCAGATTGCAAAAGAAAGCCAAGATCTCAAGGAAGAATTGATCTCTGCGGTGGAAGACGTCCGGAAACAAGGTGCACATTCAATTGTTATATCTTTTCCTGAAATGTGTTTCCTGAAATTTGGTGTTTTGCCCCAGACGGCATACATAAGTAGTGATGAGCGAATCTGTCCCGTTTTGCTATGCCAAAAAATGTGCGAAACGTTAAAAAAAGAATTTGTGAAAATTTCACGAAACTCAAAGTCAATAGCCATTTTTTGCAATTTTCAATGCAATTTTTCTCGCTCCAAATGCATTAAAGTCAATGAGCATTTTTTCGTATGGCAACTTTTTTGTCCTAATGCATTAAAGTCAATGGATGTTTTTTCTTATGGCAACATTTTGTCCTAATTCATTAAAGTCAATGGGAGTTTTTTCTTATGGCGACTTTTTTTGTCCTAATGCATTAAAGTCAATGGGAGTTTTTTCTTATGGTGACTTTTTTTGTCCTAATGCATTAAAGTCAATGGCTGTTTTTTCTTATGGCGACTTTTTTATCCTAATGCATTAAAGTCAATGGCCATTTTTTCTTATGGCGACTTTTTTTGTCCTAATACATTAAAGTCAATGAGCATTTTCTCTTATGGCGACTATTTTTTGTCCTAATTCATTAAAGTCAAGGGGTGTTTTTTCTTATGGCGACTTTTTTTGTCCTAATGCATTAAAGTCAATGAGCATTTTCTCTTATGGCGACTATTTTTTGTCCTAATTCATTAAAGTCAATGGGCATTTTTTCTTTTGGCGACTTTTTTTGTCCTAATTCATTAAAGTCAATGAGCATTTTTTCTTATGGCGACTATTTTTTGTCCTAATTTATTAGTCAATGGCTGATTTTTCTTATGGCGACTTTTTTATCCTAATGCATTAAAGTCAATGGGCATTTTTTCTTATGGCGACTATTTTTTGTCCTAATTTATTAGTCAATGGCTGATTTTTCTTATGGCGACTTTTTTATCCTAATGCATTAAAGTCAATGAGCATTTTTTCTTATGGCGACTATTTTTTGTCCTAATTTATTAGTCAATGGCTGATTTTTCTTATGGCGACTTTTTTATCCTAATGCATTAAAGTCAATGGGCATTTTTTCTTTTGGCGACTTTTTTCGTCCTAATGCATTAAAGTCAATGAGCATTTTTTCTTATGGCGACTATTTTTTGTCCTAATTTATTAGTCAATGGCTGATTTTTCTTATGGCGACTTTTTTATCCTAATGCATTAAAGTCAATGGGCATTTTTTCTTTTGGCGACTTTTTTTGTCCTAATGCATTAAAGTCAATGGGCATTTTTTCTTATGGCGACTTTTTTTGTCCTAATGCATTAAAGTCAATGGGCATTTTTTCTTTTGGAGACTTTTTTTGTCCTAATGCATTAAAGTCAATGGGCATTTTTTGTTGTGGGCTTTTTTTCTTTGCAAATTTTTCCATGGTGAATTTTTGCACATGGTGAAATGTGGAATGTTGCCGAAAATCCATGGCTGGCGAATAAATTCGCTCATCACTATACATAAGGACTAAGGACTTGCATGTGGGGCTTTGCTAAATGAGCCCTACTAACTCATAGGTGCAGTTTTTTCCTATAAAACAGATAAATCTATGGAATGTCTTCTTCTCCCATACATATAATTACTATTCTGCTCCCCCTGCTTTAATCCCCCTTCCCCAAAACAGGTCCTATGTTGCTATATAATCTATCATGCAGGCATCACAGTGGCATGGATAAGCTCTGAGTAAGCAAGACTGCATAAAAAGAACCCACACTGAAAGGTTTGCTCCACAAGAGGTGCCGCAGCAGTTCTGGATCAGCACACCGGTCAATTTCTTCAGCTCTTTTGGTATCCTGTGTGTTTCTGGGCCACTGAGATTTAATTGCCTCTGATTCCAGCAGGGGAATGTATGAAATCATACACAGCTTGTATAACAGCTACTACTGTGCAGCTTCTACGCCTTTTCCGAAATATGAATTTGCTCTCAGGCAGATCAGTCTACTGGAGTATGATTAAATGATGAAATAAATATGCAGACATCTCTTTACAGCAGCATAGTAATGGAACAGCAATTTTGATTTTCTTTTCTTTAATATTTTGCTCCAAAAGAGACAAAAACAGAAACAGAAACAGAGTAGAACCTAAGAGATTCTGATTCCGGGTAAAAATGATGCTTTTACTGTTTTAGTCTGGATATCCGAACAATAGCAGTGGGGGTCATTTATAAAAGCTGGGCACATTTTTACCTGGGCAGTTATGTGTTACAGCCCAGTCGTAAATTTGTCCAGTGTTTATAAATGAGCCCCAATATCTTTAAAACCCAAATCAATGACAATAAATGGGGAAGTATAAAAATATACTTACAGTAGCAGATTTCACATGTTTTTGATAGGAGGCTTCTGTAAATAGAAGGGATTCACATGCCTCATGTCGTAGATATGCCATTACCATAAAACAAGACATTTAAATTGAAATTTAAGAGATTTAAGGTGGAGGCCCCTGAGGCCAACTATTCATCAAGAACGGCTGACTTCATAGCACTGATACAGCCTTAGGGCAATGGCACATGGCAGTTCCTAAAGGTCGTTTGACAAAAAACATTTAGTCTTACAGGTATTGGATCCATTATCCGGAAATCCATTATCCTGAAAGCTCTGAATTACAGGAAGGTTGTCTCCCATAGACTCCAACTAATCCAAAATTTTAAAACATGCCCTTTTTCTCTGTAATAATAAAACAGTATCTTGAATGTGATCCAAACTAATATTTATATAATCCTAATTGTAAGCAAAACCAGCCTGTTGGGTTTATTTAATGTTTACATTCTTTTTGAGTAGACTTATGGTATGAAGATACAAATTACAGAAAGATCCCTTAACTGGAAAATTCCAGGTCCCGAACATTCTGGATAACAGATCCCTATACTATACATTTGCTATTTGTTTAAAGAGAAGTCAATGAAATGTCCTCATTTAGTCAGTAATTAATGTGTAATTCATAAACTCATTTGCAAGTTGGATTAACAAATTGACAGAATAAAATTGTGGTATCACAAGGAGGATCTAAAGGGTAAACGTTCCCTTACTGCTCAGGAAATCCCCAGTGACTATCCAAAGTCTTGTGGAGGGAGTAGTCTACCATATTATGGGTTCCCTAGTGTTTTAAAAGTTCAGCCTCTTTGTGGACTCCATCTTAGTTCTCATTGGATCTGCCAGAGGGCCTGATGTGGAGGTAGGACTTAACACAGGAGAACAAGTCCTTAGTAAAGATGGGGTAAAGGGGCTCTATGAAGGAGGACTGGTCTAATATCCTGTCATAATTCACCTTAGGGGTGTATACTAGTGATCAAAAGCAGTCCTGTGCTCCACCATGAGAAATAGTGTGGGGTTAGTATTTCCCAGGGACACTCGCCTTAGTGTAGGGACAACAGTTGGAAAGAGCTTCTCTAGAGGCTTCAGCTGATCTATTTCCCTGGGGTGTCCATTCTGCTAGTGATTCAACAATCAAAAGACCCCATGATTCATATTTAAGGGTAGTAACGACAGAGAGTGAAATGTATAAACCATCTTGGGGTCAATGGTCTACCTTATCTCAGATGAACTGATATACTGCTCTCTACTCCACTATTGATGCTTGAATGACAGTTGAAATGTATTCGGTCTAATTTAGTCACATACATTAGACCCCCAATTTTGTAGCTTCTACAATGGGCTAGTGCAGTTGCCTATAGCAACCAATCAGATCTTTGGTTTTATTTTCTAACTTGCAGTATTCTGATCAAAACCAACTGTTGTTTGGTTACTATACTAACTGCATTGGTGCTGTTTAATTACAAACTGCTGCCAATTTATGCCTTGCTTGATGCGAAGTAGACAACAAGCAAACATCACCAAAGTTCTTTAACCTTGTTCATTTACATAATATTTTTATGGAGACACTTTTTATGGGTATTTCCTTTACTCCATACTCCATCTGTTGGAAGGCTATTCCACGTTTTTATGACTCTCTTGAAAATAAGTGTTTTCATAGGAATTGTGTGGGTGATAGTGAACATTGCTTTGTACAGACAGTTTATGGTCTATAAACTGTCCCTCTAGAACTTTAGCCAGTCAATGAAAGCTGACAGGACTATATATTGTGCAAGATTGCAAGGCAGGACTTTATTGATTTATTGATTATTGTGCCTTAGCCAAAAGGTGACCAGTTTTACTATATATGCCTGGGGCATCTTGGCTGGACAATCTGGGATGAGAGGAACATTCATCTTCTGTTCCTAATTATGAGATATGTAACCAGGGCCGCCATCAGAAATCACAGGGCCCCGTACAACAAAATTTTGTGAGCCCCCTGGTCCCCACCCACCATTGTGGCTTCAGGTCTTTTTGCGGCTTCGGTTCCATTTGCGGCTTTGTGTCTTTGGCACTTTGGGTATTTTCGTGGTTTTGGCTTAGTTCTTGGCTTCAGGTCTTCAGCATTTTGGGTCCTTTTGCTACTTTGGGTCTGTACCCGACATCGACTCAGTTCCTGGCTTCGGGTCTTTGGTGCTTTCGGGTGTTTGTTGTTTCGGATCTTTGGGACTTCAGATCTTCGGCTCTTCAAGACTTTGGAGCTTTGGTGCTGTCAAGGGGGGCCTGGCTAATTTGAAATGTGCAGCGCAGCCAGGCCCCCTCTTAGACCCAGGCTCGCTACAGATGCACCCCCTGTGCACCCCTGATGGCCCTGTATGTGACCCATGGCCTTAAATGCTTCTGTATTCCCCTGTGCCCCCAATATGTAGCCCTTAATAACCTTCATGCAATTATTTAAAAAACATGTTCCTGATATGAATTGTCTTCACACCAAGGGTTGGACATTGGACAGTGGTCTTCCCAGTTCCCTTACAGGGACAACAGACAGACGTGATACTCATTGTAAAGGAACAATTCCGTGCATGTAGCTTCCAGCAATAAGATTACCTTACCACAGGCTTGGGGAAAGCTCTTAACTAAAAATGATTCCAAATCTCTTGGTATTCCATGGACTCATTGATGATATTGCCTTGAATACTCATTGCATGAAAACTCGTGAAACTTGGAGCAGACCTGGGCTGCTTTGCCAAGTGAATGCCATTGAAGCACAGAAATATCTTGTTTTCCATCAATTACTCTGTGGGGAGACTATCCCTAAATTTCATTACATGAAAAGACCTCAAATGTGGTCTCCTTCCATATAGGGTATGTGGGGGCTGTATTTATCTTCCCAGCAATGGCACTGCCACACTTTGCCTACATGCATGCTTTGTCCTTAAATGCCCATTGTATAAATCTATTCCTGCAGACCACTGGTATTTAGGGAGAGGGTTTGAAAAATAGAATAGGGGAGCAGATGTTGCCTTGATTATTTCTGAACTATGTTTCCATCATTACATGCCCCCTTGGTCTTTATTGCCTTGTTTAGTAGTGAAAGTTTAATGAGAAGTTCTATGTAGCAGAAGGTGTCCTACACAGACAGGAGCCAAATATACATCTCTTCCCCTCTCTTTCTGCAACAGGTCTGTAGTTATAGCAGGGAGAACAGGAGGGGGTATGAGGCTTTGACAGCTCCTTGACAGAAGCCCCACGGTGCAGTAAACAGAACTGACCCTGCCAGCCAGAGCCCGTCTGACTTCTTCCAACCCTCCTCTTGTCTGTAGGTCTTTTAACTTCTTTGCTGTTAACTCTACACTGTGTGCATGCACTAAAACCTTCAGACTGGTTTGTTTCATAGTTCTATTGTTTTTTTCTCGGAGTGGCTTTCATACAGTACATCTACAGCCTATTGATTTCCCTCTAACATCCAATATGTCTACATGTTCTCAACTATAACTATTATTCCTAATGTATCTGCTGACTAATATATACAGTACATACTGTATACAGTCTCTGATGTACCATGAATTCTACAGACTTTCCTCTCCATATACAACCACTGAGTAGCCCCCTTACACTGAAGTGTACCTACTGATTTCTAGCTCCCCACTTACAGCTCTCTGCAGGTGTTTTAACTTATATCCACCTAGAACATACTGTATCTACTCTCTCTCAGCTCCCCACTTATACTATTGTTCTTTATAGCATATTTACTACACTCACGACTTACTCTACAGCTGTCAGCTCCATTCACAACCCTGACTGTCCTCACGCACCTATAACTGTACCACCAGCTCCCTGCCATGTAGCTCCAAAGATACCAAAACTCCTGTTATTAAATAATCCACTGAACACAGATTGGGATGAAAAATTAGCAGCCTAATGTATTAATTTAACAAACAATAGTACAATGAATTTAGGCACCACTGAATTCTCTTTTCTGAAACTTGCCCTAGGGAAACTCCTTCGGGCTTACCATCTTTCCATAAGTCCTAATACTAATACTTACCATCTTAATTGTAACATGACCACCTTCCAGAACCCTACTCACTAGTGATGAACGATTCTGACCTGTTTTGCTTCTGCAAAAATGTGCAAAAAGTTGAAAAGTCACCGAAATGCATTGAAGCTATTTTTTTTGAAGTGCAACATTATTTTTCTATGAGTGTCATTTTCGTGACAAAACTTTGTGAAAAATCCCCCTCATCACTGCTACCCACTAACCCCCAATAACAAGTCCACCCACTGCTGCAATGATGTAACTTCCACTAGGTAACTAAGCCCCACCACCTCATCTAAAGAAGTTGGAAGGGGAAAGCTATTCCAAAACTATGTTTCCTGTAATGACCCTACATCTTCCATCTCCTCCTACCAACCAATTACTAGGCCCAACCTCCTTAATATGTCATCCCTGATTCCTAACTCTGCTTTTCTCTGCTCCACAGCTTCCCTGGTCACTCAGGGCTTCTTATTATTACTGCATCTGGCAGACACAAAACACATATATTAATAAGGAAAAGGGATTGTCATCAGATGCTTCAATAAAGTCTGCTGCATCTGCAGATAAGTCTTTATTCCCTCAACCATCATTTGTACCTCCCCACAAACATCATTATTACCTTCTCAGTATAACTCACCACTTATCTTATCTTCTGCCATAATCATAATACACCAATGAATAAACAAGTTATAATATGTGCCTAAATTCCTGTAGTTTTGGGAATCAGTTTTTTAGGATACTCAATGTTCTGTACTCAACCAGTACCAAGTAAATGTGGCATTTAAACTGATTTAGTGCAGCAAGCACAGAAAACACCTTATGCAGGACCATCAGTAATTGTGAGAGATGGCATTTTTTGCACAAAACTGCCATAAGCACAGATCTTTTATTGAACCGATTTGTCCATATAATAGTCAAAGGCTTTCCTTGCCCGGTGGTAAGATAGAAAAAAAAAAAATAGAAAGGTGCCTTGCAGCAATAAAACACGCACAAATTACTGGAAGATAGAGGAAAAACATTCTCCTTTAGCCTTGGAAAGTCTTCATCTCACACAATAATCCATCTAACAAACTATGTTCCATTGGTTTTTATCTTAGAGAAAAAAGGAAGGGCAGAAAGAAGTCAGTGCTATTCAGTGTAGCTCTAAAGAGACACAATTTTAGATTCAAGGGTTCTTCCTGATGTAGATTTAGGCCATTTAAGGGCACATTATATAAAGCAGTGCAAAAAAAAATACGGAAATTTGACAGTTGATGCACATGGGTTGATGCACATTTCTACATTTCTACACCATTGTCTGCATTTAACTGAAGCGGCACAGCAGATATTATAAGCTCAACGCACAAGAAAGGGAAGATCTACATAGGCGGAGGTGATTTTTCCTTGGGTGGGCTAAAGGTGGTCATACATGGGTTGACTTAAAGTAAACCCCCACAAATTATTTGATGTAAACATATTTTAAAAATGGCCTTCTGAGCACTTTTGCAATTTACTTCTGTTTTCTATTTTTTAGTGGTTTGGGAGATTTAAGCAGGTACAAGTAATTGACTTGTTTGGTGCCAAGGTTTGTTCCATTTATGTCCAACGTGATACTTTTTATTCTCTAATATAAGAAGAGTTGACAGATGGAAGGGGCATTGTGTTCTTCACTATTATTTGCCTGAGGGCAGCGATGCTAAATCATTAAATAAAGTCTAAATAAGAAGTGGGACTTGCTCAGAAGTGGAACTTGCTCAGGCCCTACCCCCCTACTGTGTCACTGCCACCTTTCTTGCACCTCATCCTGGCCCAGCAGTGAGTGTATCATACAATGCAATACCTACAAATAGTCACACATAGAAGGCACCGTGATTTTGCAACAAATAGAAGAATCAATAGGAGCTGTTTGGCGACAGGTGGAATGGGTTCTCTTAGCAACTGCAACTCCTTTAAGCAAACTGCAAAGATGTTAAGGAATGTCTCTGTATTCAAATGACAGCCAAAATCTGTGCTATCACCTTTTCCCTTGTGCCATGCCTTAATATGCCTTAGGCCTCCTTGCCTGGAGTTTAAGAAAGCTATAGCTATTATCTATGATGGATGCAGGAAGGAAGGGAGCCAACCACATAAATCAGATGCTGGATAGAATCCAAACGGCCACCCCCTTGTCCAAGCAAACATAGGGGCAAATTTACTAAAGGGCAAAGTCGCTAGTGTAAAATTCACCAGTGTCATTCTGTGGCTACTAAAGCAAATAAAGTTTTTTCTTGCATAAAAAAGGGCATTAACTCAAGGGATGAAACATAATTATGCCTCTTTATACCTGTAGGTCCCTGGTGAGGCCTCATCTGGAGTATGCAGTGCAGTTTTGGTCTCCAGAGGGATATAAATGAGCTGGAGAGAATGCAGAGACTAAGTGCAACTAAACTGGTCAGAGGGATGGAATTATGAGGGTAGACTGTCAAGGTTGCGGTTGTTTCTCTGGAAAAAAAGGCGATTGCGAGGGGACATGATTAGACTTTACAAGTACATTAGAGGACATTATAGACAAATAGCAGGGGACATTTTTACCCATAAAGTGGATCACCGTACCAGAGGCCACCCCTTTAGACTAGAAGAAAAGAACTTTCATTTGAAGCAACGTAGGGGGTTCTTCACAGTCAGGACAGTGAGGTTGGGGAATGCACTGCCAGGTGATGTTGTGATGCTGATTCAGTTAATGACTATAAGAGGGACTTGGATGATTTTTTGGACATACATAATATCAAAGGCTATTGTGATACTAAGCTCTATAGTTAGTATAGGTATGGGTATATAGAATTTAATTAAAAGTAGGTAGGGGTGTGTGTATGGATGCTGGGTTTTCATTTGGAGGAGTTGAACTTGATGGACTTTGTCTTTGTTTCAACCCAATTTAACTATGTAACTATGTAACTATAGGTGAACCAAAAGAAGCAAATGTATGTGTGTATGGCATTTTAATGGTTGCCTATCTTAGCACCTAGGGATCGCCCATTTTTCTAATTGAAATATTTTGTTATTTCATTTTTGGTCCACGGTAAAGGTTTAGTTGTTACCCTAAATTTGAACAGAAGTTTGTACAATTGGGTATGAGGCTGTCTCTTCCATACAAACATTAAAATAAAATAAGTACAACAGGAAAGACTGCTTGTATAGCCAATGAAATCTATCTACTCAGGGGGGCAGAGATCTCCACCAATGACTTCCAGTGTAGTTTTGTCTGTGCTTTCAATATTGAATTTTTCATGTCTATTGCTCTTGATTTGATTAACTGGAATTCTATTAAAGGCTCTTGGAGATCTTGGTTTTTAAGCCAACTGCAGAGGGGCTGCTTATACCATCCTTAGTATGCAGATCAGATTATTAAGACCCTGCAATTATGAAATGCAAAATAAGTAAAATTTTCTCCGACCCTTCCTATGCAGATACAGATTTATAATGCACATAAGACACAGAATTACGCAGTAACAACTAATTAATTGCCAGTGCCGAAAGCCACGAGAACATTTTGCACTGTGCGCCAACGAGCGAGGACTTTGTGTTTGTGTGCTTGTTTCGAATCCATTAGCACTCAATTCCTCAAAGAACAAAATATTTGATGTTACTGTCCTTATTTTTTCCAGAGTAATTTATTTCTCTGCAAGCAGTTTTATTGCGTATATCTCTACCATTTATTTGTAGCAGTGAAAGGCAATTGTGATAAGGCTATTTATTCATATTGTTTTTTCACTTAGGCAAAGTTAATCTCTTTTAGCAGAATTTTACTGATGCTTTTCATATCCTTCACACCAAAACATTACTTTAGCTTTTCAATAGTTCTTCTGCTACATCAAATACATTTATACTCTTCTATTTTAAAATGTCTACAGAGACTTGTGGGCCCAACCCTGAAGTTGACAACAAAGGCCCTTGGATGCCTATAGAGAAAATACAGCCCTGGTTAAACCTTGTTTGGCTATTGCACCAAATTGCTGTATTTTCTATTTCAGATAAATAGCAAATCCTCCAAAATACTGAACAGATGCCATTCAGATTTAAGGGACATCCTTCATTTTTGAAAAACCTGTATTAAATTCATACAAAGAAAAATAACTGTATATTTTACTTCAACAACTGTTCAATCCCTTTTTCCCCATAGGTATTTAACAATTTATCTCTGATGGGAATTTACTGTATATAGAACCTGGATTACATGTAGTATGTCTTCAGCTCAACAACAAGCTTAAACAATACATACAGTATCAGGAGTCATATTTATGTCTTGAGATGAAGAGCATCTGAAATATTAGTGGGTAAATATATTAAGGTTCTAATGGTAAATTTGAATTTTCAAGTTGAATTTTTGTGCAAAAATCAGATATTTGCATTGGGAAAAAATCCAAATTTGAATTTGACATTTAAGTAAGTGGAAGTAACTCAAATTTGACAGAAAGCCCCCTAAAACCTACTGAGTTCATGTAGAAGTCAATGGCAGAGGTCTGTTGACCCATTTGAAGATGTTAATAGTTTTCCTGACATTCGAGTTTTTTCAGTTCAAATCTGATTCGAATTCGATTTGAATTTTCGAGTCTGAAATATTCATTCAAATTTTAGAGTTTTGAGGTCATTCGAGTTCATTTGAAGTAAAAAAAACCTCTATCACTTGCGCTTTGATAAATAACCTCCTAGGTGTTTTCGTTGTGTTCTGAAACAATTGTGCTAATGTTTTTTCACTGGGAAGGAAATGATGGAAGTGTAGTTGGAATTTTATCTGGCCTCAAATTTCTTCTGTAGTAAAATAACAGACAACATGATTTATTTTGGACTTCACATTCAGTAGATGCCAGTATTTAGCAGATGAGTACATTTTAGTCTTAGTTGCCTACACCTTTACATGTATGAGCAGCAAGTCAATCCATATAGGAACTCCAATTTACAGGGATGTCTACTGTGCTACAGAAACTATTTTCAATGTCATTCGACAACCCATCCCCTTTGTAAATGCAGGGGTCCTCAACCTTCTTGTTACCTGTGAGACACATTCCATTGTAAAATTGGGGAGCAATTGAAGCATTAAAAAAGTACATGAGGGTGCCAAATAAGGGCTGTGATTTGGTATTTGGTAGCCCCTATGTGGACAGACAATCTAAAGGTGGCTCTGTTTAGTTTGTTTTGTAACAAACCTTGACTCCGGGCCAGGAATTCAAAAACAAGCTCCTGCTTTGAGGCCACTGGAAGCAACATCAAAGGGGTTGATGAGCAATATGTTCCTTGTGATCCACTGGTTGGGCCCCACTGCTCTATTTCACTCATAGGGGCATGTTTACTAAGATTGGAGATACATATCTGGAGAGATTTCTGGAGATGTTGCCCATGGCAACCAATCAGCAATTAGATTTAAACAGCCACAGCCAAGTTAGAAAACAAAAGCAAAGATCTGATTGGTTGCTATGGGCAACATATCCAGAAATCTCTCCAGATATTTATCTCCAATGTATTTATCTCCAAGGCTGAAATACCTTAATATTTTTTTTTTGCAAATCACAGAATTACGCCATGTAGTCTGTTTTGCTACAGTAAACCCACAGACGTCATTACGATTCGTCTCTTGCCTTCACCATCAACCAATGGGACTCGAGCCCTCCCCAGCCATACTCATATCTACATAAGGAGCTGTCCAGGTGGCCATTGTGCTGAGGGTTTGTATTTAGATGTCAGAACAAGTGATAGGAGCATTTCTATGCAAATCTAGTGTAGTGTAGGGGTTGAAGAATACCGTATATACTCAAGTATAAGCCGACCCGAGTATAAGCCGAGGTACCTAATTTTACCTACGAAAACTGGGAAAACTTATTGACTCTAGTATAAGCCTAGACACAACTACAGCCCTGTCTCCCAGCAGCTCACATTCTGCCAAAGCGACCCCCCAGCGATCAACCGGACTTCTTTGCAAAGTTGATGGTGACAGAGAATTGCCAAACGGATTACTGTGTGCATAGTCCCACTGTCCCACTACCATGTGCAGAGGGTGCTGTTTGATATTGCCATCACTGTTAATCTTTCATATAATCAACAGAGGGCGCTGTGTGATATTGCAGTCACTGTTATTCTTTCATACAACCAACAGATGGCGCTGTGTGATATTGCAGTCACTGTTATTCTTTCATATAACCAACAGATGGCGCTGTGTGATATTGCAGTCACTGTTATTCTTTCATATAACCAACAGAGGGCGCACTGTTATTCTTTCATATAACCAACAGAGGGCATTGTGGGATATTGCAGTCTCACCCCAAGTGTACTGTGGTATAGGAATGATTAAAAGTGACTGCAATCTCAGCTACTCGGGTCGGGTACCGCTGACCCGAGTATAAGCCGAGGTAGACTTTTTCAGCACATTTTGGATGCTGAATAACTCGGCTGGTAGTTATAGTATAGTGAAAAGGAGACTTCCCATCTCAGTGACTGTAGTTTTCCCACACATACGTGAAGTGAAACACTGCAAATAATCTTTATTCCTCCAAGTCTTGGATAAAAAACTGACCAGGAAACCACAGTCAATCTTAAAAAGATTGTTCTTCTTTATTGAAAAATTCATGATAATAATATAATAATAGATATTCATATTCTAAAACTATTTGCAATTGGTTTCCATTTTATTTTTGTTCAGTTGCTCTCCAGGGTTGAATTGCAGCAACTATTTGATTTATTTGCTTACCCTAGCAACCAGGCAGTGATTTGAACAAGAGACCAACTGAAAAGCTAACTATAAGAAATTCTCTAACATATTAAAACCTAACCAAAAGATATTTACATTTCTTATTGAACTTTGTTTCCTGCATCTGGAACAGAATAAAAGAGGAACAACTGATCGTGTATGTCACACTCTCCACATGTTTGAATACAAATGTACATTTTCTTCAGAACAAGAGATTTCTACAGCTGTCTTTCCCAGCCGACTCACCTCAGACATATTACAGATCATTGACACTCATCATCTTAGAATTGGTTCCAAGAAGAGCTTAATTATTGGAGATTTGATCACGAAAGAGAATTGAGGGTGAGAAACGCATGTTTAGCTCCATACAAATGTCCGGGCAACCGATGTGATGCCTGGCAACTGCTCTAGGAATGTGAAGAAATGGGATTGCTCCCAACAGCTGGCACGCTGACTTATTCTGCTAGATATTGAGGGTTTCAATCTTCTGTGTGTCACTTTGTTTAAAGCCAAGGGGAAGGCAAAGCGTGGAACAGCCAGAAAGCTTTATAAATGGCTAATGATTGAGACACACTAGAGGCCTGGTGGCATTTGCTTAGCAAACAAAGGCCGGATATCATTATATCTGACAAATCTACAAAGCTTATTTTGTGCCATAGACTGTCCACATGGTTATCTTTAGAGGCTTTTAATAATTATTAACCTCTGGAGAGCCAGCCTGATTTGCTACACGGGCCACTGCACATAAGCTACGGTTCATTAATTGGTTTAGCAAAGGGAATTTATATAGAAATCCTGCTTTATAACAAAGGAACCATGGAAACAGAAAGGTATCCATAGATACAGTACTACACACTACACACTGGATATGGAACTTACAAAACAGCTAACTGACCTGTTATCAGGTGTATTAGGTGGACATTTGGGTAATAACGTTTTATTTCTACAAACACCAAGTCTGTGAATATTATAAACTAGTGACTAAGTCCTGCAAGGGAAGATCTTTGGATTGCACCCATGCAAAATCGACCATATAATTTATGTGCATGTTGGCAAAGTGTATGTTCTGAATCAAAGAGCAAAAGACCAATGATGCATCTTCATCTCCAGCAGTGGGTATTTGTGGGTGTAAAGCAGCAGAAGGGTAGAAAAGCCAATTACATTGAAATTTAAGGGTATTTTCGCTCTTATACATTACTGACCATACAAAAGTGACTTCTACAATCAGGTTTTTATAATTTTACAATCGTGGCTAAGAAGGACCTAGGCTTTGAACACAACCCCTCTGAAGACCATACAAGAGTAACATCTACAATAAGGTGTTTATATTTCTACAACCCTAGCTAAGGAGGTCCTAGGATTTAAACCCAACCCCTCTGAAGAACATAAAAGAGTGATTTCTACAATCTGGTGTTCATATTTCTACAGCCCTGGCTAAGGAAGTCCTAGGCTATGAACCAAAGCCCTCTGAAGACCATTGATGTCCAAATTTATCAGGTCTGGAATACATTTTTCTGCCTTATTGAAGCCAGACATACTTATGCTCTTACACATCTACATACACCAAACTCAGCTACTATTTAACCATGCCATTACTAAGGAAGTGTAAGGGGCCGATTCACTAAATTCGAGTGAATTCGAGTGAAGGATTCGAATTTCAAAAACTTCGAATTTCGAAGTGTTTTTTGGGCTACTTCGACCATCGAATAGGCTACTTCGACCTTCGACTACGACTATCGAATGATTCGAACTAAAAATCGTTCGACTATTCGACCATTCGATAGTCGAAGTACTGTCTCTTTAAAAAAAAAAATTCGACCCCCTAGTTCGGCAGCTAAAAGATACCGAACTCAATGTTAGCCTATGGGGAAGGTCCCCATAGGCTTGCCTAAGTTTTTTTCATCGAAGGATATTCATTCAATCGTTGAATTAAAATCCTTCGAATCGTTCGATTTGAAGGATTTAATCGTTCGATCGAATGAATAATCCTTCGATCGATCGAACGAATTTCCTGCGCTAAATCCTTCGAATTCGATATTCGATTAATGATTAAATTACATATAAACTGGCAAAGGTACATTGCTTTGCTAGAGATCTGGTATTTTCCAAGTTTTTTTTTTTTAAACAGTTGATCTCTTTACATTGTGAAGCTTGTTCAACATTTGCTGAAAACAAAGCATTCCATTATGTTAAATGCAACCTTCTTTAACAGTAATAACCTGATGTCCCTCTTGTTTTGTTGAATAAATCTTTAGCTACATGTATCGATCCAAACAAATGTTTATTTCTTATAATAACAATAATATCCTTGTATTAATGGCTAGTAATTTGGAGCATGTCTCATCCAAAACTAGAATCATGCATTTTGAAATATGAAGGTGCATTCTGGGTAATGGTATTATTTCTTTTTTGGCAATGGATAGCACAAATAATGGCATCTGATTAAGCAAAGAAAAAATATGTATTAGAATAAACTAAATATTAATATATTTTTAATAGGTTTTTCCCATGATTTGAGCATGGTCTGCCTTTTTGGGAGGCAGCTATCCAGGGAATATGGTGGCAGCATGGACAGCACAGAGCAGCTGGACTGGTGAAAGGGTTGGTGGTGTATTGTAAATAAAGTAGTTCATCTCTATCTGTGCCCCCTTCTAACCTATACCCCCAGGTGGAAATCCTAAGAATCAATTCATAATATAAATATACATACTGTAACTTTATTCTTTTCAGTGTGGGGAAAGACTTCAGACGTGCATTGTCCTTTTAGGGGTCCTTCCTTACCATATTGTCAACAAAAGCACTCTCTACTCTCTACTCTTAAATCCCAAACTTAAAGGGATGGAATGGAACAAAACTAATGCTTAACCCTTAAACCTAATGTTATTTAAGGAATATTAAAATAAAAATTCACACCACCATGGTTCTCTTTTTTTTGATCGCACTAATTCAGCTGATGGAGGCTATCATGAGATTCTCCATCTCACTGATGTACAGACAAAATCCATGTCTGTACATCATCCCTAAGGCACTCAACCCACAATCTAACAAGGGAATTGAAATGGAAGATTTAAAGAATTTCTCAAAGGTCTTCAAAGAGAATTGCAGCACAAGACGACCATTATAGTTTCACTAAGTGTATATTTTTTAAAATGATGTAATTTTACAAGAACAATTTAAAAATTGGCTGTGATATGAAAAATGTATTTGTAAAGCAGCAACATAAATTCCTGTAGTGTTAAATTCTGTAGCTTGAATGTAGTGAAGTTTGATATTTACCAGCAGAGTCCCAAACAGCTCGCTATATACCCTTTGGCATTTGCCAGAATCTACAGATTGCCAGTCTGGTCCTGGAGGGAATATAAAGGTGATTTGGACAACATTTAAAATCATTTTTTGCTCTTTTTTATTCACTAAGTTTCCTAGACGAGTACAAGTACCCACCACCTCTGATTAACCTGTCCATAGATTCTAAGCATTAGAACGCAATGCTGCTTGCTTAGTCATTTTGACTTGACCTTCAACTTGTAATCATTGATTCTACCAATTACCCTGCAACACCACTATAACCTTTAAAAGAAACCATTCACTGCTCTTAAAATGGACTGTCTAAGGCTGGGAACATGTAACTCGCTATAGAATTAGCAAAAAAATAAATGTATGAAGACAAGGTTGCCTGCTAAACACTGGCAAACAAGTAAGCAGTTGTGTAATGATAAATGTATGTATGTGTATTTATACATACGTACCTATGCAACTTATGTACACAGCACTGTACAGCAGAACCAGCTGTACAGGGGAATTAAAATAATAAATACAATGTGCAGTTACATTAAAGATTGAGCTAAATGTCAAAGAGACAAAGGCCCGATTCACTAAATTCGAGTGAAGGGTTCGAATTAAAAAAATTGAATTTCGAAGTTTTTTTGGGCTACTTCGACCATCGAATGGGCTACTTCGACCTTCGACTACGAAAATCGAACGATTCGAACTAAAAATCGTTCAGCTATTCGACCATTCGATAGTCGAAGTACTGTCTCTTTAAGAAAAACTTCGACCCCCTACTTCGGCAGCTAAAAGCTACCGAAGTCAATGTTAGCCTATGGGGAAGGTCCCCATAGGCTTGCCTGAGATTTTTTGATCGAAGGATATTCCTTCAATCGTTGGATTAAAATCCTTCGAATTGTTCGATTTGAAGGATTTAATCGTTCGATCGAATGAAAAATCCTTTGATCGATCGATCGCAGGATTTGCGCAAAATCGTTCGACTTCGATATTCGAAGTCGAACGATTTTAGTTCCTAGTCGGATATCGAGGGTTAATTAACCCTCGATATTCGACCCTTCGTGAATCGGCCCCAAAAGGATGGAAATTCCTGCCCCATAGAGCTTACGAGTGGGTGAAGGAGGATATTAAGTGCTGCAGGTCACAGTCATTGACACTGCAATATAAGTGCCAGTTCTCAGGTTAAGTGTAATGTGAGTGCTCCAAGAGGACTTTGAGTTTGTTTTTAAAGAGACTGAGGGTAGATTCTCTCCAGAGGAATTAAAGGATGACATTCCAGATGTTAGGAGCAGCAAGACAGAGAGGTTTAAGGTGGGAAACCACAGTGAAAGTGGGAGATGCAAGTAAGAAGCTGCTCTGAAAGTGGTGGAGGTGTCGGTCATGAACATTTGGAGAAGAGATGGAGTGCGGTGCAGATGAATAAAGTTCTTTGATGGATATGATAAAGAGTTTGTAAGTTATTCTTTGTTTATGGGAAGCCATGATAAGGACTTCAACAATGGAAGGGCCTGTACTCTCTTGGATGAGACAAGGCGAATTCTGACGCAATATTTAATAAAGACTGTAGTGAGGAGAGATGGGAGTTACAGTGACTAGTTAGTAGAAGATTACAATAGTCTATACAGGCAAGGATGAGAGCATGCAGGAGTGTCTTAGTCATTGCTTGTGAAAGAAAGTGACAGATTTTTGGCAATATTGCATAATAAAAAGTGACTGTGGTGTTATATGATAAGGTTCTGCCAGTGGTGTTTTATGATAAGAGAAGGAGAGAGAGGAGTCAAGAGATGTAAATCTCAGTATACGGTTTTAATCAAGGGGAATCAAGTTATGAGAGATTTCAGGCAAGGGACTATGGGGAGACAGGGAAGGAACTTTCCTACGGTGCGACTAAATAGACTTTTTAATACTGCAGTATGCCGCCATGCATCCTTTTGAACTTGATGAGAAATGGTCTATAGTTGCTAGTCCTTGGGCTTCTGTCCATTTGCACCTCAACACAACGTCCTCCAAAACCATCTATGTTGTATTTAAGGCTGAATTAGAACTTTAGCTTTGAGAATCTTAGTTGGGCTGAGGCAAAGTCAGAGACTAGAGAACTATATGTGATGGGGTCCATAGACTGTAATAAATAGGAACGATGAACTGTCTCTCTAAAGTCTGTATTAAACGTGTTGGTGCTACATAAATAAAGAATAATACATTTTAAGAGAAACAAAATATATAGGCATTTTTATGCTTTCTAGAAACAGACGTTGTGAAAGTTTTTAGGGCATTTTCATTTTTGAGTGTACTCTGTACATTCTACATATCTAGTGATACCCTGATGCTCCGCATTCCGTGTATTGACAGCTAAACCACTCACCAGGGCCCTGACTAGTATTATGTTCTTGCCATGGGCAAATTTCTCTTGTTTCTTTCTTTGCTCTGACAAAACAGACAGAAAGCTGAACGTACAAATGCACAGGGAGCGATGTACTGTATACTGTTGTCTAGCAAAAGTCAACTTCTGAATTCAGCCAATGGTAGGAAATGGCAGGTTAACGTCTTATTGCATTAACATGTATTGATCGGTAAAATCCCCCGCAGCATAAATGCTACATCCACAGGAATCCCCTGCTTAGAGCTAAAGGGATTTGTATGTCATGTTTTTGCAGGATATTCCAATGCTTCAATAAATAAAAACAAAAAAATGTCTTATTGTAAATACACTAAAATAAATTTAGATCAATGTCAGGAAATGGTAGTATTTGAAATTGTACGAAAACAGTTGCATTTGTCTGTATGATGAAGCCCTTTATCTTGAAGATTCTTTTTTTTAACCAGTTACTTAATCCCAACAAAATCCCTTACTCCTTACCTTAGATCTTACTGATATTTACTAAACTCCAAACTTATTTAGTCAGGCTTTTTTGGGCAAAACTTGAATTTATTTCATTTTGTTTTTATAAAAACTCAAATTTTTCTAAATGTATTAAAGGCCAATGCTGCAAAATCTGAAAATCCTGCATCTCAGACCTGCCGGGGTTGTGTATAAGTCAATAGCAGTGGTCCCTATCCTAATTTGAATTTATAGTTGTCTGCACTGTGTTTAGCCTGAAAATCCCTTAATTTTGGGCTTTGGGTATGGGATCTGTTATCCGGAAACCCATTATCCAGAAAGTTCAGAATTACGGAAAGGCTGTCTCACATAGACTCCATTATAATCAAGTAATCCAAAATTTTAAAAATTATTTCCTTTTTCTCTGTAGTAAGAAAACAGTTGGTTGTACTTGATCCCAACTAAGATATAATTAATCCTTATTGGAAGCAATGCCAACCTATTGGGTTTATTTAATGTTTACATGATTTTTTAGTAGTCTTAAGGTGTGAAGATCCAAATTACGGAAAGACCCGTTATCCGGAAAGCCCCAGGTCCCAATTATTCCGGATAATAGGTCCAATACCTGTATTAATTTGAGCTTTTTAAATAACAAATAAGGTAAAATTAGGTATGGGACTTTGATTGTGTTAAAATAATGGGATTAAATCAGATTTTAGTAAATAACCCACTTAGGGGCCGATTCACTAAATTCGAGTGAAGGATTCGAAGTAAAAAAACTTCAAATTTCGAAGTATTTTTTGGGCTACTTCGACCATCGAATGGGCTACTTCGACCTTCGACTACGACTATGACTTCGAATCGAAGGATTCGAACTAAAAATCGTTTGACTATTCGACCATTTGATAGTTGAAGTACTGTCTCTTTAAATAAAACTTCTACCCCCTACTTCGGCAGCTAAAAGCTACCGAAGTCAATGTTAGCCTATGGGGAAGGTCCCCATAGGCTTTCCTAAGTTTTTTTGATCGAAGGATATTCCTTCGATCGTTGGATTAAAATCCTTCAAATTGTTCGATTCGAAGGATTTAATCGTTCGATCAAAGGAATAATCCTTCGATCGTACGATCACAGTATTTGTGCTAAATCGATATTCGAAGTCGAAGGATTTTAATTCCCATTCGAATATCGAGGGTTAATTAACCCTCGATATTCGACCCTTAGTGAATCAGCCCCTTAATGGTGATACAGTTGAAAAGTCGCCATTCTATTCACACAGATCATGGCAAAATGGCAACTTACAAATAAATACATTTGCCCCTAATAGTTTGACTGCTCAAATCTCAAGAGGCTTATTCATCTTTAGAATCAAAAAGTCCCCAGTCATAACTGTAACATAAATTTAGATATTTTCACAGAGTGTAGACATTTAGGGGCAGATTTACTAAATTCGAGTGAAGGGTTCGAATTAAAAAAACTTCGAATTTCGAAGGTTTTTTTTGGGCTACTTTGACCATCGAATGGGCTACTTCGACCTTCGACTACGACTATCGAACGATTCGAACTAAAAATCGTTTGACTATTCGACCATTCGATAGTCGAAGTACTGTCTCTTTAAAAAAAAATTCGACCCCCTAGTTTGGCAGCTAAAACCTACCGAACTCAATGTTAGCCTATGGGGAAGGTCCCCATAGGCTTGCCTAAGTTTTTTTCATCGAAGGATATTCCTTCGATTGTTGGATTAAAATCCTTCGAATCGTTCGATTCGAAGGATTTAATTGTTCGATCGAATGAATAATCCTTCGATCGATCGATCGAATTTCCTGCGCTAAATTCTTCGAATTCGATATTCGAATTCGAAGGATTTCAATTCCTAGTCGAATATCGAGGGTTAATTAACCCTCGATATTCGACCCATAGTAAATCTGCCCCTTACTTTTAAATCTGAAATTGGAATATTTGCCCAAAAGTTCATGTGTTAAGAAAAAACAAATCCTAATTTTTAAATTGAAAATGATCATGCCATAAAAAAATTACATTAAAAATAAATTTTAAGTTAAACTACAATTTGAGTGGAGAAAGGACAATGGACAAGCCATTCTAGCACAATTATATGTATAAATGTAATCTTAATTAGAACTATACCTTTAAACTAGAGTATGAACCCATTTGTTGCATTATATTGGATCAATTTCAGATGAAGGCTTTGTTATCATGAAAGGAATTCACGCTATTTGAGGAATTTGACATTTCTTTATGTAAAGTTCCCGCATTGTACAGTAACTCTGTTGGAATTTACACATTGAGATCAGAAATCTATTACACGTTGAATAGTTGTATGAAAGTGTATGTGGGCAGAAACCTGAAGTAGAGTTGGCAATTATTACTTTTCATTGCGGTAAAAAAAAATTATATCGTTGAAAGTCTTTTTATATATCCGACAGAACTATATAAATTAACTTAAATTTGCTATTTGCTCAGCTTTATTTCTCCATTTCAATCTTCAAATGCTTTACAATCCACTTGCTATATCTATAACAAGTATAAAGCGTGTAAAGGCTTGTGTCTCATTCCCTTTCACTTTAGATTGTAAGCTCTTTTGCACAGGGCTGTTCTCACCTTTTGTACCCGGGACTCGTTGCTATGTATGTAACTCTGTTTGTTCTATGTATGTCATTCATGGGATTTCTTTGTATAAGAACAGATCATTTTACAAATGATAAAGATACATTCTATAAAGATACATGCCGTTAATAATTATAATAATAATACATTTGGCACATTGTCTCCTAAAAACATTCAAAATATTGAATATACAACAAACAGGAAGTGGGAGTCACATGGAGAATTAGATGAGAGAGGGGGAGGTATAAATCATAGCAGGGTTAGGATTGGGGATAAGTGCCCACATACCTAAAATAGAATTTCAAGTGGTAATTAGTACTTGGATACTAATTAATGAGAGAGAGGTTAAACTCCTTTTAACATTTTATGCCACAGATGGCTGAGCATAGGGAGCGGTGATCTAGGGTTACTTTATAATTAATGTAGACATTTAACAAGTATTCTTGTTTAATTCTAGGGTTACGTAACAAGACATTCAGAGTGGGTAATGTCTTACATTTATCGCTTGTCAAGTAACCCATAGCAATCAATTTATTTGTTAGCTTTATTAAACTATACATCTTATTCGCTAGTACAGATTACTAGATGTGGGCAAACGTTGTGCCTCTTATTACATACAGGGGGTTATACCCATAGAAGCAAATGAAAATTTCATTTTCCCTTTGATTTTTCCCACCCTAAAATAGTTGTTCCCAGACCGTAAGGGTAGAACTACACAGACGATTTCCGTGCGCTTCTGTCGGATCCGACACTGGGCGACAAAACGCGGTAAGTAATACAAATACAAACAAGGTAAGTAATACAAAAGTCCGATGGTGTCACAGCGTTTGTCCGACGCGATACGACTGTCAGATGCAGACGCAGCATGAAGTGTTTACATCCGAGAGTCGTGTTGCGTCGGACTAACGCTGCAACACCATCGGACTTTTGTATTACTTACCTTGTTTCCTGTCCCGTCCGACTTGATGCGGCCATTTTGTCGCCCACGACAGAAGCATGCGGAAATGGTCCATGTAGTTCTACCCTAAAGGTGGCCATACATGGATAGAGCCGCTCATTTGGCGATGTCGCCAAACGAGCGGATTTCCCTCCAATATGCCCACCTTGAGGTGGGCAATATCGGGCAGATCCGATCGTGGGCCCTAGGGCCCAACGATCGGATCCTAGCATTCGCAAACGGGCGGTCGGATCGCGGGACAGCATTAACGACCAGATGCAGCCGCGATCCGACGGGATTTTTAAACCCATCCGATCGAGATCTGGCCGACTTTCGGCCAGATCTCGATCGGGGAAGCCCATCGGGGGCCCCCATACACGGGCCAATAAGCTGCCGACACAGTCTGTCGGCAGCTTTTATCGGCCCGTGTATGGCCACCTAAAGACTAGCCTCCTTTTGAAATGTGGCTGGATAACATGGAAGATCACCAGCACAACTGCACCCCCTCTATCTCTATGCTCAGTTTGGAGGGTCAGCACTAGTGATGGGCAAATCTATGCAAATTTACCATGAAATTTGACAAAACGGCGGAAAATTTGCGAACCACATCGAAGTCAATGGGCGTCAAAATAATTCTGATGCGTGTCAATTTGATGCGACTATTTGGTCCAAATGCATTAAAGTCAATGGGCCTACGAATAATTTGACATGCAACAATTTTGATGCGAGTGATATTTCTAAAGTGCGCCATTTTTTTTTTCGACACGGTGGATTTTCCGCCGGCAAATTGCCGCCGCGGTTTCACAAATTAATTTGCTTGCGGCAAAACGCGGAAATTCATTGCAAATTCGTATTTGCCAAATGTATTCACCCATCACTAGTCAGCACCCTCCCCAACCATGTATATGAAAAATGACTGGCACAACAAGTTATCTGCAAGGCCTCGAGATGCTATATGCCATAGCCCATTAGGGGCAGATTTATCAAAGGTCAAAGTGAAAATTCTAATTAAAAAAATTCTAATTTCAAGCTAATTTTTGTGTATTTTGACTAGGGAATAGTCCAAATTCGATTGAACTGAAAAAAATTTGAAAATTCGAGTATCGAAATTTATTATGTATTGTCTCTTTAAAAATTTGACTTCGACCATTCGCCATCTAAAACCTGCCAAATTGCTGTTTTAGCCTATGGGGGACCGCCTAGAACCTATTTGGAGTCAATTGGTGTACTTTGAAAAATTGAAGGGTTTTTTTTGGAAAAACTTTGAATCAAATTTGATCGATTGCGCTGTTACTTCGATTCATGTGATTCAAATTTGAACAAAAACAGCATATTCACCCAAAAAAACCTTCGATTTTTTAAATAATTTTCGGTTGGTCTTTTTTAATTCAAATTTCAACATTTTTAAAATTTTCGGTTGGTCTTTTTTAATTCAAATTTCAACATTTTTTTTTATTTCGAAATTAGATCCTTGATAAATCTGCCCCTTAGAGTCAGATTTAGGGAGGATGTCTACGTGTTCTCCTAAAATTTCCAAAAGCTCAACTTATGGGATAGTTAGGTTGGGATTTTGAATGAGTACTTAATTGTTCCTGGGTAGGAATGGGCGAATCTTTTCGCCTTGTTTCGCCACAAAAATGACAGCCATATGTCATAGTATGTAAAAAAAAAAAAAAGATGAGCGTCAAAAAAATTTCACCACGCGACAAATTTTTTTGACGCAGATAGACTTTAATGGGCATCGGGGACATTTCACCGGTGGCAAATTTTTGCCGAAACGAAACGGGTCAAATTCGCCCATCCCTACTCCTGGGATATGTATCGCTGATACAACAATATTTTCGAAAAAAAAAGTAGTCTTCATATGAATTACGGGTGATCCTATCCAAATGTTCAAAAAGGAACACCTCTGGATGTCCTCTGGAGGAAAGTATCAACACTTTTTTATAAATTGGGTTAAAGAGAAGAAACTTTAATCACTCGATGGTGCCGAAAATATTGTGTAGGTTTTTGTGCCTTTTTGAATTTGCACATACTCACACTAGGGTCAATTTAATCAGGAGCCAAGTGATCTGCTTTCATATTTTTGAGTGTGGTAGAAAAGAGCAGTGGAACCATACACAGATATTGGAGAACATACAAAGTCAATATACAAAGTTTTATATAGTGCCCATATCAGATTGACCTCAGGGCCCCCAGCACTAAATAGAAGCAATGCTAACCTCTAGCGATGGGTGAATAAATTCACCAGGCATGGATTTGCTGCGAATTTCCACGTTTCGCCGTCAGTGAATAAATTAGTGGAAGTACGGGCAAAAATTTGTCGACAATTTGTCGCTTATCAAAATTATTATGGCCATTGACTGCAATTGGACAAAATAGTTGAGTGCATAAAAATTGTCGATCCTGTCAAAATTGTTGAGTATCAATAATTATTTTAATGCCCATTAACTTCAATGCATTAAGCAAATTCTTCGCCTTTTGACAAATGCTTTGATAAATTCACAAATTATTCGGCGAAGTGAAACGCCACAGATTCGCCCTTCACTACTAACCACTGAGACACCTTCAAAAATGATGAAACAGCGCTCGATAGGAAGCTCGCTGGGAACTGGACTGACTGATAAGCACATTTTATCGTATTTATGTGACTGCAATTTTAAATCTATTTGGGAATAAAAAAAAACGATTTTACACTATTTGTAGCACATTTGTTCCTAGAGACTAAAGCGGACAGACTACAGGAGAGAGATGTTTTTCATTGAAAGCGAGATATTTAACTAGATGTTTGTAAGTACCCATCCTGGTGTACAAGTGGTTTTAAAGTTCTGAAGGGAAGGTTAACCCTATTTCTATTCACAAGTGGATTAAAGTTGCTATAAACAAACAAAAAAAGACATGGGTGAAAAATAATTGTTTAATTTTTAGTAATTAATGAAAAGGGGAGCACAAAGAAGTGTTACAGAAAAAGCAAAAAATACTAGGGATGCACCGAATCCAGGATTCGGTTCGGGATTCAGCCAGGATTCGGCCTTTTTCAGCAGGATTCGGATTCGGCCGAATCCTTCTGCCCGGCCAAACCGAATCCTAATTTGCATATGCAAATTAGGGGTGGGGGACGGAAATTGTGTGACTTTTTGTCACAAAACAAGGAAGTAAAAAAATCTTCCCTTCTCTATCCCTCATTTGCATATGCAAATTAGGGTTCGGATTCGGTTCGGTATTTGGCCGAACCTTTCACAAAGGATTCGGGGGTTCGGCCGAATCCAAAATAGTGGATTCGGTGCATCCCTAAAAAATACTGCACTATATATATATCATTTTTCCTGCTGTCTTTCCCCGAGCTTCCTAGGGAGCGCTGTTTCATCATTTTTGAAAGTTTCATTTTTACCGGTTGGAAAATGGAAGGAAACGGCTAAAGGACTGAACTTCAGGAATACCTTGAAAAAACTATTTTGTGATGTCACCAGGGTTGATCCTGGCCCCTCCGCCGCCTGAGGCAGCAGCAGTTGCTCCCGCCCCCCATCCCCCATGCGCTTACCTTTTTGCGCCTGAGGGGGTCCACAAGGGCAGCAGAGAGGGCCAAGACGCTAGCGCAGAGAGCCTAACTGCGCTCTCTGCACTAGAAGAGACGAATTTCCGATTTGAAAACCAGAAATTCGGCTCTTAAAGTACCAGGAGCGGCAATTTGCCGCCCCTAGTAACTAGTGGGGTGCTGCTGCCTGAGACGAGAGCCTCAACTCACCATAATTGACGAATCGCCCCTGGGTGTCACTGAGACCTTACCACTAGCGATGAGCAAATTTTTTCTCCAGCCACGGCTTCAAGGCGAATTTCACAGCGGAAAAATTTGCTGCAACAAAAAAGTTGCAAAGAGAAAAAGAAAAAGATGACGGAGACGTGACGGAGACCTGTGCCATAGAACAACACTGATCAAACCAGATCATTAGACACATCTGTTTACTGTTTTATTGTAGGAGGATTCAGAGCTAAAGGAAATAATTGGAAGTTGATGAATCTCGCTGAATAACTAATCTTTGTACAAACATTATGCTTTATTAATGAAGCCATGGGAAGCAAGTGGGCGGTATTTAATGTTTCCTGAATCCTGCTCAGAGTTTAGAGCAAGACTTTATAATGCTAACACAACTTAAATGAGAATTTTTATGTTGCAGACCCAAGTCAGATAAAAAGCGTCTCACCACATTAACGCAGGCACGTCGGCAATATTAATTATTAGCTGCCCTGTCAATCACAATTTCCAAAGGTGCCGTTTTCATGTTGTTTCCTTTTCTTCCACTTGTGAGGTAATTATATGGTCTAGAGACTTTAATTTAATTATACGGCCTAGAAAATTGATTTTTTTTTTCCCTTTCCTTGGCATCTTGGGTAACAAAATATTGCCAACGAGCTTCCTGTTTAATGCGGTTGAAAATGGATTTTATTTCAGCCAGAAAAGAACTTTTAATATACAGATGCACATTGGTTTGTCTGTTTGACACAGAATAACTAAACACAGATATCCCATTTATCTCATTTAACACAGAAAACTGTGTCACAACATCCCATCTAATTAAAACATTCACCATTGTGAACAATGGAGCTTTGGTATGCTAATGAAAAGGTTAAATGCATTAAATGAGTTAAGATGACTTAAGATAACACAGTTTCTTCAATTAACCCTGAGTCACGACGCATTTAACTCACAAATCTAAGTGGCTTCATCTGTATGATGAAAATGTTTGTTAAGCAAGTTTGCTTTTTCATCAAACTGCATTATTATACAAAAACTTTCACTTCACTGAGAGCCTAACTAGAAGATGCCCAAAATA
The DNA here is from genome assembly GCA_038501925.1 of Xenopus petersii. Taxonomy (NCBI): domain Eukaryota; kingdom Metazoa; phylum Chordata; class Amphibia; order Anura; family Pipidae; genus Xenopus; species Xenopus petersii. The sequence continues at coordinate 15,043,531 of CM076672.1, forward strand.
CACTGTAAACTCCCCATCATTTGCAGATCCTGACAGTTTTCAATATAATCAGAAACTGTCAGACCGATGAATTATTAATACTTCTTGGGAAACTTTGTTTTAAAAACCTAAATCAACATTTGTTTAGCACAAAAAGTTCCAAACTTAGTTCTTGTGCCTGTAAATGGTCACAGAACCCCTCAGTGACTTCTAATATCCTTATCATTTACAGTAGGGGGTACATTATCCCTTATAATACATGAGTGATACTCAGAGTTCCCTGTATAACTCAGCCTGCAGCCTTGTGCCTTTATATGGTCACAGAACAACCCCTCCGTGACTTCTAATATCCTTATCATTTACAGTAGGGGGTACATAATCTCTTATAATACATGAGTGATACTCAGAGTTCCCTGTATAACTCAGCCGGCAGCCTTGTGCCTTTATATGGTCACAGAACAACCCCTCAGTGACTTCTAATATCCTTATCATTTACAGTAGGGGGTACATTATCCCTTATAATACATGAGTGATACTCAGAGTTCCCTGTATAACTCAGCCTGCAGCCTTGTGCCTTTATATGGTCACAAAACAACCCCTCAGTGACTTCTAATATCCTTATCATTTACAGTAGGGGGTACATTATCCCTTATAATACATGAGTGATACTCAGAGTTCCCTGTATAACTCAGCCTGCAGCCTTGTGCCTTTATATGGTCACAGAACAACCCCTCAGTGACTTCTAATATCCTTATCATTTACAGTAGGGGGTACATTATCCCTTATAATACATGAGTGATACTCAGAGTTCCCTGTATAACTCAGCCTGCAGCCTTGTGCCTTTATATGGTCACAGAACAACCCCTCAGTGACTTCTAATATCCTTATCATTTACAGTAGGGGGTACATTATCCCTTATAATACATGAGTGATACTCAGAGTTCCCTGTATAACTCAGCCTGCAGCCTTGTGCCTTTATATGGTCACAAAACAACCCCTCAGTGACTTCTAATATCCTTATCATTTACAGTAGGGGGTACATTATCCCTTATAATACATGAGTGATACTCAGAGTTCCCTGTATAACTCAGCCTGCAGCCTTGTGCCTTTATATGGTCACAGAACAACCCCTCAGTGACTTCTAATATCCTTATCATTTACAGTAGGGGGTACATTATCCCTTATAATACATGAGTGATACTCAGAGTTCCCTGTATAACTCAGCCTGCAGCCTTGTGCCTTTATATGGTCACAAAACAACCCCTCAGTGACTTCTAATATCCTTATCATTTACAGTAGGGGGTACATTATCCCTTATAATACATGAGTGATACTCAGAGTTCCCTGTATAACTCAGCCTGCAGCCTTGTGCCTTTATATGGTCACAGAACAACCCCTCAGTGACTTCTAATATCCTTATCATTTACAGTAGGGGGTACATTATCCCTTATAATACATGAGTGATAGAAACAAAGGGTGGAAATACGGGAGCACTCAGACCTTGTAGATCATCTTCCTGCTGTGCTTTTACGTGCGAAAAAACGCTCCCGACACGTACAACCTTCAAATGGATATATTGAACACGGAGCACCTGCAGTGGTTAAAATCCATATTTTATTAAATCTTCATTAAAAGGATAAGCAGATCATTTATCCCAAAAGCACGTTTGATGCGTTTTGTGGACTAAGCCACTTTCTCAAAAGCTTAGTCTGTCCAGGTGAGCATTTATAAAGGTAACACCACACCCCCTTAAAACCATTAACCCGGTTAAAAAAACCATTAAGCCGCAGCATATGCGGTTACGCGGCATATGCTCCACATGGGATGCCTTTCAGGAAAAAGCTATGGATCTTTGGGATAGATTTGTGGATCAAGGATATGACATCAAAGATATTAAATTGGCATATGAAAAGACAGTTTCAAGAGACAGATCAGCTCTTCTGGGTTATGATGCCAAAGAAGCCAGTAAAAATAGACACAAAAATGGAAATAAATATAAACATAGAAGTGAAAACTCAAATGAAGACATCAGGGAGGTTGCCTTGAAGGGACATAGTCTACAGCCACGTTTTAGTACAGTTTACACCAAAGATGCTTATTTTATACAACGGAGCATCCGTAAACACTGGGGTGTATTATTACAAGATCCAATCTTAAAACAATCTTTAGACCAATTCCCCTCTTTTGTTTTTAGGAAGGGTAAATCCTTAGCCTCTCGTTTATCACCTAGCTTATATAGATCTAAAGGAACTAATCCTGAACCGGTTTGGTTAAGGTATAAAGGTACATATAAATGTGGCCGTACCAGGTGTAAAGCCTGTGCTGTAGTTAATGTTTGCACCACTTTTTCAAGCACACATACAGGACTTTTGGTATAAAACAAAACTTTAATTGCTGTTCCAAGGGAATTATTTACTTGGCCACCTGCTCCTTCGGTGCACAGTACGTGGGTAAAACCAGTCGTGCTGCAGGAGTTGGGTTCCTGGAACACCTGTCGGCGGCTGAGAGAGGCGATAAAAAATCGGCTATTGCCAAACATACTGTAGAACAGCATGACGATGTCTCCAGAATAACTTATCAGATTATTGAGAAACTTAAATTTAATGTGAGACAAGGAGATCGAGATAAAATCTTATCCAGGATGGAAGTGTACTGGATGTATCAACTTGAAACAATAGACATCAATGGTGGACTTAATCGTGAATGTGAACTGACATGTTTCTATTAATTCTAAACATCCCATGAAGTTGCCAGTAGAGGTTAATAAATGTACCTTTAAAACAAGTAAATGATTATGGAAATTGACATACCCCCTTTTTGGGATATTTTGTATGAATTGCGTTGATATCTGCATTAATTGATTTATTAATGTTTTTTTCATGCCTAGCTTTATTCAATTATCTACATTAACTACATTTTTTAGTCGGTTTTCGCCCTACTGTTTTTTATATTTTCCCTTTATTAATTATGTCCACGAATGCTATTTATTAATCAATTTATTATTTATCAATGAATAGATGGAGATTTCCACTAATATGACATTCTAATTAAATGGTAACCTGAAAGATATGTGATAGTGTAAAGGATAATATGAAAAATATGGTTAATATGACTAAGCCCCCTTTTTCACTTGTTATAGTATGTTCTCATAAGCTTCTAAGTGTTCTGAGGAACAGTAATGCAGGGGTTAATGGTTTTAAGGGGGTGTGGTGTTACCTTTTTAAATGCTCACCTGGACAGACTAAGCATAGCTTTTGAGAAAGTGGCTTAGTCCACGAAACGCATCAAACGTGCTCAGAGTTCCCTGTATAACTCAGCCTGCAGCCTTGTGCCTTTATATGGTCACAGACCCCTCAGTGACTTATAATATCCTTATCATTTACAGTAGGGGGTACATTATCCCTTATAATACATGAGTGATACTCAGAGTTCCCTGTATAACTCAGCCTGCAGCCTTGTGCCTTTATATGGTCACAGAACAACCCCTCAGTGACTTCTAATATCCTTATCATTTACAGTAGGGGGTACATTATCCCTTATAATACATGAGTGATACTCAGAGTTCCCTGTATAACTCAGCCTGCAGCCTTGTGTCTTTATATGGTCACAAAGCCCCCCAGTCACTTCTAATATCCTTATAATTTAGGGTAGGTTTTTTCTATAAACGTATTATAGTCTGAATCAATATGGTTGGTCAACCCTTGCCCCAAGGAGGAGGGGGATCGGCAATAATCATTTTGGCATTAGCTAATGTAGATTTGTAGTCCATAGGGACTAGGGATGCACCAAATCCAGGATTCGGTTCAGGATTGGGCCAGGATTCGGCCTTTTTTAGCAGGATTCGGATTCGGCCTTTTTTAGCAGGATTCGGATTCGGCCAAATCCTTCTGCCTGGCCGAACCGAATCCGAATCCTAATTTGCATATGAAAATTAGGGGCGGGGAGGGAAATCTCATGACTTTTTGTCACAAAACAAGGAAGTAAAAAATGTTTTTCCCTTCACACTCCTAATTTGCATATGCAAATCAGGATTCGGATTCGGTTTGGTATTCGGCTGAATCTTTCACAAAGGATTCGAGGGTTCGGCTGAATCCAAAATAGTGGATTTGGTGCATCCCTAATAGGGACCAAATACAAGCCATAGACAATGTGCCACTGATATCATCCCCCAATAGGCAACAGACCACCTATAAGGAACAATGCACATCTTTTATTTCCTTACTTTTAGCATCTGCCTCTGGACTCTTATAATTTCCTATAGCTCCTGTAGAGACTCAGAGCCAGGGCAACTGCTTGACATGACAGGATTAAGATGTAAGTCATGGTCTGCACTGTATAATTCAGGGTTTATAAATAGGGTTTATAAATACTTTTTCTCTGCTGTCAGGACCCGTCAGCCAGTGGAAATGTTAGGTTTTCTGAGATGAAAGCAAAGAGGAACAAGTATTTGTCACAGCCCAGAAATGTGAAACAAAACCTTTTCACCTGATATAGAAGATTTAACTGCAGACCTGGGCAAATACGAGGCTGGCATTTTGGGCTCCTATGCATTGACCTTTGCCGTGATGGCATATAAACTATGTTAAAGAGATAGTCCATCTTAAAGTCAACTTTTATTGGGATGCAGACAGTGGTATTTCTAGAAACGGTCAATAACATATAGATCACCCTCCCCTGTTGTATAGCACCCTTTAACCCAATGGTCCACAACCATGAGTAACGTTGCTCACCAAACCCTTGACTGTTGCTCTTAGTGGCCTCAACCTGGTGGTTGCATAAAATCCAGCTTTAATGACAACCAGGGCCTTTTGCTGGAGATACCAAATAGCCAATCTTGGCTCTTATTTAGCACCCCTGGAACTTGTCTTGCTTGTGTTCCTCCCCAACACTATTTCCATTTGAATGTATTCATGATGGGACTGGAGCCTTGTGGGTCCACCAGGGCTGCAAACAAAGGGCTGTTCTGGCACTCCTTGGGGGCCCCTTCCTGACCTACAATCCCTGGGCCCAGCACACACATGCTCAACACATTGCTCCACAGAGCAGCACAGGTTCAGTTCCTCATGGGGCAGCGGGTCTGGGCTGGTGGGACACACTGGGTTTTTTCCCTGGTGTCCGGCTGGCCTGTCTGACTCTGAATGGGATTCACGTGTGTAAAAGGTTGTGGACCCTTGTTTTAACCTGACTCATTAGGGTTATAGTTTGACACCAAAGACCTGCCAAAAAATAGAGCACCGCCCCCAATAAAATGCATTTTATAACAAATGCTCTAGCTTGATTGCTTAGACGATTTTTTTGTACTGATGCATTATACTGCAGTGCTCTACATAAATTAAATGCTTGATAAACACAACGTTGATCTTTAGTCACATTGCTAACCTTGTTATTTCAACCATGAATGTTCCAGCAGAACAGATATTTATGTGCTGATAATTTCCCTTCTGAAAACTGTTGTTCACACTAATATCAAGTACTAATGTCTGGGATATGAATAGCAGAATGTATATAAAGATTAAGGATCAAAAAGGCTTCTTTTATTCTTGCACTTGAAGATAGGCAAATGAGTAAAATGTTTATTCAATGAGGCTGAATAAGGTTACAGAATGGTATGTCCTAACTCTTAGAGATGCCATGTGTCTCCAGATGCTCAGAATGTAAGGTTGGGTTGGTAGGACAGATTTCCCTGTAAATAATGTGGTTTATAAACTAAACTGGGGGGGGGGGGTTTCTCTTGTTATCTTAGAAATCCATGTCCTTCTTCCAATTCCGGCGGTCCTTCAATCAAGCCGGGTAGTTGAAGGAAATGGTAGTCATTTGACAAATTGACTTGCGGAATGATTTTCCTCAATTGGCAGGGAACTGCTTTAAGCCTGAAAAGCTGAGTTAAAATAGACACACGAAATTTGTGTTGTGAGATGTGATTGTATTGTAGAAACAAAAAGTGTTTGAGTTCTTGCGAAGGAAAATGTTCAACATACAGATGACTCAGATGGAAAGATTGTATAACTTTATTGCAATAATTTCATTTAAATAAACACAATCCCTTTCTTATACTGTACATCTCTCAAAGACTCAAAACTCCTGTTCATTATGCAAGCGCCAACTTTCGAAATTTCATTAAAAATCCAGACTATGTTTCCTTCTACCCAGCTAAGCTTCAAATCCTTATTCGGAATATTGTTAGTGTTATCTTTTATTGATATAATGCCAGTTACAAGATTTTTCAACATTCCCATTAATTTTTGCCCTAAAGTAATTTGCAGCTTTGCAATCTAATGTCCCTATCATATTTACAATATGTTTCTGTGGCTGGAGTAACCAGGGGAAACCCATGTAACCAAGAGAAAAACATACCAACTTCTTGCAGATAGTGGGATCTGGTTTAGAATCAAATTGGGACCCCTGGCAGTGCAAGGCAGTAGTACTAATAATTGAGCAAGGAAATAATACTTCTCAACACTTATAGGGGGTCATTTAGTCTCCATGGGGTGAAGCACCAGGGAATGGGCTTTCTGACTCTCCCTACAATGCACCTCTGAACTGCAAAATAGGGGTGGATGGAGCTGCACCTACTTGCCTCCTGGTGGTTCCTCTTCTTGGATTAATCGAGCAGTGCTGGATTCAAGGGACAAGCCACAGGTCTCTGTACTCTGAAAAGGAGCATAGAGGTCTGTAGTCACTTTTGTCCCACCATTGTACAACATTTGCAGCCGTTTTTTGCACTTTATACTTTGAACACTGCGTGGGGCATTGTGCTTGACTTTCACTTTAGAAGTGTCCTAAACCAGATGCATGGATATTTTACAATGAGACATAAAAAATAATATGCTAGCCAAGATCTAGTGACCCAGAACAACCAATTCTGGAATTAAATCCTACTATCTCAACTTGAATTGAATGCCTATAACCTGATGCTCATCCACTGGGTTCTAGTGCAAAACCAGGGTTGATGCTGGTCAGTTCCCAACTTCAGAGTAGTTTCAAGTTTGTTGGGGAACATCACTGTAGTTCTCTGTTTCTACTCATTTTAAGCAAAGCCAGAGAATCAGATAAACCCAATGTTTGTTGGGACGTAAACTCAATTTTATGCTTAGATGTAGAACTTCCACTTTTATGTTGAACATTGTCATGCTCATAGAACACCCGATAACTAGCACAAACCCTGGCTTTGATCAACTACTTATTGGGTGAGCTGAAGGTATTTTTTAAGTATCATTAACTGACCAAATCTCATTCGGGCTTTTTTAGAATCTATTCAAGTCACCATCTAATGAAAAAAGTGTCTTCATACCAGGCACCGGGAAAAAATCTGGTGGGCCCCAGTTTTAATATGCCCTGCCAGCCCAGACCTGCTCCCCCATCCAGACCGCCCACTCTCCTCTCCCCTGGCTGGACCAGATGACAGGATAGAAGGGAAGTACGTGCAATGATTGTACAACGGGTGTGGGGCTGGGAGAGTGAGAGCTTGGGTGCTGGGAAGAAGGCCCTTTAGTCTTCATGGAGGGCCCTGACAGTCACACTCCTGGTGGACCCCCGACACACCAGTCTAACCTTTGTGAAGAATCATTAGCACCCTCATGACATGGGTTAGTTGATGTCTCTGGAGTATCAGTAAAACTGTGTCTCTTTTTTGGATCCTTACAGTTTTGTTTTCATATGTATGAGAACAGCAGAGCTAACGTCTGATTTACATTTTCTGCATTGATTATACCCTGTAAAAAAGCAATTCTGCAATGTCAGTTTTATCGTACTGGGAAGCAAAGGGTAATTATGTGAAAGAGGTTTGTTATGCTATGAATATCTGTGTTGTTGGCAGAATAGGAATTCATTAAACTGAAACTGGTTTCAGTGGTGATGAATGGACACAAGTGTCGTATGACGATGACAGTAATTACTACAGTAATTTCAGCACATGGTTTTGTCAGGACTCATATAATTTACATACTCATTTGCTTTGCTTTAGGAGAGACTATGAGAATTGCATCTTCGGAGTTTGCCGATGATCCTTGCTCTTCGGTGAAACGCGGTACCATGGTGAGGGCGGCCCGTGCACTCCTTTCTGCTGTCACCCGATTGCTCATCTTGGCAGACATGGCTGATGTCATGAGACTCTTAACTCACCTAAAAATTGTAAGTATACAATATTATTTCATAAATATTCATAATATTTCATAAATATTCAAAGGCAATTCCAATATCGTAGGAGACACAGGAGCCCTAGGTTCTTACATGTTGCATGTTTAGTACATTCCTCAGGCTTATCTCAATTGTAACAATCCAGCTTTTATTTGCATCATACCTCCCAAAGTTGAAGAATTATGATTTGGACACCCTTGATTTATGTAGTTCCCACAATCCAACAACATTTACTACAATTCTAGCAACAAACATTGGCATTTACTGGTCTTTCCTTTAAAAGTTCACTTTCCCATGGTGAACACTTCGAAAGAGTGATTTATTTCCATCTTTCTTGTCCTGTTAACAACACACGCGCCTCCCATGTAGAATGTTGATTTGGTTCAATAGGTTTTTGGACCTCTATTACACTCAAATACTTGGCTGGAATGCCAGGGACATGACTGGTGTAGCAAGGGCGGCCCAGATGCCCAGAACAAAGATCTGAATGGTGAGCAGCCTTCAGCCACCCAAAACATTTATGGTAGTAGTACCGTAATGTTTGTTAACCTGACTACAATAAGACGGGCAATAATGGCATAGTCTATATAGTACAAGAATGGTCCATGTGCACCAGCTCAGAACCAACAGCCATGGAGCTGATGAACCAACATTACAAAATGTGTCTCAAGAAATTTCAAATATGTTTATAAATGATTACAATTACTGGTCTGCCATATCTGGTGGATGATTCAGTAAAAGGTTATAGCAGTTGAAGGGTTTGCTTATGTCTGTTCTGGTGGGCCTTGAGCAAATGACCCTTTGCCCATTAATTAAAAAGGTCTTAATGTTGGTTGGACTTTCATCTGCTTTTTTGCTGCATTAGAGAAATTCATTGTGGGAGCTTTTAGACTTTCCTGGAGGGTTTAGTTTTGTTTTGGTGGGCAAAATGGTTACCATGTACATGAGGTTCTTCGTCTGCACCCTTCCCAACTGTAAGGTGTTAAATATAGATCACAATCTTTATTCGTGAAAAAAAAGTGGTTTGAATAAGTTGCTGATTTCTTCTTAAGTAGATCATTTTCAATTTATTGCAGGGCAAAACACTTAAGCCTCCACTTTATTAGGAGAGTTAATAAACCCAAGGATACTATTGGGAAATCTAATTAAAGTAATTACTCTTGTAAACTTACCTTTAGATCAATATGTTTTTTTCCTCCTCTTTTTCTCGGTTATAGACACAGTTATGGGATAAGCTAAAGCTAACAACTTACAATATCCACAGAAAAAACATCCTGCTACAGCACAACATATTGGAGTAGCATAACTGAGCTGGCATTTACAGATGGAGGAAACTTTGTGTAGGCATTCAGCTCAGAAGAAGAACGATCCAATATGCAGTAATGAAAGAGATTTAGGATCTCACAAGGAATATTTTGTACAGTCAATTTCCAAAAGATCATCTTGCTTCTATTGCATAACGCCATTAAACTTCTTAAAGTTATAGTTGACCAAGAAGGCCATGTCAAGGTCAAGAAGGACATTGAAACTGCATATAGCTACTAAATGCCCTTACCTTTAAGGAAAATGATTATAAATGTAGTTATGTTAGTAGGAATTAAAGTGCAATCTATCCATTCATTTATCCAGGTAAATTCAGTATAAGTTAGTGTGTTCAGTGACACTGGTAGCTTTTCTAGAAATGACTCTAGGGAGGACAACATAAAATCAAAATGACCTTAATATATCAATCAGGCAAAAACAAAAGGAAAATAATATAATAAATCAAGTTTTTAAGCATACAAATAGTTAAAAATTCCTTAGCACCTCATTAAAAATAAATAGAGCCCAAAAGGCCAAAACACCTTCCACTTCTCCTGTCCTGACAGTTTTAGAGAAGCCGTTAATTTTCAGTGGTGAATGTATTAGTGGCATGGAAATTACTGTACTATTAGTAGCATTTAAAATGTACTTTGGCTTCATTAACCCTGCCAAGATCTTGTTGGCACTTTCAAGTATTTTCTGGTCCTTTCATGAGCGTGTTTATTGGGAAATGTAAGATGCAAGCAAGTTATAATTACTCAGGCGGCTCCCAGTGAGACACAGATAATCAACTGCCGCTTGCTTTAAATTACTGTATGGGGTTGTAGTGGTGCCCCTGGCATCTACCTTGCTTGGCTTCATATAAGTTAAAATACCTTATTCTTGTATTTGAAGATTTTTTCCTGGGGGGGCGCGCAGGATAGAAAAAAAAGGATAAAGAGACAGAATTAAGGGTAGGGTGGGGACAGTGCTGTATAGAGGAAGGTAGATATGACAGTTGTTTTATTTATTTCTATCCCTTTTCATCTTTCTTGCCCATGTATGTCCCCTTCACAAGACAAGTCTGATTAAATTACATACATGAAAAATATATTTATGGCAGTTACTGGAAACACTTTAGGCAATTACTGATCACTGAGCTTTAGTCTGTATAGAAGAAGTTCTCAGAAACCGATGTAGCAACCTCTTCAGGCTCCTTATTCATCAGTTCTTTAGTCTGTATAGAAGACATTCTCAAAAATCTATCTAGCAACTTCTTCAGGCTCCCTATTCATCAGTCCTTGATATCCCAGTGATCGGTAGATAGAAAGGCAGTCAGATGAGAGCCAAAGTTGAAAGGTATAGTCTCCTCCGGGGATCCTAATTCAGGTGGTTGGCCATGGATGAGGACTTGGCTTACGGTTGGTTTTCTAAGTGGATATATTGGCATTGTTTTTCTACTGCTTGATGTTTTTTGTACAGCTGGTCCTCTATCTGAGGACTTTATTGGCCAGTGCATCAAAAGACAAGGAAAGGAAAATAAGCCACACTTGCATGTTTTTCTTTACTCTCCATTGTTATAATCATTTGAGTGTTCAGCCTAAACAATTGGATCAATAGAAAGGTGGCTATATCATGCACTCTCATCTGTCGGAGAGCACAGGATAATGGCCCGTGTATGACCACTGTAAATTAAGTGCTTAAAAATATGGGAATCATAATCATATTCCTTTCAGTTGGACTTATTAAATCAAACTACTTTGCCGTAAGCTTGTTCCATAATTAAAACAATACATCTGATATTTGTTTAGCATATTAATATAGCTGTGAGGCTTCCCTCTGAGAAATACTGTATTTGGGCACTTTGATTGACTTTTCTATCAAATTTCTCCCCTCCAAAAAATGTTGTTTCAGAGACACAATCATGTAGATGAGTGAAAATGGTTAGTTTTGCACAGAAGGAAACAGAATGCTTTGGAGACTAATAACAAGGGGCAGTAAAAACCTTCAAAATTTGAACTGATTTTGAAAATATAGATGCACAAATATAATGCATAGGCAATGTATACTACCATAGTACCACTACTATACTACCCTCAAATTTTCCTGAAGGATTGTGCTTTGCAAAATTTATTCTACTTGGAGGTAGAGATGGCGCGAACTGTTCGCCGGCGAACTTGTTCGCGCGAACATCGGGTGTTCGCGCTCGCCGGAAGTTCGCGAACGTCGCGCGACGTTCGCCATTTTGGGTTCGCCATTGTTGGCGCTTTTTTTTGCCCTCTCACCCCAGACCAGCAGGTACATGGCAGCCAATCAGGAAGCTCTCCCCTGGACCACTCCCCTTCCCTATAAAAACCGAAGCCCTGCAGCGTTTTTTCACTCTGCCTGTGTGTGCTGAAGAGATAGTGTAGGGAGAGAGCTGCTGCCTGTTAGTGATTTCAGGGACAGTTGAAAGTTTGCTGGCTAGTAATCGTTTTGATACTGCTCTGTTATTGGAGGGACAGAAGTCTGCAGGGGTTTGAGGGACATTTAAGCTTAGGTAGCTTTGCTGGCTAGTAATCTACCTTCTACTGCAGTGCTCTGTATGTAGCTGCAGTGGGCAGCTGTCCTGCTTCTGATCTCATCTGCTGACTGCTGCAATAACAGTAGTCCTTGTAAGGACTGCTTTTATTTATTTTTTTGTTCCAATACAGAGCAGTATCAAGCAGATTACTAGCCAGCAAACTTACTATCATCTGTCCCTGAAATCACTAACAGCTCTCTCCCTACACTATCTCTTCCAAGCACACACAGGCAGATTTTTCAGATACATTTTTGCCCTTGATCCCCCTCTGGCATGCCACTGTCCAGGTCGTTGCACCCTTTAAACAACTTTAAAATCATTTTTCTGGCCAGAAATGTCTTTTTTAGATGTTAAAGTTCGCCTTCCCATTGAAGTCTATGGGGTTCGCGAACCGTTCGCAAACCGCTCGCATTTTTGCGCAAGTTCGCGAATATGTTCGCGAACTTTTTTTCCGACGTTCGCTACATCCCTACTTGGAGGTCCAGTCTAGTAATGCATTGTTAAATAAATGTGTAGCCTATTTTCTAACAGTCACATTAAGTGGAAGTGAAAAATGTTGAGTCTCAATAGAGTTGCAAGCCCCCCGTGTCCACCCATTCAGGGGAATATTCTAATTAAGGGCATCGACATGTTAGTAGTCAGTATTTACTGAAATAGTTTAAGGTACAATTTCTCTGTACGGCCAGGGCTGCAACAATATGTTGGAGAAAAGGTGGAATTAGATAAAACTGAGTATCTTGACAGCGCTATATAAATAAATGATGATGATGATGATGATGATAAAACCTGAAGTTCATGTCACATAACAGTTCTCTTCTCTGGGAGAACTATATTGACAATGCTTTGGCCTGAAGCATATAATGGTCCAGATTAGTGATGGGCGCATCTGTCCCATTTCACCTCGCCAAAAAATCTTATATATTAAAGTCAAAGGGCATCAGAATAATTTTCACGCACGACAATTTTAATGCGCACAGCAATTTTGATGTGCAACAATTTCTTTTTTGCAGTGAATTTTTCGCCGCAGTGTCACAAAATTATTTGTGGGTTGCAAAAACTGGAAATTTGCTGTAAATCCATGCCTGCCGAATTTATTCGCCTATCACTAGTCCAGATTCAATTTATTGAGAAAAAGTTATCTCATAGTTTATCATGTGAAAAGTCATGAACGAGATTCAATTTGTGCAGGAAACACTTTTCTCTAAATTCAGCTCCAGTTTTTTTCCCATAGACTTCAGTAGAGCTTTCATGTGATAAACCATGAGATATCTTCTTCTGAATTGAATTGCATCTCAAATTGAATCGTGTCCATGACGTTTCACATGATGAACCCTTTTCTCACTGAAATGAATCTGGCCGGTTGTTCTAAAAAGCTGACTTACAGTATATGTTTCAGGTGAATATGCCAAATGGCAGAACAATATTCCATTAGGGAATACAAAGTTCACCCTCTTAGAGAAAACAGACGCAATCATTATGCTGCTCCCCTCTTGAAGCCATTTTCTTTTCTACGGAATGGCAAAAAAATGCACCAGAATGTGAAGTTGGTTTTGGTGGAGAGGAACATGGTAATTGTTTCTGATTTTTAATGAAACCTTGAACATCGAAGTGATCATAAATTCCCATGTGCCTATGGCCATAGCATGTACCTTCATTTTCCTATGGGCTGAAATCCAGTAGATGAGTAGACTTTGTCTCTGGTCAAAAAATAGCTGCGCCTGTGAAAGAATGGGATTCCTTCTACATTAAAGAGAGAGCAAACAAATTAACCACAATGCTATTGGGCAGACACTTTTCTTGCTAAGCTAATTAGGAATTACTGGATTCAAAAGTCTTTTATGTGGAACTAAATGAAACTCTGTATGGTTTCTGGTCCATGGGACACCAATTTAAGACTTCAATTAAAATTGTATACATGAAAGTAGAAGACCTTTCAGTGGTAACTTGGCACGTTTCAGAGGAGTTACAGAAGCAATAGAGAATTGGAGAGATCAAAGTTAAAATAAATACATGGCCTGGGAAAAGCAACCTGTGCATCCACAGAAAGTTCTGCGGCAAGACTTCAGTTTTGATTTATTTTCATTGTAGAATTTGTGAAAGGTCAACTGATCTCCCATGAAAACATGATGTTGTTTTATTAAGGAAAAGGTCTCATGTTGTTTAACTAAGAGCCAGTGGGGTAACTAGTTGTTATTGAACTCCACAACAAATTAATCTTCAGGCCCCCCTTAATATCCAGAGGTTTTCAGTTTCACCAATATATATTGAAATGGCACATTATTTAGGGCCTCATGGGTCCCTGTACCTCCTGGGCCTCCCTGCAGCTGCAGGGTCTTCCTCCTCTTTAGTTACAACCCTGCTGAGAGCCCTAGAAGGCCAGATAAGAAATAAGGGATACATGGGGCTGTCCCTATATTTTCGGCACCTATCTAGTGCAACCAGTCCCCATTTCTGTAGGGAAAATGAGAGCAGAGCATCTAAAAAGAGTCTTCTTTGATGGTTTGGAAGAAAACTTCCCCCCCAAAGAGGCACCTACTATTTGGGTGGGTCAGTGCAAAACTAGAGGCAATATCGGAATGACCAGCCCTACATCCTCCAGAAAGAGTCTTCTTTGATGTACTGCCTAGAGACTCCCAAGTCATAAAGTGTTAGAATCAATTCAGAATCTTCTATTGAGAAGACATACAAGAGTGATAAAGAAAATTTGGAGTTCCACCTGCATCCGTAGAAATCCCAGTTAATTAATTTCTGATGACTTGTTTCCTTCCTCTTTTCCCCCCTGCTGTGCAAGGAAATGATTGAGAAGTTTAATTGGAGGAGCGAGTTCTGCCTTCTGTTTTTATTAGTAAATGATGAGAGTGAAGTTGATTAATATTTCATCACGCAGCCGCTGCATTTACACAGTCTGATCCAAGCGAATGGAATGATATTAAATACAATTATTTAGATCTGCAATATATTCCCTTTCGCAGGTGATAAATATATATATATTTCTCTTAACTGAGGACAGGAAACATAGAGTTTTTCTACGAGGAATAATCACGGCCTTTTACTGCTCCGTTATTTGTTCTGGCTTCAAAGGCTTGTTGTATCCCAAGGAGCCAGGGCTTTATTATGAAGATGACAGATGCAATGCACATTTCTTCATGATTTATGACTGTTTATAGTCTCAAATGGAAAAGAAATTCCTGTGCCGAACTTTTAATTATGTTGGCTCTAAAAAAAAAAACCCAAAAGCCGCAGAGCTTTACTATGTGCGACAGTTGTAAGCAAATATATATTTCTCTATTGATAAAATGTTCATAATGTTAATACAGGGTTGAGAGGTAGTCAATGCTGATCCACTCCCAAAGGGAATGTATATCACAAACAAAGTGTGAGCAGAGTGGAATCCAAACCCACCATAAAATTGTGCCACTGCAACCCCCCCACCCTCTTCTAAGGTAATAGGCACAAACTTAAAGGTGATATACATGCAAAATTAAAATGATGCCTACTGAAATAAATTGTGATTCAAGGCAACTTTCCAATATACGGTACATGAAGTAGAAATTTTCAGTAGTTTAAAGGTTATTTGTAAATGTAATTGCTAGGGAAAGCAGCATTCGTTCATCCCTTTCTGTCCCTTGAGCTGAGCCATGAAGAAGCATGCTAGGTTGACTACTGATACTTTGTTTCAAGAGACCAAAATGGAGCGACAGATACGGCTCTGAACAGCAATTACATTTACAAATAAGTTTAAAACCATTGACATAGTTTAATAAATGTATATTGGGAAGTTGCTTAGAAATATTATTTCTTTCATTAAGCAATATTTTATTTTTGGGTTTATATCCCCTTTAATTACAGATGCAAGGCCAATGAAACACCTGCTAACCAAATGTCAAACATCATCATCAGTGATGATGTGAACTACTTGCCTCGGACTCCTCAGATAAAAGAGAATTAGATGGCTGCAAACACAGCAAAACATGGAATCCATGTAAATCTGTTCACCAACTACAGTTTGCCGGCAAACCCCTGTAGAAGGCAAAGTAAATCAATTTGAATTGATTTCCCCATCAATATGAATTTTCCCAATCAGTGTGATTCATACTGAATTGAGCAGTTCCGATGTTGCTGCCGATAGAGGGTTTTACCAACAACAGAAAGGCTGAGAATTCCATATCTTTGATTGATTGTTTTTGATTGTCTGGAATTTCCTTTGATGTATTATAACTGAAGGGTAGGGCAGGACCTCACAAACACGACCCCACACAATTCAGATTCAACAAAGTAAGACCCAGTTGTTGAATCTGCAGAATTATGCACAAGCAGTGCTTCCATCTTCTCATCTTTCCATATTTCCAAGTTGTTTAAACTTGGCCATCCAGTATGTAAAACTACCCCCAAAGTATACAATTGGGTTGAAAAAGAGACATTCAAATTAAAGTCCTAAAACCCCTACAAATATAATCCAGAGCAGGGATCCCCAACCTTTTGAACCCGTGAGCAACATTCAGAAGAAAAAGGAGTTGGGGAGCAACACAAGCATGAAAATTGTTCTTGGGTGCCAAATAAGTGCTGTGATTAGCCATTTGGAAGCCCCTAGGTGGATTGTCAACCTACATTGAGACTCTGTTTGGCAGTACAACTGGTTTTTATACAACCAAAACTTGCCTCCAAGACTGGAATTAAAAAGTAAGCACCTGCTTTGAGGCCACTGGTAGCAACATCCAAGGGGTTGGAGAGCAACATGTTGCTCATGAGCTACTGGTTGGGGATCACTGATCCAGAGGATGGAAACAAAGCCTCCAACAATGGGCACACTTGACTTCACTGGTGGAGAATTTCAGTGGAGAAAGTTAAAGTCCTTCAAGTTTAAATGATAACAAAGGCAATGAGGCACCAACTTGATGTCACTGGAACGAGGCACCAACTTAACCTCACTGGAAAGAAGCACAAACTTGATCTTACTGGAATGAGACACTGTAAGGAGCGATCACCGGCGCGTCCTTCCATGGCTGCGCCCAGGGGGAACCACATGGATATCTGACGCCAGCACATCAATCTGGATGCAGCATCATGACACCTGCGTCAAAAATCATGATGACGGCATCAAAAGGTGCAGCGTTGACATGCAACATCAGCAGGTGACGCATGATGTCATCACACGCGTTTTGCCATGGAAATTCACCTATAAAAGGATGCCAGAAGATCTCAGCCTTTGCCCGATTATAGGTTCAACTCTGTTGTGTCCCTGGGTGTGATTATTATGATTGAACTCCTGATCTTGACTTCGGCCTGTATCCTGGCTGAATTGACCTTTTGCCTGGATTGACTACTCTTCTTCTTGACCCCATTTTGTACCACAAACTGTGTTTTGAAGCCTACAGCTTCCTCCTTGGTCCTCAACTCCAAACTGAGCCTTCGGGCCCTGGCAGACACCAACTTGACCTAATTGTAACTATTGATCTCATTGGAATGAGGCAGAAACTTGACCTCTCTAAAACAAGGTACCAACTTGACCTCACTGGAATGAGGCACAAACTTGACCTCACTGGTGGAGAATTTGGGCCCTTCAAGTTAAAATAGTAAAAAAAAAAAAGGCTCCCAACGAGGGACAAAGCTAACCTTACTGTATTGACTTACTATATGCACAAACTTGACCTCACTGGAATGAGGCACCAACTTTACTTCTTTGGAACCTGGCACCAACTTGACCTCACTGAAACCAGACACAAACTTGACCTCGCTGGAATATGGCACTAATATGACCCCAACGGTGTAGAATTGTTTTCATGACCCCCTAAATGGAAATTGGATCAAATCCTCGGATTATTGTTTAACATCATGACAATTTAGTTCCTATCTTGCAAATAAAGTTTCCAACCACGTCTTAAACAACTCTCATTAGAGAATTCCATGACAATGGTGCCCTTCGGGTACATTTAGCATCTGATTTATAGTAGAAGTAGAGTAAATCAATTTTTAGGAAAGGAAGTATAATAACGCTTGAAAGAAACAAGATGAGGAAACATTCTGGACGTTTGCCAAAATCTTGTGGTCTTATAGTATTAGAGCAGTGTTGTGAAATGTGTTAGAGCAAATGAGCCAATGAATAGTATGGGTGCTGTAATTAACTCATGCTCATGCTCCCCCTCAATCATCATTTCACAGTATACTGGATGAGAACAACCTCACACACCTTTCATGAGGCCATTATCTCAAAACTTCAGTCTACTTTCCGATCTAGCATTGAGATACAGGTGCTGGGTGGGGTGGGGGCAATGATGGACAACTTGCACTGGGAGTTACTAACATTTATATACCTCTCTCTCTCTACATTCTTATACAAATAAAGGAAATTTAGAGGTGCTGCAGGACATAAAACATTATTTTATTTTTGTTGTAGTTTTTCAGTATTAGAAGTTTAAAAACTGGATTTTAGCCCAGTCCATGTAGGGGCTTGTAGGGAGTTAGTTGCTGTTGTGTATGAAGCTGTAAATAACATTAAATTATTTAAAAAATATTTTACTTACGGCTTGTACCGGTAACTATGAACAATCTGATTTTATGTATTACCGGATCTCAGGCAAATGAGAATAATGAGCAATAACATTATGGAACGTGGTTTAACTAAGAAATCCAAACATTATTTCTGTGTGCTATGGGTAATTTGTATTTTTTTTATTTGTAAAACAGGCAGCTCTAGTGAAAAAGCATTAATATAACGCATACTCTACTGTCATCTAGTGGCAGAATTACATATAGCAGCATTGGCTTTCAAGGGGAACTCCCAGGAAAATAACTTTTATTATATGCTGCATGTCATGGAAATAGGAAAGATTCTAAATATAATCAAGCTTTGTAATATTTCTGAAACAATTGCACTTCCCCCTTTCAGCATTATATAACGATTTTTTGTTTCAGTTGGTTTTTGGCACAGTAAGATGTAATCCATCCATTGAGTTATTGGAGCGGGTGACCGCAATATTCACTATTACTCATTTATTATTAAATTATTGTACCATTCTGTGATGCAAATTGACACTATAAAGATATAATATACTAATATGATTGGCACTATAAAGAGATTAGTATACTGATATATTTTGCACATTTGTTAAGAGAGTTCACCAGGTTATAAATAATGGTGGAGCTCTAAGGAGGTGGAGTGTCAAAAAAGAAACATTGCACCTCCCTTCTTCATTTTATACTGAGCTGATGGAATATAGTGGAGCTGATATGAGCTGAAAGACTGGCACACACTGGGTCCCTGATTATGGACATTACCTATATTGGGCAATTGTTATTGAAGTATCCTACTCTGCTCATAAATGCCACCCAAAAAAAAATCAAAAATGGAAGACTACATCTGGGTATTTATTGATTAATCACCCTCCTGGTTGGCTGATGGAATCAACTGGACAAATATGGCCAATTTAAGAATACACATCAGAAGTATGGAATCTCATTAAAGGTCAAACATGTTCTCCAAGGCATTTGCAATGGACTTCCACATTGACTACAATGGCTGGGTAGCATATGAACCTAATTCTACAAAAAGGAATGGGTACTATTAACATGACAACAGAACTCATGAATCTTTTAGATAATGAAAATGAGTGGCAGATGATTAATTGGGTGATGGTTGGATCCAAGCTGAGGGCCAGTTAGTTCTCCAAGATACACCTGGAAGCCTCCCATGAAGGTTGCCTATTTCCTGTTCTAGATATTCTTGGCTGAGTTATTGCAGCTAATGACTGTAACCTTCTTATAAGATTATTGGGGCTTTTCCAAAATTCTGAACCTTGAATCATGGCTTGAATCCCAAAAACTGTTTTAGAGCAACCTAAAAGTGGGTAAATCCTCATTCTACACCCCAACAAGGCTTACCTTTTTTCCTGAGACCTTTCTACACTAGCTCTGGACATAGGTCCTCTCACAGTCCTGAGCTGGATTCAAAAGACTGTTCCAGACCACTTGCCTATAGTCATAGGGAGCAGGGCTCCATGTGCTACCTCAAAAAGGAGGTTAAGTAGTAAAATAGCCTCCAGTAACAAATGTCAACCAATGAGAGATTTCCCTTTATCCCTTATATTTGCAAGTAATTAAGTAAAGCCGGTGCTTTTCTATTAAACCAAGGGCTCTTCGAGTAAAGCCAATTCTCTTCTAGTAAAGCCAGTGCTCTTCTAATAAAGCCAGTGCTCTTCTAGTAAAGCCAGTGCTCTTTCAGTAAAGCCAGTGCTCTTTTAGTAAAGCCTGCGCTCTTCTAGTAAAGCCAGTGCTCTTCTAATAAAACCAGTGCTCTTCTAGTAAAGCCAGTGCTCTTTCAGTAAAGCCAGTGCTCTTCTAATAAAGCCAGTGCTCTTCTAGTAAAGCCAGTGCTCTTCCAGTAAAGCCAGCACTCTTCTAGTAAAGCCAACACTTTTCTAGTAAAGCCATCGCTCTTTTCGTAAAGCCAGTGCTCTTTTAGTAAAGCTAATGCTTTTCTAGTAAAGCAAGCACTCTTCTACTAAAGCCAGCGCTCTTCTAGTAAAGCCAGTGCTCTTCTAGTAAAGCCAGTGCTCTTCTAATAAAGCCAGTGCTCTTCTAGTAAAGACAGTGCTCTTTCAGTAAAGCCAGTGCTCTTTTAGTAAAGCCAGTGCTCTTCTAGTAAGGCCAACGCTTTTCTAGTAAAGCCAGCACTCTTCTAGTAAAGCCAACACTTTTCTAGTAAAGTCAGCACTCTTCTAGTAAAGTCAGTGCTCTTCTAGTAAAGCCAATGTTTTCCTAGTAAAGACAGCACTCTTCTAGTAAAGCCAGTACTCTTCTAATAAAGCCAATGCTCTTCTAATAAAGCCAGTGCTCTTCTAGTAAAGCCAGTGCTCTTCCAGTAAAGCCAGTGCTCTTCTAGTAAAGCCAACACTTTTCTAGTAAAGCCAGCGCTCTTTTAGTAAAGCCAGTGCTCTTTTAGTAAAGCCAACACTTTTCTAGTAAAGTCAGTGCTCTTCTAGTAAAGCCAATGTTTTCCTAGTAAAGCCAGTGCTCTTCTAGTAAAGCCAGTGCTCTTCTAGTAAAGCCAGCACTCTTCTAATAAAGCCAGTGCTCTTCTAGTAAAGCCAGTGCTCTTCTAGTAGAGCCAGTGCTCTTCTAATAAAGCCAGTGCTCTTTTAGTTATGCCAGCGCTCTTTTAATAAAGCCAGTGCACTTCTAGTAAAGCCAATGTTTTTCTAGTAAAGCCAGCACTCTTCTAGTAAAGCCAGTGCTCTTCTAGTAAAACCAGCACTCTTCTAATAAAGCCAGCACTATTTTAGTAAAGCCAGTGCTCTACTATTAAAGCCATCACTCTTCTAGTAAAGCCATCACTCTTCTAGTAAAGCCAGCGCTTTTGTAGTAAAGCCAGCGCTTTTCTAGTAAAGCCAGCGCTCTTGTAGTAAAGCCAGCGCTCTTGTAGTAAAGCCAGCGCTTTTGTAGTAAAGCCAGCGCTTTTCTAGTAAAGTCAGCACTCTTCTAGTAAAGCCAGCGTTCTCCCGTTTTCATTCAGGGCCAGATTTCCATTTGCGCCTCCCTGAGGCCTCATGGTCCTTGCTGCCCGTTGACCGTGTGCACACTCCCCCCCCCCCGGCAAACAGGTGCACATTCGCCATACTGGGGAACTCTGTGGTTACAATCTGGCTGGGCGCATTCCACCTCTAAAATGTTGTTGCGCTAGGCCCAGGCCTTTTTGACCTTGCCACAAATCCAGGCCTGCAAACATTATTCCCAGGTCTAGTTAAGAAATGTTTTTTTGATGGTGTTGTTCCTTTCACTCTGATTCTGAATCAGCACCAGGGAGTCGGTGGCACCACCAT
Source organism: Xenopus petersii (assembly GCA_038501925.1). Lineage (NCBI taxonomy): Eukaryota > Metazoa > Chordata > Amphibia > Anura > Pipidae > Xenopus > Xenopus petersii. The sequence continues at coordinate 15,065,305 of CM076672.1, forward strand.
GCAATGCGTTGTATTTGCTGATTTAATCTACTGTCTGGCGGCTGCGCTTTCACAAAATTTCACGCAACATTAGCTCATATGACCTTCTTCAGTTTTATGAAGATGAGTCGGCAGGGGAATTTTAGTGTGAAGAACATAAAGTCAAAGTATATATTTGGTTAACAATTTGCCTTTGAGTTGGAACTAGGAAACTGCTGCGATGCCTGAAAGAAAAACCTCAGCAGATTCGGGTGAAACGGCTCATTAAAGTTCTCGCGGAAACACAGAGATATCTACTCCTTAAATTTTAATGAATGTGACAAAAAAAAACAAATATGGGTTAAAGATTGTTTGTAGTAGAAATCACAACTTTTAATGCATTAATGTGAACAATCAAAATAGATAATAAAAAATTGCTCTTTTTTTTATCTTTAAATATATTTAAACTTTCCAAATTGCTAATATAAGGAATCTGAGATAACAGCACCACCTACCGCTCATTTCGGCTAACTGTATTTCATGAAAAAAGGATTCGTTGTTGCTCTGGTAAGAACTGGCCAGAGAAATGCCAGGTAACTCTTCTCTGCTCACTAACTTCATTTTTTTAAAAGATCAACATCACAAAAGGTGCCTTTTCTCATTAATTTTCAGCCGACTGTAACTACTTATGCAGTCCAGACAATTTAGTTGCCTATCTTTTGTTGGAATCAGATTGCTAGACAAGGGAACATGCTCTCTCAGTCCAACATGTTGCATTTGGTGCAGCCATCTATTTCTGCTCTTAGTCTTGGGCAATATGAATCGTTTGCAGCAGGAAATCTGTAGTGCAAAACACTATGACACTTCACATGCCATGATACTTCACATTAATTGGAATAATAAAAGGAAACTACAATCTCAAGACTAATGTGTATGTTTGAGTGAGAGGTCCAAATGAGGGTCCCACAACCGCCGCATTGGTTTTTGCCATTCTGACATTATATATAGTGGCTAATATGTGGCTTTTCTTGTTATTATGTGACGTTAATGATAATTGGTTTGTGATGTTGCTGTTTAGGTGGAAGAAGCTCTGGAAATGGTAAAGAACGCAACCAATGAGCAGGACCTGGCCCATCGCTTCAAAGAATTTGGGAAAGAGATGGTCAAACTCAATTACGTGGCGGCAAGGAGGCAACAGGTACTAATGTTGGGCATATCAGGTGTCTGTGCCGTGTCAGTTAGTGTTTATTGTGTAATGTTTGTGTAGCACATCTGGCTCAGCTGGATATCCCAGCCCTCCTTACATTCTAGGCCATAGAAGCCCATTAAGGAACTGATTGCACCTTAATTAAACTTCAGCACAAATGATTCTCTAGTTATCTCAGGAGGCTATCGTGCCCTAATTATAGCACATAATGCTTTGTGTTAATAGCTTCATCACAGCCACTCACTGCCTCGGCATGGCTTGACAAACCCATGTATTTCAGAACCAAAATCTATAGAGCAGGTTTGACTGAAGCATCTGGTGCACACAGACACACTCTTTTCTACATTAAGACCTGTGCAATGTGTGCACCAGATGCACCATGAAATACAGGCAACCTACTAAAAAAGGGTAATGCGCTCTGTTTTGAAGCCCAGAGACCTGCAGCTTCTCCCTTGAATAGAGCGCTGATTGGTAGCATTCTCTTTAAGAAGCATACGTGGGGGGTGCAGTTAGGTATTCCCCATTTTGTACTCTAACTTGTTCATCATTCAGAAGGGAGCGGCAAAGGACACAGGTTGTAATGGGGTCCTATTCTTACTGCTTGCTTTTTGCCATTGGAAGCAACCTGGGAGCCAGGGAAGCTGTACTTAAAGGGACCTGGATGGAGTGCACCTAGGGTTGCCACCTTCTGCCCAGACAAGGGGTCGGAGCCACGATGTAATGGAGCAGGTCTGTGACTTACCAGGGGCGGGTCATGACATCAGGGGCGGAGCTATAACAATCATAGGAAATCCTCCCGGTATTCCTAATTTGGAAAACTGGACGGACAGTTTTGACCCGGACAGCCCTTCTAAAACTCGGGCTATCTGGGTCAAAGCTCATGCTATGGACAGCAGTACAGCTGATAATGGCAACCCATGATCCAGCCACGAGTGAGAAATTAACAAGTAACTCTGTGGGTAGCCTGCAAGTTAGGACTCAGGTGGGAAGTTCAAGGTAGAAAAGGACCCTAGTTTGCTTAAAGCCTAATGTCCAAGAAGGTGTTCAGAGGGAGCCAGTAGAAAGTACTTGACACAGCTAGAACTATTGGGTTTGGCCCTGTAAAATTGGGCAATTGAGAGGCTGAAGTTGGAAAGGGCAAAGGAACAGAAGGAAAAGTAAAACTAATAATGAACTGGCCCTTATCGCTAATAGTTTATAATATAACCAGTTTGCCTTATGAACTGTGGATTTTAATTCTCCTCAGGCTTCCATTGTCAACTAATAGTTCCACACAGTGTTCTCCTTGTAAAGGCCACAAATACAGATAGATCAGCGTTTCACACAGAGCAGTATTGTATCATAAAAGATTATCTATTCGTTCATCATTCTCCCCCCCCAAATTTCTGTCTTTATATAGGAACTGAAAGACCCTCATTGCCGGGATGAAATGGCAGCGGCCCGTGGTGCCCTGAAGAAGAACGCCACCATGTTATACACCGCTTCACAGGCGTTCCTCCGCCACTCTGATGTGGCAGCAACCCGCGCCAACAGGGATTATGTGTTCAAGCAAGTGCAAGAGGCTATTGCTGGGATCTCTAATGCTGCCCAGGCCACCTCGCCCACCGATGAGAAGCAGGCACACACTGGCATTGGCGAGCTGGCAGCCGCCCTGAATGAGTTTGATGTGAGTATATAGATTGTGAGTGAGTATAATTTTATCCTGATGTAAAGATGTGTCTCGGGAATACCTAAATTTAGCAGATGTATGGTAGAGTCCTGCATCAGGTCTAGTACCTGCGGAATACCCGCAAAGTGGATGGGTTTCGGGCAAAAAGTCCCCAATTCCTTGGCTGTGTGGGCAGTCTGTGGATAACCCATCTGGATAACCAAAAAAAAGGTGATGATCCCTCCCTTGTGGTTCTTGCATTTTTTTTCTTTTTTTTTTTCAAAGATTTGGCACTGGAGTGACATCATTTACAGTCAAATGTGATGTCACTTCCAGTTTAGCGTGTCCCCGTGTCAGATGGTTGGCCTATTGCGGGGTGGGTCTGGTAGTGGGACCATGCGGATCAAATTGCCGGTTCGGGTTGCAGGTTGTGGGTACGGGTCCGGTACAGGTTTCAAAAAATTAACCCACGCAGGACTCTAATGTATGGCTTCCAGCTTTGGAATGTCAGAGAATTCTGGGAGTTGTAGTTTTTTTTTTTTTTTTAGCATTGAGAGCACAGAATGTTGCCTAAAATAACTTCAGCTAAACAAACAAAAACATATAACTTGATCCAGGCACACATAAATCATATTTTACCAAACTGAGAAAAAGAAAAAGGATAAAAACAACAATATATTGTACTGACAATGACGAACAGTAAATCCATAGAAACCCCCAGCGGGCCTGCTGTAAGGATCTGCCTGACATCTGCAAGTTCTATTATCAAAGGTCTCCATCTAGTGCCCGTTTGTTATACTGCACATCATTATACGGCTATAGTTTATGGTGTAAGACTCCTTGCTATGTAAATTGCTATGACAGCCTTGATTTTCTTTAATAGATCACAGGGACTGTAATAAGATGCATGATATATACTTATAATATATATATTATATTATATATATATAATTTATACACATTTTACTCTCTGTGGCACAGGTATAGAGCAGTACTGAGTAATACATGTTGTATCTCTCCACTGATACAATCTATTTAGGGAATTGGAGATGTGGATTCCCAGGTGTAACATTAGCCTCCTCCAGTCACTGCAATTACAGAATAAATGGGTCCAACACAGAATGAAACTTTCCGGTGAATTTCCGAGGCGACGGAGCTATTGCCATACATTGTTTATCACTGCGGTCCTGTATCCTCATTAGCCCAGATACAATTCCCAACATCATTTTCCAGAGCCGGGCCCGATCTGCTTGATTAAGAATTAATTGGCTCAGTGACATTTAGCAGTTATTTCAATTGGATTTTTATACATATTCTCCTTCCAGTCGGTATCAAAGGGTGGCTGTTAACTTCTGCTTCTCTTGCCGCTTTCCACCATTACAAAACATTTCTTGGAAATGAATTAAATAGAATTTGTGGGATTTGGCCAAGTTTTTTTCCCCCTGAGATTTGAAGAATTAATGATGAAATAGAAACAAAAGAGATATAAACAGTACCTACTATTATCTCTTAAAGAGACAGCACATTGAACCCTTTAGACCTGCCATGTAATTACCTCCACTGTTACCATCTCTCCCTACTATACCTGCTATCCCACAGTCACACTCCCTTCCCAGAGACTATTATCCACTGTTACTATAGGCACCATCTCTCCCTACTATACCTGCTATCCCACAGTAACACTCCCTTCCCAGGGACTATTATCCACTGTTACTATAGGCACCATCTCTCCCTACTATACCTGCTATCCCACAGTCACACTCCCTTCCCACAGACTATTATCCACTGTTACTATAGGCACCATCTCTCCCTACTATACCTGCTATCCCACAGTCACACTCCCTTCCCAGAGACTATTATCCACTGTTACTATAGGCACCATCTCTCCCTACTATACCTGCTATCCCACAGTCACACTCCCTTCCCAGAGACTATTATCCACTGTTACTATAGACACCATCTCTCCCTACTATACCTGCTATCCCACAGTCGCACTCCCTTCCCAGATACTATTATCCACTGTTACTATAGGCACCACCTCTCCCTACTATACCTGCTATCCCACAGTCACACTCCCTTCCCAGAGACTATTATCCCACTGTTACTATAGATGCCATCTCTCCCTACTTTACCTGCTATCCCACAGTCACACTCTCTTCCCACAGACTATTATCCACTGTTACTATAGGCACCACCTCTCCCTACTATACCTGCTATCCCACAGTCACACTCCCTTCCCACAGACTATTATCCACTGTTACTATAGACACCATCTCTCCCTACTATACCTGCTATCCCACAGTCACACTCCCTTCCCAGAGACTATTATCCACTGTTACTATAGGCACCATCTCTCCCTACTATACCTGCTATCCCACAGTAACACTCCCTTCCCAGGGACTATTATCCACTGTTACTATAGGCACCATCTCTCCCTACTATACCTGCTATCCCACAGTCACACTCCCTTCCCACAGACTATTATCCACTGTTACTATAGGCACCATCTCTCCCTACTATACCTGCTATCCCACAGTCACACTCCCTTCCCAGAGACTATTATCCACTGTTACTATAGGCACCATCTCTCCCTACTATACCTGCTATCCCACAGTCACACTCCCTTCCCAGAGACTATTATCCACTGTTACTATAGGCAGCATCTCTCCCTACTATACCTGCTATCCCACAGTCACACTCCCTTCCCAGAGACTATTATCCCACTGTTACTATAGGCACCATCTCTCCCTACTATACCTGCTATCCCACAGTAACACTCCCTTCCCAGGGACTATTATCCACTGTTACTATAGGCACCATCTCTCCCTACTATACCTGCTATCCCACAGTCACACTCCCTTCCCACAGACTATTATCCACTGTTACTATAGGCACCATCTCTCCCTACTATACCTGCTATCCCACAGTCACACTCCCTTCCCAGAGACTATTATCCACTGTTACTATAGGCACCATCTCTCCCTACTATACCTGCTATCCCACAGTCACACTCCCTTCCCAGAGACTATTATCCACTGTTACTATAGGCAGCATCTCTCCCTACTATACCTGCTATCCCACAGTCACACTCCCTTCCCAGAGACTATTATCCACTGTTACTATAGGCACCATCTCTCCCTACTATACCTGCTATCCCACAGTCACACTCCCTTCCCAGAGACTATTATCCCACTGTTACTATAGGCACCATCTCTCCCTACTATACCTGCTATCCCACAGTCACACTCCCTTCCCAGAGACTATTATCCACTGTTACTATAGACACCATCTCTCCCTACTATACCTGCTATCCCACAGTCGCACTCCCTTCCCAGATACTATTATCCACTGTTACTATAGGCACCACCTCTCCCTACTATACCTGCTATCCCACAGTCACACTCCCTTCCCAGAGACTATTATCCCACTGTTACTATAGATGCCATCTCTCCCTACTTTACCTGCTATCCCACAGTCACACTCTCTTCCCACAGACTATTATCCACTGTTACTATAGGCACCACCTCTCCCTACTATACCTGCTATCCCACAGTCACACTCCCTTCCCACAGACTATTATCCACTGTTACTATAGACACCATCTCTCCCTACTATACCTGCTATCCCACAGTCACACTCCCTTCCCAGAGACTATTATCGACTGTTACTATAGACACCATCTCTCCCTACTATACCTGCTATCCCACAGTCACACTCCCTTCCCAGAGACTATTATCCACTGTTACTATAGGTGCCATCTCTCCCTACTATATCTGCTATCCCACAGTCACACTCCCTTCCCAGAGACTATTATCCACTGTTACTATAGGCACCATCTCTCCCTACTATACCTGCTATCCCACAGTCACACTCCCTTCCCAGAGACTATTATCCCACTGTTACTATAGACACCATCTCTCCCTACTATGCCTGCTATCCCACAGTCACACTCCCTTCCCAGAGACTATCATCTCACTGTTACTATAGGCACCATCTCTCCCTACTATACCTGCTATCACACAGTCACACTCCCTTCCCAGAGACTATTATCCCACTGTTACTATAGGCACCATCTCTCCCTACTATACCTGCTATCCCACAGTCACACTCCCTTCCCAGAGACTATTATCCCACTGTTACTATAGGCACCATCTCTCCCTACTATACCTGCTATCCCACAGTCACACTCCCTTCCCAGAGACTATTATCCCACTGTTACTATAGGCACCATCTCTCCCTACTATACCTGCTATCCCACAGTCACACTCCCTTCCCAGAGACTATTATCCACTGTTACTATAGATACCATCTCTCCCTACTATACCTGCTATCCCACAGTCACACTCCCTTCCCAGAGACTATTATCCCACTGTTACTATAGGCACCATCTCTCCCCACTATACCTGCTATCCCACAGTCACACTCCCTTCCCAGAGACTATTATCCCACTGTTACTATAGGCACCATCTCTCCCTGTTATTCTGTTATTTTAGATATATAAGAAAGAGCTCCTTTGGGGGCGGAGTCAAGCCATCAAGCGTGAGGGACGCGTACTAGGGGAGCTCAAGGCAAGCGGGAGCAAAACAAGCATCGGAGACTGGTGTTGATAACTGCAACCAGAGCCATACTCAGCATATAGCAGCGAGAATATGGGGAAGTCACGTAAGAAAGTTTCTCCGGTCAAGATGACTGCTTTTTACCTCAAGGCGGCCTTGAATCAAGGTTCGCCGACTCCGTCACAAGATGGCGGCGACTCCACAGGTAGCAGCCCAGCGCATCGCACACGCTTCACAGACAAGCTGCCGGCGCCCCTAGAAGATACAGCCGAATACTCACCGCTCACTGTTGGTCATTGAAGGGGTTATTGGTGGCGTTGAGGAAGGAAATCCAGGGAGATTTCAGATCGGCCCTTTCCTCGCTGCACACGGATATCCTCCAGGTGGGTGAACGCACTGATCACCTAGAGCAGAAAATGACTTGAGTTAGTCACTTCACATAACGAACTGATAGACGCAAATAGCGCACTAGAAGAAGACGTTCAAACTCTGACTGCTAAATTAGCTGATTTAGAGGACCGAAATAGACGCAATAATAGGCTACAGGGCATTCCGGAAACGGTCCCTGCGCAAGAGCTAAATGCGTATGTCTGTACTATGATGGGTGAGCTGTTACCAGATATGCCTCATGATCATCTAATGCTAGACAGAATTCACAGAATACCCCGAGCCCAAACTGCGCCACAAGGGACACCATCCTAAGGGTTCATTATTACTACGTCAAGGAAAAACTACAACAGCAGTTCAGACAAAAGAAAGACTTTCCAGACAAATATAGCCAGCTGCAATGCTTTGCTGACCTCTCCAGCTACACTCAGCGCAAGAGGAAAGAATTTCTCAACGTTACAGCAGTGCTGAGAAGCAACAACATACCGTACCGCTGGCTCCACCCTGTGAGACTCATGGTCACTAAAGATGAGAATCAATTCATTCTGAACACACCACTACATGCAGAGCAACTTCTGGAGAAATGGGGCCTGACTTCAGCGACACCAAAACAGGCGACTGATCCACCCCAAAAAAGACCTCACATCCAGCCAGAGTGGGTGACACAGACAAGACAAAGCAGGAAGATCAACAAAGCCACAACCGAACCAGGAGAAGTAGACTTTGATGCCGGATAAGCAGCCTGGCTCTACACGATCACCAATCTGACAACCAGTCTTCACAATGACCATACAACTAAACAGCATCTATGTTGCCTTAACAATGTTTCTTTTTTTTTTTGCTCCCCCGAGCTAGGAACCCCCCTTAGAGTGGATACCATCCCACAAACCCCCCAGTTATTCTGCCCGACCATAGTGGTCCAGTCCCGTGCATCCTCATTTTCCTTCCAGGGTATACCGGGCAGTCCCCCCCTTTAGCCAATACCTTAGCAGTATTGTTGTATATAAGTTTTAAACATATTGTTGATGTTAAACATATATGTTTTCTTTTTCTCTCTAGCTCTTCTTTCTTTCCTGCTTTCTCTCCCCTCTTTCCTGACTACCAGCAACCACCAGCAAGAAACCTATATCCCATCATCTATCTCGCAGAGAGAAAGGCTGTCACCTGCTCCTACGAAGATGTCACAGTCACTGCCTCGCATCTCCGAGACTCTGAGTCCATTCCAATCTATAATCGCACTTTCATACCAACATGGGGATCAAGATAATATCACAAAATGTGAATGGGCTCAATAGCCCACAAAAACGTTCGAAGCTTGTGAATTGGAGCACAAAATTGAACGTAGACATACTTTTGTTACAAGAGACACATTTTACTAGCCAAAACCCAATAACAATTAACTCCAAGCATTTTCCCACGCAAATTTATGCCTCAAACTCCATCAAAAAACATGGAGTAGCTATTTGGATCAACAAACGGCTCCCACACGCGTACTATCGCAACAAATTGACCCGTTGGGTCGATACATTATTGTCTCCATACAGATACAAGAACGTTCCTACACCATTGTGAATGTATACAGTCCAAACAAGCGTCAAGCCAAATTTTACAACATGCTATTTAAAACAATAGATAAAGCAACCACTGGACTTCTCATCATTGGAGGCGATTTTAATGTTCCACTGAACTATGAGATAGACACAAGTACATCTAGGCCTGCCAGTCTGCCACTAGTCCTCGGGGTATCGCTTACCAGGCCAAAATCCTGAAAAAACTCTTGGCACAACGAGCACTTTACGATGTATGGAGAACACAACATACCTCGGAAAGAGACTATACCTTCTTCTCTCATGCTCATGTTAAATATTCCCGGATAGACTATTTTTTGGTTGACAAAACCGTATTACAAGCTGTAACAAGCTCTGGGATCAGAATCAGCACTTGGGCCGATCATGCACCGATAGACATAGAACTCGATAACAATCAGTATTTGAGGTCCCATCCACATTGGCGTCTCAATGACTCCCTACTACACAACCAACCAAACCAATGTAAAATGGTTTTGCGTGATTATTTCCTTATGAATGACACTCCGAACATCTCTCAAGCTACCCTATGGTGTGCCCATAAAGCGGTCATCAGAGGGCATTTAATTAAAATTGCTGCTACCACTAAGCGTAACAACGAGGCCGCCATGAAACACCTTTTACAACAACTTTTCGAACTGGAGGCCTTGAACAAAAAATACCCGACCCGCACTAGGACGAAATCCATACAAGAGCTGAGATACTAAATACAATGCCTAGATAATAGAAAAGTAGAATGGCAACTCCGCCGTCTGAACCTCAATAAGTACACCAAAGGCAACAAAGCCAGCAGGCTATTGGCCACCACACTTAAGCAAAGACAATTAGCCCACTCCATAGCTCAGGTAACATCAGCTAAAGGCCAACCCATTACTAACCCTAAGGCGATAGCTAACAGATTTGCAGAATATTACTCCTCCTTGTATAATTTGAAACGTGATACAACAACGCCACAGCCTACCATGGAGGCCATTCATAACTTCCTTGCAGCAGCCGATATACCACAACTCTCACTTCCACAATTGCAAAAACTCAATGCAGATATTACGTTGGACGAGATAAAAGAGGCCATAAAAACAACTCAACTAGGGAAAGCCCCAGGCCCCGATGGTCTCACCACTGGCTATTACAAACACTTCCAAGAAATTTTAATTCCGCATCTCGTCACCCTATTTAACTGCGTCCTCCACGGAGGCTCCTTCCCTACTGAAATGCTAACAGCAACGATTACTACAATACCAAAGCCAGGGAAAAATGCAGAAGAATGTGCCAATTATAGACCCATTTCCCTACTAAATCCGGACCTCAGACTTTAGGCTAAAGTAATCTCCTCCAGATTTATGTCAACTATACCCTCCTTATTACACTTATACCAAACTGGATTTTTGAAGGGAAGGCAGGGGCCAGATAATACTAGAAAGATGTTGGCACTAATAGAACTATCGTCCAAAAGGAAAGAACCCACTATATTATTCAGTTTGGACGCCGAAAAGGCCTTCGACAGAGTTGACTGGAGATACCTTGATCAAACACTTCAATATTTTGGTCTACATGGCCCTATTAAACATGCAATTTTGTCCCTGTATTCCAACCCCACCGCACAAGTCAACAATATGGGATTCCTTTCCAGCCCCTTTAAGATATCAAATGGCACCAGACAAGGTTGCCCCCTGTCGCCCCTAATCTTCAACCTGACTTTGGAACCGCTTGCCAGGACGATTCGGAAAGCGGTAGATGTTTCTGGTATACAGGTAGAAGGTACCACCCACAAGATGGCTATGTTTGCTGACGACATTATTCTTACCTTGAAGAATCCGGAAATATCACTACCGGTAGCCACTAAGATTATACAAAACTTTAGTGCAATCTCCTACTACAAGCTTAATGACACAAAATCGCAGATTCTCCCACTGGGAATGTCCCAAGTCTCTATAGCACACTTAAAGGCGAACCATACATTCCAATGGCAGTCGCATTCCATGACTTATCTGGGAATAGAATTAAGCAGCTCTATATCCAAGACCTATGACGCCAATTACCCCAAGATGCTGACTAAAGCACAAGAACTTTTGACGAAGTTGGCTCCACTATATACTTCCTGGCTTGGTAGGATAGCCACCGTCAAAATGATGATCTTACCTAAATTTATATACCTCTTTCGGCCTTTACCCCTGATGGTCCCGCGTCCATATTTCCTTAAAGCCCAGCGAATGATCCAGAACTACATATGGGCCAATCAAAGACCGAGGATTCAACAAAAATACCTACAGCGAGCGACAGCTGCTGGTGGCTTTGGGGTCCCTAACTTAGAAGCTTACTACCAGCCCGCGATTCTGGACCAAATCAGAGCGTGGAACCTTCCTACTGACAACTTACACTGGTTACAGCTGGAGCAAGCCTCTATCAAACCGCTGCCGCTTAGAGGATTATTGTGGGTACACCCCCGAGCCCTTTCCATCCAATGCACTCTAACCAACCATACCCTACAGACGGCGGTACACATTTGGTCCAGAGTCAATGGTAAACGTTCCCTTATCAGGTTCCCAGCCCAAAAGGCGAGCCTAGAAATGCTAGAGGTGGCTATCCCTCATCTCAATTTATCAGGATGGCGTCTGACGACCATTGGTCAATTGTATGAAGACTCCTCTCTAAAACCCTTTGACACACTGATGAAAGAATTTAATATCCCGAGACAGGAGTTCTACAAGTACTTACAAATTCTGCATTTCTTGAACAACACAGAGAACTTCACGAGATTTCAATCTACCAGCTATGAGAAACTCGCCTCACAGATTCCCCATAGTAAAAATGGAATTACCACAATATACAAATTACTAACTGATACACCTACAATTGAGAAACTGGTTCACATACAGAAATGGGAACAGGAGATTAACATAGATCTGGACTTAGAACAATGGACTAAAATGGCCAATATGGCGTTTAAGTATTTGAAATGCACTAATCATATTGAAAATGCGAGAAAACTTTTTTATAGATGGTACAAAACTCCACACTTATTACACAAATACTACCCGGGTGCAACTAATGCATGCTGGAGAGAATGTAACGGCATTGCCGCGGATTGCCCGCGGATCTTCACTTTATGGTCCCATACTGAAAACATTCTAAGACAAGCAACTCATTTACATTTGACATTGACTCTGCCATTAGCCTTGCTAAACCATAACCTGCATACCTTCCCTAAACCACTTCGACACCTCGTATTCCACGTTCTAACATCTGCCAGACTTTTAATACCAAAATACTGGAAGACAACGAAAGTCCCACACAAGCAAGAATTGGTCTCGCTTATAGACTCTAACCTTATGTATAAACAACTATCGTTGGGGCCACATCAGCTAAATAGAAATTGCATGCATTCCAAACACCTGTGGGAGAAATGGAAAGTGAATTATTACTTACCTCTTAATCAGCAAATCACGCAGGACACTCCGGCCTCGAAAGGACTGTAGTTCCTCAGAAACTATACGATGGACAAAAGAGAGAAAGGAAATTATTTGTGCCCCCGACCCTTACTACCCCCCTCTCCATCCCTCGCCTATGTAGGTGATGCCTTACCTAGCTGGTTGCTACATCCCTCCCACCCCTTCTTCTTCCCCTCTACTTTCTTGTTCTACTCTTTTCTGTATCTCTCTATCATTCTTTCCTTTCCGTGGACATGGTTATTCATGTTGTTTTGCAGACGATTCTGTAGTTGTTTAACTGTGAGAAAATCTATGATTCTATGTCTATTGGAATAACTTGTTAAACTCAATAAAAATCTTTAATATAAAAGAAAAAAAGAAAGAGCTCCTTTAAACCCTAATTGCTGCCTGGGAAATCCGACTTTTCATTACTTTCCTTCACTGAACTCTGGCACATAATAAACAAATACCAATTATACTGTAAGAAGGAAATCAGAAGAAATGTCTTTTTCCAGTTAATATTTGCAGAACATTCAAAGCTTACTTTGGAATTAAGAGTAATTACCATTCATAGAAAAATGAATTTTTATCAAATAGATGAGCTATATTGTATATTTTGTCAAGAGAATTTATATTAATATTAATAAGCCAAAATGGAATTTAATAGGTCATATTTTTTTTTTTGGTTTTACAGTTCCAGTCTTCTCCTTGACTGTAACAAACAAGCCCAATAATGGAAATCAAATAGGTTATGAGTTTATTAGTAAAAATAGCAATAGGGGAATGAGATGTGCGTTAATATGGAGTTTTGGTGCTGGATGTTGGTTTTGGATTTTGACTCCCATAGAAAGTTTTGAGCCATTTACTTTTTTCTTAACCCGTTTGTTCAACATGAGTTCAATAATAGGCTCCTTCTTTGTCACTACTGGGTCCAGACAGGGGGAGAGGCTACATTCTGGAAGGGGAACAGGTTGAGTCGCCGGGGCCCACACATACTGTGGAATACCTTTTTTTCCCCAGTGTCCTGGCAGCCCAGTCCGACACTGACTACTGGTAAAATTAAAATTTTATTAAATTAAATTGCAGTTTGAAGTTGTTAATCAACTGGTATATTTGGAGGGGAAACTATGTTAGATGGATTTGTGCTCACTTGTGTCTCACATGTACTGAGTTAAGGTTGCCATACACGGAGAGATCCATTCAATTGGCGGTGTCGCCAAACGAGCAGATCTTTCCCCGATATGCTAGGTCCAACGATCGGATCCTAACAAATGGTAACGGGCGGTCGGATTGCGGAACCGCATCAACGAACAGATGCGGCCGCGATCCAACGGAATTTTTAGTCCCATCCGATCGAGATTTGGCCAACTTTCGGCCAGATCTCGATCGGGGAAGCCCGTCGGGGGGCCCCATACACGGGCCAATAAGCTGCCACATGTAGGGTCATATTTATCAAGGGTCGAATTGAAAAGTCAAATTTTTAAATTCGACCTCCTAGAACCCATTTGAAATAATTTGGCGGACTTTGAAAAATCAAAGTTTTTTTAAAATACTTCGAATCGAATTCGATCGAATATGATCCGAATTTGATTAGAACGATCTAATACAGCCTATTAGCTCAAAGTTAAAAAATGTTATTTTTTTTTTTAATTTGAATTTTGAGTTGATGGGAGATTAAAAAAATCTCCCATCACCTCGAAATTTGACCCTTGATAAATCTGCCCCATAATGTGGTGTATTAGGCCTATTCTAATGAAGGGTTAGGTAGGTTGGAAGATAATAGGAATAGCTTTATCACCTCACGTTATCATATTTATGTTTTACATGCTTTTGTTTAAAATGAATTTTCAGCTACAAAATCCCTAGACACATCATCAGAACAGTTCTGAGCCACAGCATCAGTGCCGCATTTATTTCTCATCCATTAATAACCATTAAAAACCTGTAGCGTTTAACAGCAACCCTTTTACGCAATGGAGTCTCTGTTCATGTGTATTGTTATACAGCACAGTGACCACTAGAGGGCACCCTTATAGCAGGCCAGATAGTATCCTATCCATTAGGGATGTTACAGTCATGTGGAGCAGAACTGGAAGATTTTCATCTTCTTTAATAAATCCTACAATAAAATCCTTCCTTTTGTGTGTGTGGGTCAAAACTTTACAGAACCAATTAAAACAGTGGAAAGAAAGATGAGTACATGGACTCCAATTAAAACCTGCTTGTTGTTGGGTAATAAATATGTTTGCTTCTAATTGGTTCAGTTATTTTACAGAATTTCTTCACGGGAGAATAGGAGAGGCCTGAATAGAAAGAGGAGCAATAAAACTACATTTGTAGTTGTAAAGAACACTGTTTTTTTTTTTTTTTAGATAGGGTCAGTGACCCCCATTTGAAAGCTGGAAAGAGTCAGTAGAAGGTAAATACAAATTTAAAATAAAAAAGAATTGTAAAAAAGGAAAAAATAAAGTCTAATTGAAATGTTGCTTAGAATTAGACATTCTACAACATACTAAAAGTGAATGTAAAGGCGAACCACCCCTTTAAAATTTACAAAACAGAATCTATAATGCAGTGAAATACTTTTCTGCACAAATTTGATTATGTTCTTATTCTTCGGTAGAACTACATCTTTTGTATATTCTGTACCAGTGCACATGGCCACAATTACATATGTACCCTGAGAGACATGCATTCTGTGTACTGGGCATATTTTTGTATACAGAATTCGACAAAATGTACCCCATAAGTAAGTCTACTTGTATCTGATATTAGAGCAACTTATTTATCCTTTTCTTATATCAAGTCTGTGTTCTCACATGGACCACGAGAAATCACATCCCTCAAGAAATAACATCAGTAAAGCATGAATGCAGAAACAAAGCATGTGTTAGCGCACACCTGTATGGGTGTGGGATTAGTTTTCCGGAAATCTGTTATCCAGAAAGCTCTGAATTATGGGATGGCAGTCTCCCACAGACTACATTTTGTCCAAATAATCCAAAATTTTTAAAAAAGACTCCCTTTTTCTCTGTAATAATAAAACAGAACCGCGTACTTTATCAAAACTAAGATGTAATTCATCATTAGTGGTGGCAGAACTAGCCTATTGGGTTTATTTAATGTTTAAATACTTTTCTAGTAGACTTAAGGTATGAAGATTCAAATTATGGAAAGATCCGTTTGCCTAGATTTGTCAAGATCTTGTTGCAAGGATGTCACATCCTTGATGGAATTAATTGGGCTGGATAGTTTTTTGTCATCTGCAAACACTGATACTTTTTATATTGATATTACTTACAATACCCTCCCCCAAGTCATCAATGAACACGTTAAATAAAAGTGGACCCAATACATGACCTATCCTTCATAAAGCCATGCTGATTGCTGCTCATAATGCCATTCACTAGGACAAAATTTTGAATGTGATCCCTTAACAAGCCTTCAAATAATTTGCCCACCACAGATGTCAAACTTACTGTCCTATAATTGCAAGGCTGAAGATCGTAATCCCTTTTTAAATATTGGAATGAGATCAACTTTACTTCAATTAATATGTACCATACCAGATGAAAGTGAACCTGAGAAATCAGAAATAGGGACCAGTCTAAAACTGAACTAAGCTCTCTTAGAACCCGGGGGTATATGCCATCTGGCCCTTTAATTTTTATTAAAGCTTTATGAATCATATACTGAGTCAGCCACTGACTAGATTGAGCTGCGCCATCAGTGCAGCTATGAAGTGAGCCTGAAAGCTCCTCTATTATATACACTGAAGAAAAGAACTCATTTGGTGCATTTGCATTTTCTGTGTCTGTTACAATCATACTGGTACCATTATTTAAAGTTGCAACACTCTCAAGCCTCATCTTTTTACTATTAATATATTTAAAAAACCTTTGGGGTTAGTCTTAGCTTCAGCCGTAATGTGCTCCTCATTTCCTATCTATGCAGCTTCTGTCCCAACAGACTTGTAGTTTTTATTATTTTATTATTAACTTTTTACATCTATATTAAGCCACATAGGAATACTTCTATTTTACTCCTTAAGGGAATACATTGAGAACAGTAACAATTTAATATCATTTAAATGACAACCCTTTCTGTTCTGTTTTTTTAGCTGAAAGCATAATGTCCCAATCTATGCTCTGAACTTCATGGTTTTTGTTGCCCCAGTGTATATTTGTTTTTTGCACCAGACATTAAATTATGTAACATTATGGTCACTATTACCCAGGGGTTCCATGACTTGCACATTTGCTATAAGTTCTGGGTCATTAGAGATCACTAGATCCAGAATAGCATTTTTTCTAGTTGGCTCCTCAACAACCTGTGCCATAAAATTGTCATGCAATAAGTTTATAAACTTGTTCCCATTAACTGACCTGGCAGTATTGTTGCTCCAGTCAATATCTGGGTAATTAAAATCCCCCATTATCATTACTTTACCCAAACTAGCAGCCTTTTCTATTTGCATGAGGAGCTTAGCCTCCTCCTCCTCCTCCTCCTCACTTACATTAGGGGGTCTATAGCGACTCCTACAATTAATTTTCTGGGCTCTTTACAAGAGAAGAGCTCCACCCATAAGACGTACGCCCCCTCATTTTCTAACATAGATGGCTCTCTGTTGAGCCAAACCTTTACACAGTTCCTTAAGTCACAGTTTGGTATTAAATAGTGATGGGCGAATTTATTTGCCAGGCTCAAATTCGTGGCGAATTTTCGCGATTCGCCACCAGCGAATAAATTCACGAAACACCCGCAAAAATTTGCCAGCAAAAATTCAGCGGCGTAAAACAAAACGGGCGCCAAAAACGAGACGCCGGTGCCATTTCGCAAATTTTCCCATGCAAATTCGCCCATCACTAGTAGTAAAGAATAATGGTGAAAGACATGCAGTCATCTGCATGGGTGGGGTCATGGACTCAAGGTGACCTCCCCTCGAAAGGCAGTGCACCTGGGCCTGCAGGCAGCTGCCATATAAATTAATGGGGGGCAATTTTAAGTGTATTTCCCACTGCCCATCAAACTGACAATGGAACTGGAACTGCACGGTGCTGTTAGTGAACCTTCAACACTCAGCAGAGTGCAAATTGTAGTATGGTGCTGTCAGGTTTGGAATCAAAGGCTTTGCCAACTGATATCCCTGGCCACTCAAGGCTGTAATGCTAAATGACGGTGCCGCCATGGTGCCCTGATTCCTTATACCTTCTATATACATATAGCCGATCCACACGTATACAGAAGGTATTCACAGACGCACATATATGACACATGCTATGATCACATTTATACATATGAATGGAATCTGACATATTCCGGTATTCCTCACTTGAGACCTTTCATGATAATTTCATGATAATTAAAAGTGCAATAGTCTGCAAGCAAGTATAATGTAAGTAACATTTAAAAGTTATAATCCACATGGAGCAGGGTGCAAAACCAGTTACAGACTGCCACCCCACACTGTGTCAAGCTCCCATAGACATAGGAATTTGCAATGTAAAATTGAGCACAAGGACCCATGCCTCCCCAATGAAGACAGCACTGTCTGTGGTACATGTCCTCTCACTTGCACATCATTCACACAGACCAGTTAGGGTACAACACTGGTACAAGGACATAGGCTACTTATCACTTCAGTTATCACAATCATTAAATAGAGGGCGGGGCTGCACCCACAACCACGTAATTAAAGGAAAAGGCTGCTGAAAGTGATTTGAAATGGGGGGGGAACATGATTATCAAAATCCGAATTACCCTGAATATTTTAATTCAAAATGTCCAACCAAACTAGAATCCATGGTTGGAGTATTTTCCTGAATCGCTCAATTTTTTTTGGGGCTTTTTCCCGAAAAGCCAGATTTTTTGGGATTTTTTTTAAAATACAGTAGTCTGATTTTCAGGGTAATTCCAGCGCAGACCATAGAAACTGCCAAATAGGATAGAGACCGCTCCCATTGACTTTTATACAACCTCTCTATGTCTGAGATGCCGGATTTTCGGATTCAGACCTTTCCATCCTCGGGGTATGATGAAAAAAAAATTCAAGTTTTTTCAATAAAAATTTTGATTTTATTGTAAAAAAAACCCCTCACATTTTTCATTTTTGCCATGTGGACTTTAATAAATTACCCCCTTAGTGTCTCTTATCATCATCATCATCATCATCGTCATTTATTTATATAGCGCTGTCAAGATACGCAGTGCTTTAGTGCTTTAACACTTGTGGCAGGGGGTTTTATAAATAACCCCTATTAATCAAACAAAAAAAATATTAAAAGACCAATATTTTTTTTTTTAATTCTTTCTTTCATATCTCTTAAAACCTGGAAAACCTACATTTACATAAATTATGCTTTGTTGAGACTTCACTATGAAGCCAAAAGAAAGAAAGACACATTGAAATTTGTTTCAATAGTAAAAGTGCTTTTACAAATCAACAGAGCAGAAGTTCTATATCAAACATGAAAAAATAAAAGTCTAAAGAAAGAAAAAAGAGATATCTGAGAGCAGTGGTCGGAACATTCTTGCTCCATTGACCAAAGACAACAGACTGGTACAGGAGACACTGAACCAGCTCAATGGTATCCTGACCTCTTGTCAGATTAATATTGTGCCTTAGGGTGTTTTCATTGCAGTCTCTCTTTCATATCTTCCAGCACCTCTCAGGAAAAAAAAAAAGTCATTTTAAGCTTGATAAATTGAAGCTGCAGAGCTTTTCGTTTCGAACGCGACCTAGAATAACCTGTGCTTCTCTGAACACAAGTTCAACGACTTAAACTGTGAGAGCTCCGTCCTGCTTTTACCCATCTTTAATTTCAATTAAAAACAACAGGTCGGCAAACAAGCTTAGTAATTACCTAAAAAAACCAGACAGATTTGTTTTCTGTCGTGTCTTCAAGGTCAAGTGGAGGAGAATCTGATTTCTATTTCTTGTGAACACCTATTCTAATCGCTTTAATTCCCCAGTGTATCTGTGGCTAAGTGACATTGAAATGTTTAGGGCTAGAAATAAAACATTAGAATGTCCACGGTCAAGGACTAATTAGATGGGTTTTTTTTAACAGCAGACCAAACAAAAACTTCCTGCTGGTTGTTATGGGTTTCTAGACTGCTGCAAACTTCGAGCCTGTCGCTTTTTTTATTTTTACTTGAGTAATCCATGATGTTTTTGGGCGCAGTGGTAGGTTTCATGTAGGTAAATCTGTTAGACACAACACATAGGGAGAATAACAGTGTTATGTGTTGACTAGGATTGTCACCTTGGGGGCAGGATAGGTGACATTGGGGGTAGGACTGATGACATGTCCAGATATCCTAATTTGGAAATCTGGACAGGGAGGTTTCACCCAGACAGCCCTTCCAAACACCGGGCTGTCTGGGTGAAATCTTAACAGATAACAACCCTAGTTTTCACTTAGCCTAAATAAGCTTGTAGAGGTGCTCATCTGGGAAAAAATGGAGGAGCTGTGAGTGAGCTCTCTGTCCAGGAAGTTGGAATAAGGAAGTGGGATATCAGCTTGTGCAGTTTAAGAAAGCTGATGATAAAAGAATGTGAGTTGAATATATGTAATGCTATATATGTAATGCTTGAGTGCAAATACATGGAGGGGCGAGAAGATGGCCTGAAAGACAACCAAATATTTTCAGAACACCTCTACTCTGCTCTATGTACCTGCACTATGTACCTGGAAGCTATAATTTTCAGTGTAGATAACTGGGGCTGTGGAAGGGAGCGGATTTGCTCTGCAGAAAAAACGCTGGCTGAAAGAGCCACCACTCTGTGTACCCTCAACCTAACAGTTTAACCTAACAGAATCCTTCATTAGAGGTGTCTGGGAGTTTCTATCTTGTTACCTTTCCATTGTTCTGTTGATAGGCTGCTTGGGAGGGGTGATATCTCTCCAAATTGCAGTGCAGCAGTAAACAGTTATTGATGTTTATCAGAGCACAAGTCACATGGCTGAGGGCACCTGGGAAACTAAGAACATGAAACTAAGAACATGTCTAGCCCCATGTCACATTTCTAGTTCTTTAACACTATATCTCATCTGCTCCTTTCTGTGGTTAAAATCAAGTTTAAAGTTAAACTATGCTAAATATTTTAGCATTGTTTGTGGTATTTTGACAGTACTATAACAGGGAGAAAGAGATGAGTGCATGTTATAGAGAAGCTTGGCTATGGATCCTTCTTGTCAGGCATGGTGGACAGCAGCCCCACTGAATAGTTCTGGATATAGAGACCAAGCATGGATGGACAACTGCTGCCAGCAAAGCTGTTGGGACTGCTTACCTTTTTAAATATCTTTAGGATTTATCTCCACCACAATAATTATTTTGTTTTATTTATCACATATAGGTTTAACAATTAGAGATGGCGCGAACTGTTCGCCGGCGAACTTGTTCGCGCGAACATCGGGTGTTCGCGCTCGCCGGAAGTTCGCGAACGTCGCGCGACGTTCGCCATTTTGGGTTCGCCATTGTTGGCGCTTTTTTTTGCCCTCTCACCCCAGACCAGCAGGTACATGGCAGCCAATCAGGAAGCTCTCCCCTGGACCACTCCCCTTCCCTATAAAAACCGAAGCCCTGCAGCGTTTTTTCACTCTGCCTGTGTGTGCTGAAGAGATAGTGTAGGGAGAGAGCTGCTGCCTGTTAGTGATTTCAGGGACAGTTGAAAGTTTGCTGGCTAGTAATCGTTTTGATACTGCTCTGTTATTGGAGGGACAGAAGTCTGCAGGGGTTTGAGGGACATTTAAGCTTAGGTAGCTTTGCTGGCTAGTAATCTACCTTCTACTGCAGTGCTCTGTATGTAGCTGCAGTGGGCAGCTGTCCTGCTTCTGATCTCATCTGCTGACTGCTGCAATAACAGTAGTCCTTGTAAGGACTGCTTTTATTTATTTTTTTGTTGTTTTACTACTACTACTACTACTACTACTACTACTACTATAAGAGCCCAGTGCTATTAGTCTAGCAGTGTTGGGGAGTGGGACTGGTGTGCTAATCTGCTGCTCCTAGTAGTTCAGCAGCACCAACTGTAATTTTTTTTTTTCAATATTCATTTTTTTTTTATTTTACTTTTTTTTATTTTACTACCGCTGTAGTAGTGTATAAGTTGACCTTTTAGGCATTATTTGCCCTGTAGGCATTTTTTGCCCAGTGTGTTATTCAACCAACAGCCATCTAGCTGTGTGACCTTGTTCACATTCTGTCTAAATATCCATAATATTACCGTCTCCGGAAAAAACACCGGAGTGACTTTTTTCAAGCAGCCATAATAAATTTTACGTAATCCGTATCCATCGCTGTAGTAGTGTATAAGTTGACCTTTTAGGCATTATTTGCCCTGTAGGCATTTTTTGCCCAGTGTGTTATTCAACCAACAGCCATCTAGCTGTGTGACCTTGTTCACATTCTGTCTAAATATCCATAATATTACCGTCTCCAGAAAAAACACCGGAGTGACTTTTTTCAAGCAGCCATAATATATTTTACGTAATCCGTATCCACCGCTGTAGTAGTGTATACGTTGATCTTGTGGGCATTATTTGCACAGTGTTTTCTTCAAACCGCCATCTAGCTGTGTGAGCTTGTTCACATTTTGTCTAAATATTGATAATATTATCGTCTCTAGAAAAACCACTTGAGTTACTTTTTTTCAAGCAGCATTCTTATATTTTACGTAATCCGTATCCACCGCTGTGTATACGTTGACCTTGTAGGCATTATTTGCACAGTGTTTTCTTCAAACCGCCATCTAGCTGTGTGAGCTTGTTCACATTTTGTCTAAATATTGATAATATTATCGTCTCTAGAAAAACCACTTGAGTTACTTTTTTTCAAGCAGCATTCTTATATTTTACGTAATCCGTATCCACCGCTGTGTATACGTTGACCTTGTAGGCATTATTTGCACAGTGTTTTCTTCAAACCGCCATCTAGCTGTGTGAGCTTGTTCACATTTTGTCTAAATATTGATAATATTATCGTCTCTAGAAAAACCACTTGAGTTACTTTTTTTCAAGCAGCATTCTTATATTTTACGTAATCCGTATCCACCGCTGTGTATACGTTGACCTTGTAGGCATTATTTGCACAGTGTTTATTTCAAACTGCCATCTAGCTGTGTGTATTATCGTTTCCAGAAAAACCAACTGAGTTTTTGTTGTTGTTGTTTTTTTAAAAATAATGCCAGGCAAAGGCAGGCCGCCACGCAGAGGCCGTGCTAGGGGCCGTGCTGCTATGCAATCCTGTGGCCCTAGCAAATTGCCCAGTTTTAAAAAGCCAATGACCCTGAACTCCCAAAATGCTGAAGAGGTAGTTGACTGGCTTACACAGCACACCCCATCCTCTACCGTTTCTAACTTTACCACAACATCCTCCTCATCCTCCACTGCTATGGCCACCCCACGTAACACTTCCTCCACCACCGGTGCCCCTTCTTCACTGGAGTCAGAGGAGTTATTTTCCCATGAGTTTCTTGAACTGAGTAATGCGCAACCATTATTGGCAGAAGAAGATGAAGGAGATGAGGACGTTACACCAGATTTAATTCTGGCAGAGAACACGACAGAGATGGACATAATGATGAGTGATGAGGAGGAGGTCCCCGCTGCTGCTTCCTTCTGTGATGTGTCAGAAGAAATTGATGCATCTGAGGAGAATGATGATGAGGAGATTGATGTTTTGTGGGTGCCTAGTAGAAGAGAGCAAGAGGAGGGTAGTTCAGATGGAGAGACGGAGAGTCAGAGAGGCAGTAGGAGAATAAGACTTAGAAGAAGCAGGGAGGACAGCCCGCAGGGATCAGTAGGGCAACAACATGTATCGGCACCTGTGTTCAGCCAGCCAACGCACCCGCCATTGCCGCCAATGCCGCCAACTTCTACTGTTACCGCCAGATCGCACACTTCCAAAAAGTCAGCAGTGTGGGATTTTTTTAATGTGTGTGCCTCTGACAAAAGCATTGTAATTTGCAATGAGTGCAGTCAGAAACTGAGCCTTGGTAAGCCCAACAGCCACATAGGTACAACTTCTATGCGAAGGCACATGAGCGGCAAGCACAAAGCACTTTGGGAGCAACACCTCAAAGGCAACAGGCAAACTAAAAGCCACACTCCTTCTGGTCCAGCATCTTACTGCTCTACCTCTGCTGTCCTTGACCCATCTGAACCACCCTCCACTCCGCCTTCCACCTTGACCACCTGTTCCCATTCCCAGTCATCTGCCACCAGCCAAGTTTCTGTGAAGGCCATGTTTGAGCTTAAGAAGCCAATGTCTGACTGTCACCCCCTTGCCCGGCGTCTGACAGCTGGCTTGTCTGCACTCTTAGCCCGCCAGCTTTTACCATACCAGCTGGTGGACTCTGAGGCCTTCCGCAAATTTGTAGCAATTGGGACACCGCAGTGGAAGGTACCCAGCCGCAATTTTTTTTCTAAAAAGGGAATACCACACCTGTACCAACATGTGCAGAGCCAAGTTACCGCATCTCTGTCACTTAGTGTTGGGCCAAAGGTCCATATGACTACTGACGCATGGTCCTCCAAGCATGGTCAGGACAGGTATGTCACCTACACTGCCCACTGGGTGAACTTGGTAATGGCTGGGAATGGGAAGCAAGGAATGGGTAGCTCAACAACAACAACAACAGTGGAGTTGGTGTCACCGCCACGGATTGCACGCGGTTCTGCCACCACCTCTACTCCTCCATCGCTCTCTACCTCGTCTTCTTCCTCTTCTTCTTCTTACTCTGCTGCTGGGTCCTCCTTCTCCTCCTCCACACCTGTGCACCCCCAGCTCCCCCTAGGCTATTCGACGTGCCAGGTACGCCGTTGTCACGCTGTCTTGGGGATGACGTGCCTGGAAAGCAAAAACCATACCGGATCTGTACTCCTGTCATCTCTGCAGTCACAGGCCGATCGGTGGCTGACCCCACACCAACTGCAGATCGGAAAAGTGGTGTGTGACAATGGAAGCAATCTGTTGGCAGCGTTGAGACTGGGAAATTTAACACATGTGCCCTGCATGGCACATGTGTTAAATTTAATAGTCCAACGTTTTGTCTCCAAGTACCCAGGATTCCAGGACGTTCTCACCCAGTCCAGAAAGGTGTTGGCCCATTTCAGACGTTCCTACACAGCCATGGCACGCCTTGCTGACATTCAGCAGCGCTACAACATGCCAGTCAGGCGTTTGATTTCTGACAGCCAGACTCGCTGGAATTCAACGCTCCTTATGTTGGAACGTCTGCTGCAACAACAAAGGGCCGTCAACGAGTACCTTTTTGAACTGGGTGGTAGGACTGGATCTGCAGAGCTGGGGATTTTTTTCCCCCGTTACTGGGTGCTTATGCGCGATGCCTGCAGGCTCATGCGACCTTTTGAAGAGGTGACAAATATGGTCAGTCGCACCGAAGGCACCATCAGCGACCTAATACCCTTCGCTTTCTTCCTGGAGCGTGCCGTGCGACGAGTGACAGATGAGGCTGTAGACCAGCGTGACGAGGAGCTGGAAGCGCACGATTTATGGTCGGAATCACCAGAACGAACCCAGGCACCTGCTGCAACGCAGGGAGAGGTGCCAGAAGTGGAGTCAGAGGAGGAAGGTGGCTTTGTGGAGGAGGAGGAGGAGGACCAACAGGAGCAGGCTTCCCAGGGGGCTAGTGGTGACCTTTTGGGGACCCCTGGTCTTGTACGTGGCTGGGGGGAGGAGACCGTGGATGATGCAGTCCTTGATAATGAGGAAGCGGAGATGGATAGCTCTGCATCCAACCTTGTGAGAATGGGGTCTTTCATGCTGTCATGCCTGTTGAAGGACCCCCGTATCAAGAGGCTTAAGGAGAAGGACCTGTACTGGGTCGCAACGCTACTAGACCCTCGGTACAAGCATAAAGTGGCAGAAATGTTACCAACATACCACAAGTCCGAAAAGATGCGGCATTTACAAACCAGCCTGCAAAACATGTTGTACAATGCTTTTAAGGGTGATGTCACTTCAGGAACTCATCAACATTCCAGGGGCAGAGGTGCCAGTAATCCTGCCACGAGCACACCTGCAAGGACAAAGCCCTTTGGCCGGTCTGTAACATCGGACATGCAAATGTTTTTCTGTCCAAGGCAGCGCCACAACCCTTCTGGATCCACCCTGAAAGAACGCCTCGACCGGCAGGTAGCGGACTACCTGGCATTAACTGCAGATATCGACACTCTGAGGAGCGATGAACCCCTGGACTACTGGGTGCGCAGGCTTGATCTGTGGCCAGAGCTGTCACAATTTGCCATGAACCTCTTGTCTTGCCCAGCCTCAAGTGTGCTCTCAGAAAGGACCTTCAGTGCAGCAGGAGGGATTGTAACTGAGAAGAGAACTCGCCTAGGTCACAAAAGTGTCGATTACCTGACCTTTATTAAAATGAATGAGGGGTGGATCTCGGAGGGTTACTGCACGCCGGAAGACTTGTTCTGACTTCTATGCAGCTGTCCTTCTCTTCAAGCCTCATGACTCCACACACAGCTGTCCTTTAGCGTCCTCCTCCCTCCGCCACCGTTACAAACTAGGGTGCAAACCCTACTGGTTTAATTTTTTCTGGCCTCTGTGCTTCAGTGGCTGCAACCAAAAAAACTGGGCAAACAATGTCTACAAGGTCAACGTATGGCGAAAAATGACTATTTTCAGCATTTATATGGCATATTTTTTCTGGCAACTGTGCTTCAGTGGCTGCGTCCAAAAAAATGCATATTTTCTGCATTTATATGGCATAATTTTTCTGGCCTCTGTGCTTCAGTGGCTGCAACCAAAAAAATGCATATTTTCTGCATTTATATGGCATAATTTTTCTGGCCTCTGTGCTTCAGTGGCTGCAACCAAAAAAATGCATATTTTCTGCATTTATATGGCATAATTTTTCTGGCCTCTGTGCTTCAGTGGCTGCAACCAAAAAAATGCATATTTTGTCCATTTATATGGCATAATTTTTCTAGCCTCTGTGCTTCAGTGGCTGCAACCAAAAAAATGCATATTTTCTCCATTTATATGGCATAATTTTTCTGGCCTCTGTGCTTCAGTGGCTGCAACCAAAAAAATTTATATTTTCAGCATTTATATGGCATAATTTTTCTGTCAACTGTGCTTCAGTGGCTGCGACCAAAAAAATGCATATTTTCTGCATTTATATGGCATAATTTTTCTGGCCTCTGTGCTTCAGTGGCTGCAACCAAAAAAATTTATATTTTCAGCATTTATATGGCATAATTTTTCTGGCAACTGTGCTTCAGTGGCTGCGACCAAAAAAATGACTATTTTCAGCATTTATATGGCATATTTTTTCTGGCCTCTGTGCTTCAGTGGCTGCGGCCAAAAAAACTGGGCAAACAATGCCTACAAGGTCAACGACGTTGACCTTGTAGGCATTGTTTGCCCAGTTTTTTTGGCCGCAGCCAATGAAGCACAGAGGCCAGAAAAAATATGCCACATAAATGCTGAAAATAGTCATTTTTTGCCATACGTTGACTCAACGTATATGGCAAAAAATGACTATTTTCAGCATTTATATGGCATATTTTTTCTGGCAACTGTGCTTCAGTGGCTGCAACCAAAAAAACTGGGCAAACAATGTCTACAAGGTCAACGTATGGCGAAAAATTACTATTTTCAGCATTTATATGGCATATTTTTTCTGGCAACTGTGCTTCAGTGGCTGCGTCCAAAAAAACTGGGCAAACAATGTCTACAAGGTCAACGTATGGCGAAAAATGACTATTTTCAGCATTTATATGGCATATTTTTTCTGGCAACTGTGCTTCAGTGGCTGCGTCCAAAAAAACTGGG
The DNA here is from genome assembly GCA_038501925.1 of Xenopus petersii. Taxonomy (NCBI): domain Eukaryota; kingdom Metazoa; phylum Chordata; class Amphibia; order Anura; family Pipidae; genus Xenopus; species Xenopus petersii. Next base: position 15,092,895 of record CM076672.1, read on the forward strand.
CAAACAATGCCTACAAGGTCAATGTATGGCAGTTGTTTAAAGAGAACAGTAGATTACTAGCCAGCAAAGCTACCTAAGCTAAAATGTCCCTCAAATCCCTGCAGACTTCTGTCCCTCCAATACAGAGCAGTATCAAGCAGATTACTAGCCAGCAAACTTACTATCATCTGTCCCTGAAATCACTAACAGCTCTCCCCCTACACTATCTCTTCCAAGCACACACAGGCAGATTTTTCAGATAAATTTTTGCCCTTGATCCCCCTCTGGCATGCCACTGTCCAGGTCGTTGCACCCTTTAAACAACTTTAAAATCATTTTTCTGGCCAGAAATGTCTTTTTTAGATGTTAAAGTTCGCCTTCCCATTGAAGTCTATGGGGTTCGCGAACCGTTCGCGAACCGCTCGCATTTTTGCGCAAGTTCGCGAATATGTTCGCGAACTTTTTTTCCGACGTTCGCTACATCCCTATTAACAATATGTTAGTTTAAATACAAGCACAATCATTTAACATAAGGGTTGGAAAATTATTCGTTTTCCCTTTAATTATTGCTCTGCCAATTGTATCAACCTGAGAATTGTCCATTTTGGTGCTAATTCTTTCTGGCATTTACATGTCTCATCCTGAGTGTTTCAGAGGTCTATTTTTGAGACCTTTTTGTTTACTTTGCAATTTACTGAATATGTTGAAAACTTGTTGATCTGAGTTTTCTACTTATCAGTACCTCATACAAAGGAGTCATTTTTACAAAGTTCTAATGGACATATCTTGCTAGCAATAATATTACAAGGAAGTGAACATCTGGCAATAAGCTTTCCTCTCTTTGAATTTGATTACAGACTTCTTAAACCATCTAACTCTCGACTTCCAGGTTATGGGTAAGTAAGTAGGGCCGTGCAGTCCTCTCCAGAATAAAGAAATAAACATGTTTACAGTTTGAAACAAAAAAATAAACTCATCCAAATTTAGTAAATTCCTTGAACATTTAGATTAAACCTTTCGCTATGGGGTACGAAAACAAGTACTTGTTACAATGCTGATAAAACATTTAAGGCACCGTAGAACCCAATAAAAGTGCAATTGACTACTCTTTACCATGCTTGAAGGTCACCTTGGTGTTCTGTTTTAGAATACTGATACAAACTAATTCAAGAAACCATCTGTTGAGAGGTTTCTTGCCAAAAAGTACTTTTCAAACAATTGCATATTGTCAATTGAATCAGACCAAAGGAAAAAACTGTACAAAATGCCATAGTTTCAGCCACAGATATGTGAAGCTGGCGCTTTCTTAAATACGTTCTCAGATGAGATCTGCTTTTGATGATAGATAAACTACTTCCTCATAAATATTGTTAATAATATTACAATCTAAACCTAGATGCCAATAAACATTTCTCCAACAACAGGAGAAAAAAGTAACTTGATACTCTGGATTGATTGCCAGAAGTCAACATCCATAGCTCTGGCTAATAAAGAATCCATAAGGCATCATCTTTGGTTTTCCTGCTCGTTTCATGGTCATGTAGATGTTGCCAAAGTTCAACTTCCTCAATTTGAGCAAGATAGAGAAGAGAAGGCCATGTTACTAAAGACTGGCCTAGAGATGTAGAAAACAGAGCCATAAATAATCAGTCATGATTTGACTTTGTCCTTCTACAGAACAAGATCATACTAGATCCCTTGACCTTCAGTGAAGCAAGGTTCCGTCCATCTCTTGAAGAGAGGCTGGAGAGTATAATAAGTGGAGCGGCTCTAATGGCAGACTCCTCTTGCACACGCGATGACCGCCGAGAAAGAATTGTAGCCGAGTGCAATTCCGTCAGACAGGCCCTCCAAGATCTGCTGAGCGAGTATATGAACAATGTAAGTCAACACCCCATTTTATTACCTCCTGCTGTTTTTGATAGTGTATTGATACTGTGGGATTATAGGGAAGGGGACATTTGCCGATTTCAAATTTAATATTGGATTTTTAATTACTGTGGGGTCATTCTGAATATTGTTGTTAAGAATTATCAGAATATACAATTCATTTCCATGATGTAAATAAGCCTCTGAAATGTGGGATACTGCACTTGTTTAGGGGTTGTTTATAAATATACCATAAAAGCCAACTGTGCAATTTCTGAATTTTCTGAAATATTTCATCCATTAACATGGCTCACAGGCAATTGGTATGAAATAAGAAATTGCATTCAGAAGATACACTACATGTCTCATTTTTTTAACAAGTAGGTTAGATCTGCTTCAGTCAATGGTTATGTCACAAATCTTCAGAATCCTTAATGGTTTACTGAGAGTTGCAGGAGTTGATATTTTAAAGAGGCATATGCATGCAAATTCTACCACAGTGAGCTCCTTATGAATACAAATACAACTAAAGTAACTATGGAAATGGTTTATTCTTGGCAAAAGAAATGCATATACAGTAGTCTTTGAAAAGCTAAAGAATTTTATCAGTGTCTTTACACTTAGGGGCCTATTTTATCATGTTTGAATTTGCATTTTTTGAGCTAAAACTTTACAAATAGGAATTATAGTTTCAAAAACTCAAATGTTTGGTATTTGTTAAAGGGATCCTGTCATCGGAAAACATGTTTTTTTAAAAAAACACATCACTTAATAGTCCTACTCCAGCAGAATTCTGCACTGAAATCCATTTCTCAAAAGAGCAAACAGATTTTTTTATATTTAATTTTGAAATCTGACATGGGGCTAGATATTTTGTCAATTTCCCAGCTGCCCCCAGTCATGTGACTTGTGCCTGCACTTTAGGAGAGAAATGCTTTCTGGCAGTCTGCTGTTTTTCCTTCTCAATGTAACTGAATGTGTCTCAGTGGGACATGGGTTTTTACTATTGAGTGTTGTTCTTAGATCTACCAGTTACCTGTTACCTGTTATCTTGTGTTAGGGAGCTGCTATCTGGTTACCTTCCCATTGTTCTTTCGTTTAGCTGCTGGGGGGGAAAAGGGAGGGGGTGATATCACTCCAACTTGCAGTACAGCAGTAAAGAGTGATTGAAGTTTATGAGAGCACAAGTCACGTGACTTGGGGCAGCTGGGAAATTGACAGTATGTCTTGCCCCATGTCAGTTTTCAAAATTGAATATTAAAAAAATCTGTTTGCTCTTTTGAGAAATGTATTTCAGTGCAGAATTATGCTGGAGCAGCACTATTAACTGACTCATTTTGAAAAAAATGTTTTTCCCATGACAGTATCCCTTTAAGCATCAAAAAAACTCGAAAAGCTTGAATGTAAAACTTGCACGTTCATTGAAGTTATTGGGAGTTCTCCAAGGCAACATTTAAGCCATTTTTTTTTCAATTCAACGTTTCAAAATCTTTCACTTTAAAAAAAAAAAAAAAAAAAATGATACACAGAATATGAATTCAATGCATTTGAGTTTTTTTCACTCATTTATTTGATCACATTTTTTAGATTATAATTTTTAATACATGAACAATCATTTGGTAAAATCTCAGGTTCAATCAAATTTTTTTAAAAAAACTCTACAATTTACAAATTCAAATTGTAATAAATAGGCCTCTATGACTTCCATTTTACCACGAAAGATAAAAGCGGAAATCCTTTTTAAAACCTATTTTTAAATGCTCAATTTTTTGGAATTGATTGCAAATATGAAAGGGCCAACCACTTCTTATTTATACAAATCTCTTCTATGTTGATATAATCCATTTAATTTTAATTGCTATACCACCAGTGTTTGCAAAATATTGTGCCCAGTTGTTCCCAAGTGTCTTTACAGATTTTTATTGGTATTTTAATATCTCAAAAATATGTTTTATTAAGAGATTTAGGGGAAAAATTATTTAAAGTGAATAAGTTAACCCTCCACAAACTTCTCAACCTTAAGTTGTATATCACTCCTACTTTTAAAGGAGAATGAAAGGTTAAAACTAAGTAAGCTTTATCTGAAAGGTCTATGTAAATACACCAGTAATCCCTCAAAGTAATGCTGCTCTGAGTCCTCTGTCAAAAGAAACACCCCATTTCTTTCCTTCTATTGTGTACACATGGGCTTCTGTATCAGACTTCCTGTTTTCAGGTTAACTTCCAGGGCTAGGGCTTGAGCATGCGCAGTTTGCTTCCCTCTCCCCCTCCCTCACCCTGCTGTAATCTGAGCCCAGAGTTTTGAGTGAGCAGGGAGAGATTCAGGCATGAAGTGATGTCACTTATTCAAGTATGGTAAAACATTCTGTAGATTAGATATATTATAGCTTGCACTACTGTGGCTAATATATTGCCAATAAACCGATTCAGTAGCTTTCCTTCTCCTTTAAATATGCATTACATATTTTACTTAGAATTTGATATGGAATTCACCCTTTGATAAATACAGATATATTAGACCTGGATATCTGAAATAATTTCTCAGGATACTCCATTTAATTTCCTCTAAACTAAATTCCTTTGGGAGTTACTATGATTCATTTGATCAAAATATAAAAATTCCCAAAAAGTTAATATTATCTTCAGTGATTTGAATCTCCCTGATTCCAAACAATTTAAATTTGTTACCACAATTCAAATATTTTTGCAGTTAAACTCATGAATTTGAATGAGATTTTCCAAAACTCGACTGTTCGGTATTTATTAAGTGGAAAAAATGTAAAAAGCTAGAATGTAGAACATACGCATTTAAAAGCTTGCGAGTTCACATAGTTTTTTTTAGATATTAATGTTTTAATAAATTAGCAAATATTTGAGTTTGGAAACAATTCAAATGTATTTAAACCTTTAAAATTCACAACTTTAAATTGAATGCATATGTAAAGGTGTCTATAACTGTTAATAAAGAACTGACAGTACTGGTATGGAACCTGTTATCCAGAATGCTCAGGCTTGGGGGTTTCCAGATCTATCTGTAATTTGGATCTACATACTTTATTAAACATTAATTAAACCCAATACAATTGTTTTGCAACCTTTAAGGTGTAATTATATCTTAGTTGGGATAAAGTACAAGTTACTCATTGTCATTATTATAGAGAAAAACTAAATCATGTAAAAAATTGAATGATTTGATTAAAATTGAACCTATGAGAGATGGCCTTCCCAAATTTTGGAGATTTCTGGATAATGGGTGGAGCACACCCTAGAGTGTACTTTTGCTGTGTATTATGGCTGTGTGTGACCAGGCTAAAGCTGCTTGTAGTGTGCCCCGGACCCCCAGTGTACCAGTGCAACTCCCTGCAACTCCCAGTACCTGATGTAGATCAATGCAGCAGGGTTATCAGCCAGACAAGTTTCTTTGCAGTAACATAAACTTGTTTATTAATGTAGAACTGTTGCAATGGAGTAGTTCATAGGTACTTTGATGTTCACAGACATAATAGGATAGCTTCAAACAGCAATATTCCATCCAGGGGGTACAAGCTAATATCCAATATGTCAAAGTAACAGCAATAATAGACTTAGTTGATAGTTACCACTCTCACTAGGCACTATCCCTCCGGATGAACACTAAGGCTTGGGTTTCTCAGCCTAGGGTCTTGTATCTTGGCACCCAGACTTGGTCCTCACCTCGCCCAATGTATTCAGCCTGGGGTCTTGGGTCTTGGTACCCTATCTGGTCCTCAACTCACCCACTGGTGTCCCTGCTCTAGTGGTTCACATACCATGGGGTCCTAACCCACTATTTCTCCTCGTTGGAGCCACATCTGCTCACTAGCTAACCTGTGCTGACTGTCACTCCTACAGTCACTATTACCGTATTCACTAGCTCACACTTAACCAACTTCACCGGCAGACCTGGACCTGTAGTACCTCTCAGTGAGGCAGGCCAGTCCCTACCACATGGTGCTAAACCCCTTTATATTATCAAACAGCGCCACCTAGTGGACAAACTCTATATAGAACAATCCCAATGGACCCAGGAAGGGAGAAATAGCTGCCTGGGCATACTAAAGGACCACCTAGGTGTCCAAATACCAAAAGGGAACTGCCTGAGTAATTTAACCCATGTCTCAGGTCCCAACACAGGTTTCCGGATAACATATCCCATACTTGTACTAATACTTACAATTTATTGAAATATGAATAATAATTATTGCTTGTATAAGTGGTTACTTTCTGCATGGCTCATGTTCTACACTAAATCCTAGACTCAATTAAGAGTGATAAGTGTGGAGTATTGTTATTATAATTATATTATGAAAAAACTTTGTGATTGTGTACTTAACATTTTGAACCATAATTGTTTTTGTACAAAGGGTTAGCCTAGGCAATAAATGTCAAATTACTAAAAATATATTGTGTATTGTTAAAATGTTTGTGCCCTTTAACGTAAAATATAAGAATATTATCTTCTGAAGTCCTGTATAAAACCACTCAAACTGCAGATATGTGCTTGTATGTGGTCAATGGATCACAGAACTTCTAATATCCTTGAATTTTATAAAAGGAGATACATGATAATTAAGAAAGAATCAATAAACTTCTAACTGGAGAATAACTTTTTTAACAATGAAAATTAGATAATCTTTTTCCCCCCCTAAAACCCCATCCAGCTGTGTTCATGCAATGCATTGCTCAAAGATGAAACCGTGTCCAAAATCCTAATGTGGCTGCTAACACCTATTGTAATTCTGAGCTATTACTTATGCGCTATCATTTGCCGTGCTAATCCCAATTAATATGCTAATGACACACCGGTACTGGAATGAGTAAAATGTGGAAATGCTAATTAATCAAAAAAGATAAGGGAAAAACTCCTTACACTGCCATTTTGAGATAATAAAACACTTCTACTATGAGTTTGCAATTTTAGCATCATTTGTTATAAAAATAAAACATTGACAAACTTTGTATATTGATACGCATTTAGAGTGATTTCAAATGGGAATATTTGCTTGCTGCTATGTTGTTCCTCATCCTCACATAATGGAATATGTCTAAATACCCTAAGGTAGAGGTATCTCCAACTGAGCACAGTATACAGGGATATCTGGTGTGCATAAGGCATTCATTCTCTGGAAATATTTGTTTATAAATAATTATTTGCCTATGATGAATTAAGTACTACATAGACAGTAAGAAGGTGATGCATGGATGGAATCTTATCATACAGGTCTAGTTTAGGTTATTTTAATATATAGAGCAGGGATGGGTACCTTGCTTCCCTCCAGATGTTTTTGATTTACAATTTTCAGATGTTGTTGACCTACAACCACCAGCTCTCCCCAAAATTCTGGTTGTGTTCAATATTTGCAGTTTAGCATGGTAAACCTTATTATATAAAGAGCTTATGATCCTATAAGTATTCATGTTATTTACAAACTAGTGTACCTTCTTCATCTTCAATCTCCATACATTATAACACTTTAATCCCCTATAATTCCAGAGCTAGAGCACCATATTTATATTAGACAGGAAAACTATTGGTATAACTTTATTTTCCAATCTTTGGAAAATATCAGCTGAAGCTTTCATAAAGAAAACATTTGTATTATTATTATTATTATTATTATTATTATGCATAATCTTTCCCTGAAATTGCTGGGGATGTCATGCTCAAGCTTATTCTCAACAAGCTGGCTTTTTAATTCAGCACACAGTAAATGGCAATTTTCCACATTTAATTTAAAGCCTGGCTAATTAGTAAATTAGAACTTATGTGGGAAAGCCAAAAGTCTGTAGACTCTATGAATACATAGTAAAACAGTAAATGCAAAAGACCTATAATACTTTTTGTGCACCAATGACCCATGGCCCAAACATGTTTTTTTCAGGTGATTATATATAGCAAAACACAATAATGAAAATAAGGAAAGCAAGAACGTATACTAAGGGGCTGATTTATCAAATTTCAAATTAGAATTCTTACAGAGATTCAATATTTTTTTTGCCCAAAATTCACAAACTTGAATTAAAACTAAAATTTTAGAGCTTTATTAAGTGCAAAAAACACCCTCAACGCATTCAACTTTGGTAAGTTTTTGAGTTTATCCAATTTAAAATAATGTTTAAATTCACAAATTCCAACTTTGGTAAATAAACCTCCAAATGAATGAATGTCAAACTAAACTAAATTGTTACTCCAGCAATGCCATAACTATTAGGCTGTGTCAGCTGTGCCCTGGATTTTTTTGAGGGGGAGCCCAGTGCACAGTGACTCCTACCTGGCCCCCCATATGCCAACTCACTCACGCCCCTCTCCCACCACTCACCCACGTTCTCCGCTCCCCACCCAAGGTATGACAGCGGCTGGAGAGGGGGTATTTCTGTACACCAATAGAGGAAGCAGATCCTCGGCTTAGGCCCTCCGGTCAACCTGCACTCACTATGACTGTGGGGGGGCTGCTTCCTCTATAGTTACACCAGTGTACCCAAGTGATTTATAGCATCAGGCTCCTAATGCACATGAATAGTCAGATTTCAGGGGCAGGAGCATGGCTGATGTGGGAAAGAGGAATCAAGCAGTAAAACACTTTACAGAAATGTTCCAGAGAGTCCCAAAAACCAGATGGAGCCTTGTCTACCTAATCCTGGAAGTGATTCTGATTGTCTCCCATTACCACTCCAAGGCTTATCCTGTACTCCTCATGTGATAAGATAGGGGACCAGTATGGTTGCTGTGGGAAACACATTGGTTTACAGAATCTAGTATTATGGGGTAAATATATTTGAGGTGGGGACAGTGCTGGAGACACAATTTTGTTAGGGAGAGAACCTGTTGTCTTTCAGTGTTTCCCACTTGGTATAATTGCATTTTAATGACTTTCAATGACAGTTTTTCTTGCTGTTTGATTGGCAATCTGATTACTCTTTGTCCTTTGCTTTGCAATTCTAACAGCTTCTTGATGCCTCTGTTTAGAAACCAGAATGGTCACAAGCACAACAGATATGTAAAGTTGGCCATACACAGCCCTAGTGATAATGGTAATTGAAAACCCAGACATAAACTCATGGGATGTGGGCTTGGTCAACAATGACCAAGTAGTCAGCAACCAATATCTGCCGGTGTATAGGGAACTTTAAGTTTCATCTGAACAAACAGAAAATATTTGAAATGCTTTGGTGAGCCCTTTAGCATTTGTTGTTTTAGCATGAGTTTAAGGACCACTCACAAAAATAGAAAATTGCAAATTGATTCATATTCAGTAGAATTCCTAATTTCTGTATTTGTCATGCTATGGAAATGTACACAACAAAGCATGAGATCTGACTCCCTTCTGTTTACACAAACCTTTTGCCTGAGAGCAAAATCATTGTCAGGTCTTCAATGAGCTCGGAAAACAAACAAAAGAGCAAAAGCCCGGCCGATTCCCATTTGTTTGGAGCAATTTCTGTAGAACGATAGTTGAGATGATTGAACAAACACATCGCATTTACTGGGGCCGACTAGAAAGGCATTACACATAAACACATGCCTAATCCGTTTTGTTTTTAAGGTTATTTATCCAGTAAAAGAACATGCAGTACGGTTATTGTGTTCTCTGTGGCTCACAATGATAAGAGTGGGAAAAATAAACTGCCATTAATAATAAACCCAGATGAGAGGTTTGTGTAAACGGGTGGCTATACTTGATATGTTTGCTTAGTGACATGTATTTAAATCAATTGAACTCTACTGTAGTCGGCTATGTA